>JAQFWZ010000072.1:2011939-2296939 GCA_027789725.1 Dendropsophus ebraccatus
AGTAATAGACCGTGTCAGTAATAGCAGCTGTACGAGGGGGTGCTGTAGCCGCATTTGTGAAGAGCTGGACACCATGGGATACTTCGGCTTATGTGCCAGACATGGCCGACTGTACTAGTCAAGCTGAGTGTGACTTATACATGAACCTGTACACTGACGTTCTTGTGTGGTCTTTGGGACAGTCTGTATTGGACTGTTCTTATGTTTGTAGGAACTGGTATTGGTTCTATTTTAAGGCCGGATTGGCCCATGGGCAGTGTGCTTTGCTATCACAATGCTTTTCAATACAATTAATATGTTTGAAACCTGAATGATCAGAAAAGACTTGATTGGAAAACCTCTTATGATGATAATATAATAATAATAATAATTTTTATTTATATAGCGCCAACAGATTCCGCTGCACTTTACAATTCTGGGGGTACATACATAGACAAAAAATCGACATTACAGAGATACATATAATTATCCATACATGAGGAGTGAGGTCCCTGCTCGCATGCATGAGCTTACATACTATCAGGAGGGGGTGCGAGACAGAATGGCAGAGGGGCAAAGTGCATCATTGTTCTTATGGTCCGGCCATCTTTATAAATAAGGCAGTGCGGGTAAGGGGGGGTGAACCTGTCACCAGCCAATGCCTGCATGCACAGGTCTAAGTGCTTAAATGCTTGGTGTGTGTGTGGGTGTGTGTGTGCGTGTATGTGTGTGTGTGTGTGTGTGTGTGTGTGTGTGTGGTGGAGGTATCTGTGTGTGTGTGTGTGTGTGTGTGTGTGGTGGAGGTGTCTGTGTGTGTGTGTGGAGGGGGGGGTTGAGGGTTGAGTCAAAATTAGGGAACCTGGTAAGCCTGTTTGAACAGATGTGTTTTGAGGGCACATTTGAAGCTTTGTGTATTGGAGGGGAGTCTGACAGTCTTGGGTAATGTATTCCATAGAACTGGTGCAGCTCGGGTGACGTCCTGGAGACGGGAGTGAGAGGTGCGGATCAAGGTGGATGTTAGTCGTAAGTCATTAGAGGAGCGTAGGGCACGGGTAGGGCGGTAGACAGAGATGAGGGAGGAGATGTATGGAGGTGCAGCACTGTGGAGAGCCTTGTGGGTGAGCAGGAGGACTTTATATTGTATCCTGTGTTTAACAGGGAGCCAGTGTAGTGACTGGCACAGGGGGGAGGCATCGGTATAGTGACTGGCACAGGGGGGAGGCATCTGTGTAGTGACTGGCACAGGGGGGAGGCATCGGTATAGTGACTGGCACAGGGGGGAGGCATCTGTATAGTGACTGGCACAGGGGGGAGGCATCAGTGTAGTGACTGGCACAGGGGGGAGGCATCGGTATAGTGACTGGCACAGGGGGGAGGCATCTGTATAGTGACTGGCACAGGGGGAGGCATCAGTATAGTGACTGGCACAGGGGGAGGCATCTGTATAGTGACTGGCACAGGGGGAGGCATCAGTATAGTGACTGGCACAGGGGGGAGGCATCTGTATAGTGACTGGCACAGGGGGAGGCATCTGTATAGTGACTGGCACAGGGGGGAGGCATCGGTATAGTGACTGGCACAGGGGGGAGGCATGTGTATAGTGACTGGCACAGGGGGAGGCATCTGTATAGTGACTGGCACAGGGGGAGGCATCTGTATAGTGACTGGCACAGGGGGAGGCATCTGTATAGTGACTGGCACAGGGGGAGGCATCAGTATAGTGACTGGCACAGGGGGGAGGCATCTGTATAGTGACTGGCACAGGGGGGAGGCATCTGTATAGTGACTGGCACAGGGGGGAGGCATCGGTATAGTGACTGGCACAGGGGGAGGCATCTGTATAGTGACTGGTACAGGGGGGAGGCATCGGTATAGTGACTGGCACAGGGGGGAGGCATCGGTATAGTGACTGGCACAGGGGGGAGGCATCAGTATAGTGGCTGGACATGGGGAGGTATCGGTATAGTGACTGGCACAGGGGGGAGGCATCTGTATAGTGACTGGTACAGGGGGGAGGCATCGGTATAGTGACTGGCACAGGGGGGAGGCATCAGTATAGTGACTGGCACAGGGTGGAGGCATCTGTATAGTGACTGGCACAGGGGGAGGCATCTGTATAGTGACTGGCACAGGGTGGAGGCATCTGTATAGTGACTGGCACAGGGGGGAGGCATCTGTATAGTGACTGGCACAGGAGGGAGGCATCTGTATAGTGACTGGCACAGGGGGGAGGCATCGGTATAGTGACTGGCACAGGGGGGGAGGCATCGGTATAGTGATGGCACAGGAGGGAGGCATCTGTATAGTGACTGGCACAGGAGGGAGGCATCTGTATAGTGACTGGCACAGGGGGGAGGCATCGGTATAGTGACTGGCACAGGGGGGGAGGCATCTGTATAGTGACTGGCACAGGGGGGAGGCATCTGTATAGTGACTGGCACAGGGGGGAGGCATCGGTATAGTGACTGGCACAGGGGGGAGGCATCTGTATAGTGACTGGCACAGGGGGAGGCATCGGTATAGTGACTGGCACAGGAGGGAGGCATCTGTATAGTGACTGGCACAGGGGGGAGGCATCTGTATAGTGACTGGCACAGGGGGGAGGCATCTGTATAGTGACTGGTACAGGGGGGAGGCATCTGTATAGTGACTGGCACAGGGGGGAGGCATCGGTATAGTGACTGGCACAGGGGGGAGGCATCTGTATAGTGACTGACACAGGGGGGAGGCATCTGTGTAGTGACTGGCACAGGGGGGAGGCATGTGTATAGTGACTGGCACAGGGGGGAGGCATGTGTATAGTGACTGGCACAGGGGGGAGGCATCTGTATAGTGACTGGCACAGGGGGGAGGCATCTGTATAGTGACTGGCACAGGGGGGAGGCATCTGTATAGTGACTGGCACAGGGGGGAGGCATCGGTATAGTGACTGGCACAGGGGGGAGGCATCAGTATAGTGACTGGCACAGGGGGAGGCATCAGTATAGTGACTGGCACAGGGGGGAGGCATCAGTATAGTGACTGGCACAGGGGGGAGGCATCTGTGTAGTGACTGGCACAGGGGGGAGGCATGTGTATAGTGACTGGCACAGGGGGGAGGCATGTGTATAGTGACTGGCACAGGGGGGAGGCATCGGTATAGTGACTGGCACAGGGGGGAGGCATCTGTATAGTGACTGGCACAGGGGGAGGCATCTGTATAGTGACTGGCACAGGGGGGATGCATCTGTATAGTGACTGACACAGGGGGGAGGCATCTGTGTAGTGACTGGCACAGGGGGGGAGGCATCTGTATAGTGACTGGCACAGGGGGGAGGCATGTGTATAGTGACTGGCACAGGGGGGAGGCATCGGTATAGTGACTGGCACAGGGGGGAGGCATCGGTATAGTGACTGGCACAGGGGGAGGCATCAGTATAGTGACTGGCACAGGGGGGAGGCATCTGTATAGTGACTGGCACAGGGGAGAGGCATCTGTATAGTGACTGGCACAGGGGGGGAGGCATCGGTATAGTGACTGGCACAGGGGAGAGGCATCGGTATAGCGGCTGGCACAGGGGAGAGGCATCGGTATAGTGACTGGCACAGGGGGAGGCATCAGTATAGCGCCTGGACATGGGGATGAGCCTGGCCGCTGCATTGAGAATGGACTGGAGAGAGGAGAGTTTAGAGGAAGGAAGGCCGATTAGTAAGGAATTGCAGTAGTCTAGACGGGAAGGAATCAGGGCGACAATGAGAGTTTTAGCAGATTCGACAGGAAGGAAGGGACGGATTGTAGAGATGTTTTTTAGATGCAGATTACAGGAACGTGAAAGAGATTTAATGTGAGGAGTGAAGGAGAGATCCGAGTCACACATAACCCCAAGGCAGCGGGCTTGTTGTATAGGGGTTATGGAGCTTGCTGTGTAGGGGTCATGGAGCTTGTTGTGTAGGGGTTATGGAGCTTGTTGTGTAGGGGTTATGGAGCTTGTTGTGTAGGGGCTATGGAGCTTGCTGTGTAGGGGTCATGGAGCTTGTTGTGTAGGGGTTATGTAGCTTGTTGTGTAGGGGCTATGGAGCTTGTTGTGTAGGGGTTATGGTCGCACCACAGACAGAGATGGAAATGTCAGGTGGGGGGTGTTTAGCAGAGGGAGGGAAGACAAGAAGCTCAGTCTTAGAAAGGTTTAGTTTTAGGAATAGGGAGGACATAGCGTTGGAGACGGCAGACAGACAGTAACTGGTGTTCTGTAGAAGTGCGGGGGTGATATCACGGGAGGAGGTATATAGCTGGGTATCATCAGCATAGAGATGGTATATAGCTGGCTGATATCACGGGAGGAGGTATATAGCTGGGGTGATATCACTGGAGGAGGTATATAGCTGGGTATCATCAGCATAGAGATGGTATATAGCTGGGTGATATCACGGGAGGAGGTATATAGCTGGGGTGATATCACGGGAGGAGGTATACAGCAGGGGGTGATATCACAGGAGGAGGTATATAGCTGGGTATCATCAGCATAAAGATGGTATACAGCTGGGGTGATATCACAGGAGGAGGTATATAGCTGGGTATCATCAGCATAGAGATGGTATACAGCTGGGGTGATATCACGGGAGGAGGTATATAGCAGGGGGTGATATCACGGGAGGAGGTATATAGCAGGGGGTGATATCACGGGAGGAGGTATATAGCAGGGGGTGATATTACGGGAGGAGGTATACAGCAGGGGGTGATATCACAGGAGGAGGTATATAGCAGGGGGTGATATCACGGGAGGAGGTATATAGCAGGGGGTGATATTACGGGAGGAGGTATACAGCAGGGGGTGATATCACGGGAGGAGGTATATAGCTGGGTATCATCAGCATAGAGATGGTATATAGCTGGCTGATATCACGGGAGGAGGTATATAGCTGGGTATCATCAGCATAGAGATGGTATATAGCTGGGTGATATCACTGGAGGAGGTATACAGCAGGGGGTGATATCACAGGAGGAGGTATATAGCTTGATATCATCAGCATAGAGATGGTACTGAAAACCAAACTTGCTGATGATTTGTCCGATGGGTAAAGTGTAAAGTGAGAAAAGGAGAGAGAGAGAGGGAGGACCCAGGACTGATCCCTGAGGAACCCCGACTGTAAGGGGAAGAGAAGATGAGGTGTAGCCAGAAAGTGATACACTAAAGGAGCGGTCGGAGAGATAGGAGGAGAACCAGGAAAGAGCAGAGTCCTTGAGGCCGATAGAGCGGAGCATGGAGAGGAGGAGCTGGGGGGCTACAGTGTCACATACAGATAGAGCGGAGCATGGAGAGGAGGAGCTGGGGGGCTACAGTGTCACATACTACAGGTAGAGCGGAGCATGGAGAGGAGGAGCTGGGGGGCTACAGTGTCACATACAGATAGAGCGGAGCATGGAGAGGAGGAGCTGGGGGGCTACAGTGTCACATACAGATAGAGCGGAGCATGGAGAGGAGGAGCTGGGGGGCTACAGTGTCACATACAGATAGAGCGGAGCATGGAGAGGAGGAGCTGGGGGGCTACAGTGTCACATACAGATAGAGCGGAGCATGGAGAGGAGGAGCTGGGGGGCTACAGTGTCACATACAGATAGAGCGGAGCATGGAGAGGAGGAGCTGGGGGCTACAGTGTCACATACAGATAGAGCGGAGCATGGAGAGGAGGAGCTGGGGGCTACAGTGTCACATACAGATAGAGCGGAGCATGGAGAGGAGGAGCTGGGGGGCTACAGTGTCACATACTACAGATAGAGCGGAGCATGGAGAGGGGGAGCTGGGGGGCTACAGTGTCACATACTACAGATAGAGCGGAGCATGGAGAGGAGGAGCTGGGGGGCTACAGTGTCACATACTACAGATAGAGCGGAGCATGGAGAGGAGGACCTGGGGGGCTACAGTGTCACATACAGATAGAGCGGAGCTTGGAGAGGGGGAGCTGGGGGGCTACAGTGTCACATACAGATAGAGCGGAGCATGGAGAGGAGGAGCTGGGGGGCTACAGTGTCACATACAGATAGAGCGGAGCATGGAGAGGAGGAGCTGGGGGGCTACAGTGTCACATACAGATAGAGCGGAGCATGGAGAGGAGGAGCTGGGGGGCTACAGTGTCACATACTACAGATAGAGCGGAGCATGGAGAGGGGGAGCTGGGGGGCTACAGTGTCACATACTACAGATAGAGCGGAGCATGGAGAGGAGGAGCTGGGGGGCTACAGTGTCACATACTACAGAGAGCGGAGCATGGAGAGGGGGAGCTGGGGGGCTACAGTGTCACATACTACAGAGAGCGGAGCATGGAGAGGAGGAGCTGGGGGGCTACAGTGTCACATACAGATAGAGCGGAGCATGGAGAGGAGGAGCTGGGGGGCTACAGTGTCACATACAGATAGAGCGGAGCATGGAGAGGAGGAGCTGGGGGGCTACAGTGTCACACACAGATAGAGCGGAGCATGGAGAGGAGGAGCTGGGGGGCTACAGTGTCACATACAGATAGAGCGGAGCATGGAGAGGAGGAGCTGGGGGGCTACAGTGTCACATACTACAGAGAGCGGAGCACGGAGAGGAGGAGCTGGGGGGCTACAGTGTCACATACAGAGAGCGGAGCATGGAGAGGAGGAGCTGGGGGGCTTCAGTGTCACATACAGATAGAGCGGAGCATGGAGAGGAGGAGCTGGGGGGCTACAGTGTCACATACTACAGATAGAGCGGAGCGTGGAGAGGAGGAGCTGGGGGGCTACAGTGTCACATACAGATAGAGCGGAGCATGGAGAGGAGGAGCTGGGGGGCTACAGTGTCACATACTACAGATAGAGCGGAGCATGGAGAGGAGGAGCTGGGGGGCTACAGTGTCACATACAGATAGAGCGGAGCATGGAGAGGAGGAGCTGGGGGGCTACAGTGTCACATACAGATAGAGCGGAGCATGGAGAGGAGGAGCTGGAGGGCTACAGTGTCACATACTACAGATAGAGCGGAGCATGGAGAGGAGGAGCTGGGGGGCTACAGTGTCACATACAGATAGAGCGGAGCATGGAGAGGAGGAGCTGGGGGGCTACAGTGTCACATACAGATAGAGGGGAGCATGGAGAGGAGGAGCTGGGGGGCTACAGTGTCACATACAGATAGAGCGGAGCATGGAGAGGAGGAGCTGGGGGGCTACAGTGTCACATACAGATAGAGCGGAGCATGGAGAGGGGGAGCTGGGGGGCTACAGTGTCACATACAGATAGAGCGGAGCATGGAGAGGAGGAGCTGGGGGGCTACAGTGTCACATACAGATAGAGCGGAGCATGGAGAGGAGGAGCTGGGGGGCTACAGTGTCACATACAGATAGAGCGGAGCATGGAGAGGGGGAGCTGGGGGGCTACAGTGTCACATACTACAGATAGAGCGGAGCATGGAGAGGAGGAGCTGGGGGGCTACAGTGTCACATACAGATAGAGCGGAGCATGGAGAGGAGGAGCTGGTGGTCTACAGTGTCACATACAGATAGAGCGGAGCATGGAGAGGAGGAGCTGGGGGGCTACAGTGTCACATACTACAGAGAGCGGAGCACGGAGAGGAGGAGCTGGGGGGCTACAGTGTCGGATGAGAAGGGAATGGTCACCATTAGATTTGGTGTAGAGGAGACCATTAGAGACGTTAGTCAGGGCAGTTTCGGTAGAGCGGTGAGGACGGAAACCGGACTGAAGGGGGTGAAGGAGAGAGTTGTCAGAGAGGTAACGGGTTAGGCCGGAATAGACCAGGCGTTCCAACAGTTTGGAGATAAAAGGAAGATTAGAGACAGGCCGATAGTTGGCTGCACAGGAGGGGTCTAGGGAGGGTTTTTTCAGTAATGGAGAGATGATGGAGTGTTTGAAAGTCGAGGGGAAGATGCCAGAGGAGAGGGGGAGGGGGAAGATTTTAGTAAGGTAAGTAGTGACAACAGGAGAGAGAGACTGGACAAGGTGTGAGGGAATAGGGTCACTAGGGCAGGTGGTGGGACGAGATGAGGAGTCTGGAGACTTCCTCCTCTGTTACAGGTTCAAATACTGAGAGGGAAGAGGAGGAAATACAAGAGGGAATGGGATGGACACTTCTTTGGGACTGGGAGGCGATCTCCTGACGGATGGTATCTATCTTTTCCTTGAAGTAGTTGGCTAGGTCTTCAGCACAGAGGTTAGTTACGGGTGTCTGAACTTTGGGTTTGAGGAGGGAGTTGAGGGTCTCAAAGAGACGTTTTGGGTTATGGGATAGAGAAGAAATGAGAGAGGTAAAGTAAGATTGTTTAGCAGAATGAAGAGCGGAGTAGGAGCTTCTAAGCACAAATTTGTAATGTAGGAGGTTTGCATCAGTTTTAGACTTCCTCCACGAACGTTCAGCACACCTAGAACACCGTCTAAGAAAACGAGTTGAAGGTGTGTGCCAGGGTTGTGGTCGTCTGCGTTTTGCTGATTGAGGTGTGAGGGGTGCCATTTTGTCAAGGGTTGTTTTGAGGGTGTCGTGATAGCATTTGGCAGCCAGATTGGGACAGGAGAGCGAAGAGATAGGAGGCAGTGATGACTGTACAGAGTCTGTAAGTTGTTGGTGGTTGGTGGCACGTAAGTTTCTGTACATGACCAAGGTTGGGGTGTCAGGAGGAGAATGAGTATTAGTGATTGAAAAGGAGAGAAGATTGTGGTCCGAGAGCCCGGTAGGAATGGCGAGAAACTGGGCAAAGTCTGGAGAAGACAAGGTCCAGGGTATTCCCACCCTTGTGGGTTGGAGAGTCAGAATGCTGGGAGAGGCCAAGGGAGCAGGTTAGGGAAAGAAACTGAGAGGCCGATGGGGAAAGTGGTTTGTCAATAGGGATATTAAAATCGCCCATGATGAGGGCGGGAATGTCAGAAGATAGAAAGTAAGGAAGCCAGGTAGAAAAGTGGTCAAGAAAGCGTCTATGTGAACCAGGGGGGCGATAGATGACTGCGACTCAGGGAAAAGGGCCGGAAGAGTCTAATGGTGTGCACCTCAAAAGAGGAGAATGAGAGGGAGGGCTCAGGGGGAATGACCTGGTAAGTGCAGTCCTGAGAGAGAAGTACACCCACTCCTCCACCATGTCTGTTATCAGGTCTAGGGGTATGGGAAAGGTGTAGGCCACCATGGGTCAGAGCAGCAGGTGAAGCCGTGTCTGACTCTTGTAGCCAGGTTTCCGTGAGAGCCCGCAGGTTGAGCGATTTATTGAGGAATAAGTTGTGGGTTTCAGTGAGTTTGTTGCAGACAGATCTAGAATTCCATAGAGCACAGTTAATGGAGATGGGGTCTGGCATGCAGGGAATCTTAATCAGGTTAAAAGGGTTTCTGTAGGTGGCCGATGAAGAGAAGCTGTTAGTAAAGGTTGGAGGACCAGGGTTAGGAGAGATGTCTCCAGCGAGGAGGAGGAGGACGACCAGGGTTAGGAGAGATGTCTCCAGCGAGGAGGAGGAGGAGGGGGAGGAGGACCAGGGTTAGGAGAGATGTCTCCAGCAGTAAGCAGGAGCAGAGATAGAGATAGCAGGTGTGAGGAGGACCAGGGTTAGGAGAGATGTCTCCAGCGAGGAGGAGGAGGAGGACCAGGGTTAGGAGAGATGTCTCCAGCAGTAAGCAGGAGCAGAGATAGAGATAGCAGGTGTGAGGAGGACCAGGGTTAGGAGAGATGTCTCCAGCAGTAAGCAGGAGCAGAGATAGAGATAGCAGGTGTGAGGAGGACCAGGGTTAGGAGAGATGTCTCCAGCAGTAAGCAGGAGCAGAGATAGAGATAGCAGGTGTGAGTAAGAGAGGGAGGGAGGATGTTTGGAGGGAATGGGAAGAAATGGTTTATTGTATGGGAAAAAGACAGCAGGGGGTTAGATCAGCAGGTAGAAGGGAAGAAGAGATACATATACTATTGCTTGATATAGGAGTTGGGGGTTTGGAGCAGAGTTTGAGTATTAGGGAAGCAAAAGTGATAGCAAAGGTGAACATTTTTGGAGAGCAGAGGAGTATATGGAATGCAGTTACCTTCAGTTCACTTCTGGTTTAATTCATCTAGACACTTTGACTGATCAGCAATGACCAGAGCAGTTCACTATATAGTTAGATAACTAGCTGAGAAGTACTACCAGGTGTGAAACATGGGGTGGGTGGGGAAGAGATGGAAGAGGGCAGGGGTAACTGATAGAGAGAAGATTGTAAACAAACAGTTTGGGGTCACTGCTTAGAAAAGAGGACAATAAAAGTCAATGCTGAGAAGAGTAGAGCCAGATATCATACCATGAAATTTAAACAATGCAATGGATAATGGGGGTAGGAGTAGATAGTTGGAGCCAATTCATACCATGAAATTTAAACAATGCAATGGATAATGGGGGTAGGAGTAGATAGTTGGAGCCAATTCATACCTGTGAATGGAAGAATGACGATGATGATTGCTTATCAATAGTGTTAAGTGAGCAAAGTACTCGGCCCCCTTGCACAGATCAAAGTGCAGGTCTCCTGGCACACGGTGCCTGGATGCGATCACCGTGTATACTGAGTGCTTCCTCCCCCGCCAGCTTCTCTTGTGTATATACTTATTACAGCATGTTTTCGTTCCATTGTTGCTGTTGGAAAAGCAAAACGTATATATACACAAAAGAAGCTGGCGGGGGAGAAAGCAGTCTCTTTACGCAGGGATTATGTCTATACCAAGCTAGTCGTGCAGAAAAATGACTTTACATCTGCCTGATAACATAAAATAATAGTAATTCTAATATCTTAGCGTGTTAGGCAGTTAATACAATGAGTTTTCTGTATTCTTGCTTTACATAGTCCCGATCCTTCACCAGGCCAAGCTTTCATCTCTACTTCTATACATTATTCAATTGCATGTGTACATAATAAAAAGAAACAATGCAAGGCATACATGTACATAAATCAAGCCAAACATGATAAAACTGGGAAGAAAAGGAGCAATAAAGTACAAACCTCTAAACTGAGCCGCTCTGGGACAGGCCTATTGACCTTAAAGGGGTAGTGCGGCGCTAAACAATTAATCACAAAATGATACACATTACTAAGTTATTCAACTTTGTAATGTGTGTTATGTATGTGAATAACCCCCTTCCCCGTATTTCCCCGACCAACGCCAGACCCGGAAGTGTGGTGCATTATACTTACCGCATCTCGTGTCGACCCCCGTCCGCCATCTTGTGACAATGATGTCATCTTTGGGAGGCCGGCCAAACCGCTCCATCTGTCCCTCGTGCCGGCCCCCCTCTAGCGCGTCATAACTGTGCTCAGCCGACATTGACAGAGCAGTTATGCTCAGCCAATCGCGGCTGAGCAGCTGGCAACTCGGCAGAGGGGGGCCGGCACGAGGTACGGCCGGAGTGGTTAGGCCGACCTCCCGAAGATGACATCATTGTCACAAGATGGCGGATGGGGGTCGACACGAGATGCGTTAAGTATAATGCACCACACTTCTGGGTCTAGTGTGGGGGAAACACGGGGAAGGGGGCCATTCACATACATAACACACATTACAAAGTTGTATAACTTGGTAATGTGTATTATTTTGTGAATAATTGTTTAGCGCCGCACTACCCCTTTAAAGGGGTTTTCCACTCAGACATAACTTACAATTCCTTCCATACTTGTTATTATTTATTCAGTCTTCTTCTTCTAGGTCTCAGCTGCTGCTTTCTGCTAAAGACACAAAAATCTGTGTGTGAGCTTTTCTCTGTCTCCCCTCCTCCCTCCTCCCTTCTGAGACGGCTGATGTAAACAAGTCCCTGGCAGGCTGTATCTGCACCATTGTAGCTTCTGTGTAATGCTGGGAGGGATATTCTGAGGTCAAGTTGCTGATGAACTTGCTGTGATTATCCCTCCCAGCACTACAAAATTGCAGATTACCGCGGCAACCGCCCACTTGTGTCTGTAGATGGAGGGGAGGAGGTGACCTGCTGCAGGTGCTGGTAGGGACTGTCCACACTGTGCTGTGAGCCCGGCCTGAGTCCTGACCTGCTGCAGGTGCTGGTAGGGACTGTCCACACTGTGCTGTGAGCCCGGCCTGAGTCCTGACCTGCTGCAGGTGCTGGTAGGGACTGTCCACACTGTGCTGTGAGCCCGGCCTGAGTCCTGACCTGCTGCAGGTGCTGGTAGGGACTGTCCACACTGTGCTGTGAGCCCGGCCTGAGTCCTGACCTGCTGCAGGTGCTGGTAGGGACTGTCCACACTGTGCTGTGAGCCCGGCCTGAGTCCTGACCTGCTGCAGGTGCTGGTAGGGACTGTCCACACTGTGCTGTGAGCCCGGCCTGAGTCCTGACCTGCTGCAGGTGCTGGTAGGGACTGTCCACACTGTGCTGTGAGCCCGGCCTGAGTCCTGACCTGCTGCAGGTGCTGGTAGGGACTGTCCACACTGTGCTGTGAGCCCGGCCTGAGTCCTGACCTGCTGCAGGTGCTGGTAGGGACTGTCCACACTGTGCTGTGAGCCCGGCCTGAGTCCTGACCTGCTGCAGGTGCTGGTAGGGACTGTCCACACTGTGCTGTGAGCCCGGCCTGAGTCCTGACCTGCTGCAGGTGCTGGTAGGGACTGTCCACACTGTGCTGTGAGCCCGGCCTGAGTCCTGACCTGCTGCAGGTGCTGGTAGGGACTGTCCACACTGTGCTGTGAGCCCGGCCTTAGTCCTGACCTGCTGCAGGTGCTGGTAGGGACTGTCCACACTGTGCTGTGAGCCTGAGACCTGACCTGCTGCCTGCACCGGAAAATGTAAGAGGAGAATGTGCGCTACCAGGAGAGGAGCTGCTGGGGAACGGCACAGCTGGTGAATCAGCCTCAATCCCTCTGACAGCCTGGCTGAGCAGGCTGTCACTCTCCATACACAATCACTGACTGACACAGCACCGCCGACACTGATTGGCTGAGCAGGCTGTCACTCTCCATACACAATTACTGACTGAGACAGCACCGCCGACACTGATTGGCTGAGCAGGCTGTCACTCTCCATACACAATTACTGACTGAGACAGCACCGCCGACACTGATTGGCTGAGCAGGCTGTCACTCTCCATACACAATTACTGACTGAGACAGCACCGCCGACACTGATTGGCTGAGCAGGCTGTCACTCTCCATACACAATCACTGACTGAGACAGCACCGCCGACACTGATTGGCTGAGCAGGCTGTCACTCTCCATACACAATTACTGACTGAGACAGCACCGCCGACACTGATTGGCTGAGCAGGCTGTCACTCTCCATACACAATCACTGACTGAGACAGCACCGCCGACACTGATTGGCTGAGCAGGCTGTCACTCTCCATACACAATTACTGACTGAGACAGCACCGCCGACACTGATTGGCTGAGCAGGCTGTCACTCTCCATACACAATCACTGACTGAGACAGCACCGCCGACACTGATTGGCTGAGCAGGCTGTCACTCTCCATACACAATCACTGACTGAGACAGCACCGCCGACACTGATTGGCTGAGATAATAAGCCTATAGGATGTAATAGTTCTCAGGACTGTGCCTCGGTGCTCCTTGGTTCGGGCTGTGCCCCATGTTAGGACCATCCCTGGGGGCTCCTCTATCTCTCTGCCCCATGTCAGGACTGTGCCTCTGTGCTCCTCGGTCTCTGTGCCTCATGTCAAGACTGTGCCTCGGTCCTCCTCGGTGTCTGTGCCCCATCTCAGGACTGTGTCTCGGTGCTCCTCTTTCTCTGTGCCCCATGTCAGGACTGTGTCTCGGCGCTCCTCTTTCTCTGTGCCCCATGTCAGGACTGTGCCCCGGTGCTCCTCTGTCTCTGTGCCTCGGTGCTCCTTAGTCTCTGTAACCCATGTCAGGATTGAGCCTCCACGCTCCTCGGTCTCTGAGCCCCATGTCAGGACTGTGCCTCGGTGCTCCTTGGTCTCTGTGCCCCATGTCAGGACGGTGCCTTGGTCTCTGTGCCCCCGCTGCTCTTCGGTCCCTGTTCCCCTGCTGCTCTTCGGTCCCTGTTCCCCGGTGCTTCTCGGTCTCTGTAACCATTGTCACAGACCTCTGACAGCAGCCCTGGGGATCTGCAGCTCCATCCTGTATCTACAACCTGCTGCAGTGTTATCAGGGTTATACAGTTACTATACATTATACACCACATGCTGATTGCTATACTGTACAGTAACTTATATATCACATATCCAGCTGCTGTGTTATCAGGGTTATACAGTTACTATACATTATATACCACATGCTGCTATACTGTACAGTAACTTATATATCACATATCCAGCTGCTGTGTTATCAGGGTTATACAGTTACTATACATTATATACCACATGCTGCTATACCGTACAGTAACTTATATATCACATATCCAGCTGCTGTGTTATCAGGGTTATACAGTTACTATACATTATACACCACATGCTGCTATACTGTACAGTAACTTATATATCACATATCCAGCTGCTGCTGTGTTATCAGGGTTATACAGTTACTATACATTATACACCACATGCTGCTATACTGTACAGTAACTTATATATCACATATCCAGCTGCTGTGTTATCAGGGTTATGCAGTTACTATACATTATACACCACATGCTAATACTATACTGTACAGTAACTTATATATCACATATCCAGCTGCTGTGTTATCAGGGTTATAAAGTTACTATACATTATATACCACATGCTGCTATACTGTACAGTAACTTATATATCACATATCCAGCTGCTGTGTTATCAGGGTTATACAGTTACTATACATTATACACCACATGCTGCTATACTGTACAGTAACTTATATATCACATATCCAGCTGCTGTGTTATCAGGTTATACAGTTACTATACATTATACACCACATGCTGCTATACTGTACAGTAACTTATATATCACATATCCAGCTGCTGTGTTATCAGGGTTATACAGTTACTATACATTATATACCACATGCTGCTATACTGTACAGTAACTTATATATCACATATCCAGCTGCTGCTGTGTTATCAGGGTTATACAGTTACTATACACTATATACCACATGCTGCTATACTGTACAGTAACTTATATATCACATATCCAGCTGCTGTGTTATCAGGGTTATACAGTTACTGTACATTATATACCACATGCTGCTATACTGTACAGTAACTGATATATCACATATCCAGCTGCTGTGTTATCAGGGTTATACAGTTACTGTACATTATATACCACATGCTGCTATACTGTACAGTAACTTATATATCACATATCCAGCTGCTGATGTGTTATCAGGGTTATACAGTTACTATACATTATACACCACATGCTGCTATACTGTACAGTAACTTATATATCACATATCCAGCTGCTGTGTTATCAGGGTTATACAGTTACTATACATTATACACCACATGCTGCTATACTGTACAGTAACTTATATATCACATATCCAGCTGCTGATGTGTTATCAGGGTTATACAGTTACTATACATTATACACCACATGCTGCTATACTGTACAGTAACTTATATATCACATATCCAGCTGCTGCAGTGTTATCAGGGTTATACAGTTACTATACATTATACACCACATGCTGCTATACTGTACAGTAACTTATATATCACATATCCAGCTGCTGCTGTGTTATCAGGGTTATGCAGTTACTATACATTATACACCACATGCTGCTATACTGTACAGTAACTTATAATATCACATATCCAGCTGCTTCTCATTGTTTCATCTCTCCTACATGTTATTCAGAATAATAATCAGTATATTTGGGGGGTGGAACCAATTGTCTGCAGATCAGGGATTTCTAATGGGGGAATTTGCTTATTATAAGTAAAAGTAATGTATTATACTCCTAATCCAGGCACCACCACTTATATTTTTTTCTCATACACAGGACTCGTCTGGTAGAAAGTGAAGCTATGAATGAGTCTCTGCGCCGCGGTCTGTCGAGGGCAAGTGCTCGCTCCGTCCTGTCTGGCCCTGCCCCCCCCACTCCCTCATTTGATACTCAGGTTAATGATGTCGTCCGACAAGCAAAGGAGGAAATAAACAGTATAATAAGGAAAGGCAGGTAAGGTATATAGCTCCGCTCTTACAGCTGCCTTCAGATTATATACAGAGAGTGATACTAGGATTAATAAGGAGCGTCTGGAAGACATTAACAATCAGCTTAAAGGGAATTGGACAATTCAACTGGTGTCAGAGAGTTATATAGATGTTATTTACTCCTACAAAAATCTCCAGTGTTCCAGTACTTATCAGCTGATGTATGCCATGCAGGAAGTAACACCGTGCTCTCTGCTGCCACCTCTGTCCATGTCAGGAACTCATCCTCAGGTGTTGTAACCATCTACTTTACTTATCTCCTACAGCCCAGAACAAAAGTCCATAAAAAAACGAGAGAAGCAGCACTATGAAAACCGAGAAGTAACCGATGAAAATGAAGAAGCGGTAAGAGAAGCGAGATGTACAGACGGGTACGGTGCAGCGGCAACATCATACAATGATAGGTGTGATAGATGCTACATACAATGATAGGTGTGATAGATGCTACATACAATGATAGGTGTGATAGATGCTACATACAGTGATAGGTGTGATAGATGCTACATACAGTGATAGGTGTGATAGATGCGGCTACATACAATGATAGGTGTGATAGATGCTACATACAATGATAGGTGTGATAGATGCTACATACAATGATAGGTGTGATAGATGCTACATACAGTGATAGGTGTGATAGATGCTACATACAATGATAGGTGTGATAGATGCTACATACAGTGATAGGTGTGATAGATGCTACATACAGTGATAGGTGTGATAGATGCTACATACAATGATAGGTGTGATAGATGCTACATACAATGATAGGTGTGATAGATGCTACATACAATGATAGGTGTGATAGATGCTACATACAATGATAGGTGTGATAGATGCTACATACAGTGATAGGTGTGATAGATGCTACATACAATGATAGGTGTGATAGATGCTACATACAGTGATAGGTGTGATAGATGCGGCTACATACAATGATAGGTGTGATAGATGCTACATACAATGATAGGTGTGATAGATGCTACATACAATGATAGGTGTGATAGATGCTACATACAGTGATAGGTGTGATAGATGCGGCTACATACAATGATAGGTGTGATAGATGCTACATACAATGATAGGTGTGATAGATGCTACATACAATGATAGGTGTGATAGATGCGGCTACATACAATGATAGGTGTGATAGATGCTACATACAGTGATAGGTGTGATAGATGCGGCTACATACAATGATAGGTGTGATAGATGCTACATACAATGATAGGTGTGATAGATGCTACATACAATGATAGGTGTGATAGATGCTACATACAGTGATAGGTGTGATAGATGCTACATACAATGATAGGTGTGATAGATGCTACATACAGTGATAGGTGTGATAGATGCTACATACAGTGATAGGTGTGATAGATGCTACATACAATGATAGGTGTGATAGATGCTACATACAATGATAGGTGTGATAGATGCGGCTACATACAATGATAGGTGTGATAGATGTGGCTACATACAATGATAGGTGTGATAGATGCGGCTACATACAATGATAGGTGTGATAGATGCTACATACAATGATAGGTGTGATAGATGCGGCTACATACAATGATAGGTGTGATAGATGCTACATACAATGATAGGTGTGATAGATGCTACATACAATGATAGGTGTGATAGATGCGGCTACATACAGTGATAGGTGTGATAGATGCTACATACAGTGATAGGTGTGATAGATGCTACATACAGTGATAGGTGTGATAGATGCTACATACAGTGATAGGTGTGATAGATGCTACATACAATGATAGGTGTGATAGATGCTACATACAATGATAGGTGTGATAGATGCTACATACAATGATAGGTGTGATAGATGCGGCTACATACAATGATAGGTGTGATAGATGCTACATACAATGATAGGTGTGATAGGATGCGGCTACATTACAATGATAGGGTTGATAGATGCTACATACAATGATAGTGTTGTGATAGATGCGACCATACAGTGATAAGGTGTGATAGGATGCGGGTACATACAATGATAGGTGTGATAGATTGCTACTATTACAAGTTGATAGGGGTTGATAGGATGAGTGCTACATACGTGACAGATAGGTGTGATAGAAAGATGCTATCACATACAATGATAGGTGTGAGTAGATGCTACATACAATGTATAGGTGTGATAGATGCTACAGTACAAGTGATAGTGTGATAGATGCTGACATACAATGATAGGGTGGATTAGATGCGGCTACATACAATGATAGGTGTGTGATAGATGCCTTACATGACAATGATAGGTGCTGATAGATGCATACAGTACAGTGATTAGGTGTGATAGATGCTACATACAAGATAGTGTGATAGATGCTACATACAATGATAGGTGTGATAGATGCTACATACAGTGATAGGTGTGATAGATGCTACATACAATGATAGTGTGATAGATGCTACATACAATGATAGGTGTGATAGATGCTACATACAATGATAGGTGTGATAGATGCTACATACAGTGATAGGTGTGATAGATGCTACATACAGTGATAGGTGTGATAGATGCTACATACAATGATAGGTGTGATAGATGCGGCTACATACAATGATAGGTGTGATAGATGCGGCTACATACAGTGATAGGTGTGATAGATGCTACATACAGTGATAGGTGTGATAGATGCTACATACAGTGATAGGTGTGATAGATGCGGCTACATACAATGATAGGTGTGATAGATGCTACATACAGTGATAGGTGTGATAGATGCTACATACAGTGATAGGTGTGATAGATGCTACATACAGTGATAGGTGTGATAGATGCGGCTACATACAATGATAGGTGTGATAGATGCTACATACAGTGATAGGTGTGATAGATGCTACATACAATGATAGGTGTGATAGATGCTACATACAATGATAGGTGTGATAGATGCTACATACAGTGATAGGTGTGATAGATGCTACATACAGTGATAGGTGTGATAGATGCTACATACAGTGATAGGTGTGATAGATGCTACATACAGTGATAGGTGTGATAGATGCTACATACAATGATAGATGTGATAGATGCTACATACAATGATAGGTGTGATAGATGCTACATACAATGATAGGTGTGATAGATGCTACATACAATGATAGGTGTGATAGATGCTACATACAGTGATAGGTGTGATAGATGCTACATACAATGATAGATGTGATAGATGCTACATACAATGATAGGTGTGATAGATGCGGCTACATACAATGATAGGTGTGATAGATGCGGCTACATACAATGATAGGTGTGATAGATGCTACATACAATGATAGGTGTGATAGATGCTACATACAATGATAGGTGTGATAGATGCTACATACAGTGATAGGTGTGATAGATGCTACATACAATGATAGGTGTGATAGATGCTACATACAATGATAGGTGTGATAGATGCTACATACAGTGATAGGTGTGATAGATGCTGACAATAAAATGATAAGGTGTGATAGATGCTATAAAACATACTTATCAGTAGTACTACAATATAAGGTGTAGATTGTGATGCCTAAACATACAAGTGATAGGTAGGGAATTAGATGCTACATACAATGAATAGGTGTGATAGATGCTACATACAATGAATAGTGGTTGATAGATGCTACATACAAGTGATAGGTTGTGGATAGATGCTACAGTACAAATGAATAGGTGTGAAGATGCTACATAAAATTATAGGTGGTGATTAGATGCTACATACACAGTGATAGGGTTGTGATAGATGCTACATACAGATGATAGTGTGATAAGATGTCTTACATACAATGGATCGGTGTGAATTATAGATGTCTCCACATACAAATGGATTCGGTGTCATAGAATGCTATCATACAATGATAGGTGTGATTAGAATGCTATCATTACAATGATCGGTGTGATATATGGATTCTACATACAATTGATAGGTGTGATAGATTGCTACATACAAATTAGATAGATGTGTGATAGATGCTACATTAACTAATGATAGGTGTGATAATGATCTGCCGCTCCATTACAAATTGACTATGTGTGTGTTATAGATGCTAACAAATACATTGTGATAGAGTGTGATAGATGCTACATACTAGTGATAGGTGTGATAGATGCTACATACAATGATAGGTGTGATAGATGCTACATACAGTGATAGGTGTGATAGATGCTACATACAATGATAGGTGTGATAGATGCTACATACAATGATAGGTGTGATAGATGCGGCTACATACAATGATAGGTGTGATAGATGCTACATACAATGATAGGTGTGATAGATGCGGCTACATACAATGATAGGTGTGATAGATGCTACATACAATGATAGGTGTGATAGATGCTACATACAATGATAGGTGTGATAGATGCTACATACAATGATAGGTGTGATAGATGCTACATACAATGATAGGTGTGATAGATGCTACATACAATGATAGGTGTGATAGATGCGGCTACATACAATGATAGGTGTGATAGATGCTACATACAATGATAGGTGTGATAGATGCTACATACAGTGATAGGTGTGATAGATGCGGCTACATACAATGATAGGTGTGATAGATGCTACATACAATGATAGGTGTGATAGATGCGGCTACATACAATGATAGGTGTGATAGATGCTACATACAATGATAGGTGTGATAGATGCTACATACAATGATAGGTGTGATAGATGCTACATACAATGATAGGTGTGATAGATGCTACATACAATGATAGGTGTGATAGATGCTACATACAATGATAGGTGTGATAGATGCTACATACAATGATAGGTGTGATAGATGCTACATACAGTGATAGGTGTGATAGATGCTACATACAATGATAGGTGTGATAGATGCTACATACAATGATAGGTGTGATAGATGCTACATACAGTGATAGGTGTGATAGATGCTACATACAATGATAGGTGTGATAGATGCTACATACAATGATAGGTGTGATAGATGCTACATACAGTGATAGGTGTGATAGATGCTACATACAGTGATAGGTGTGATAGATGCTACATACAATGATAGGTGTGATAGATGCTACATACAATGATAGGTGTGATAGATGCTACATACAATGATAGGTGTGATAGATGCTACATACAATGATAGGTGTGATAGATGCTACATACAATGATAGGTGTGATAGATGCTACATACAATGATAGGTGTGATAGATGCTACATACAATGATAGGTGTGATAGATGCGGCTACATACAATGATAGGTGTGATAGATGCTACATACAGTGATAGGTGTGATAGATGCTACATACAATGATAGGTGTGATAGATGCGGCTACATACAATGATAGGTGTGATAGATGCTACATACAGTGATAGGTGTGATAGATGCGGCTACATACAATGATAGGTGTGATAGATGCTACATACAATGATAGGTGTGATAGATGCTACATACAATGATAGGTGTGATAGATGCTACATACAGTGATAGGTGTGATAGATGCTACATACAATGATAGGTGTGATAGATGCTACATACAGTGATAGGTGTGATAGATGCTACATACAATGATAGGTGTGATAGATGCTACATACAATGATAGATGTGATAGATGCTACATACAGTGATAGGTGTGATAGATGCTACATACAATGATAGGTGTGATAGATGCTACATACAATGATAGGTGTGATAGATGCTACATACAATGATAGGTGTGATAGATGCTACATACAATGATAGGTGTGATAGATGCGGCTACATACAATGATAGGTGTGATAGATGCTACATACAGTGATAGGTGTGATAGATGCTACATACAATGATAGGTGTGATAGATGCTACATACAATGATAGGTGTGATAGATGCGGCTACATACAGTGATAGGTGTGATAGATGCGGCTACATACAATGATAGGTGTGATAGATGCTACATACAGTGATAGGTGTGATAGATGCTACATACAGTGATAGGTGTGATAGATGCTACATACAGTGATAGGTGTGATAGATGCTACATACAGTGATAGGTGTGATAGATGCTACATACAGTGATAGGTGTGATAGATGCTACATACAGTGATAGGTGTGATAGATGCTACATACAGTGATAGGTGTGATAGATGCAGCTACATACAATGATAGGTGTGATAGATGCTACATACAATGATAGGTGTGATAGATGCGGCTACATACAATGATAGGTGTGATAGATGCTACATACAATGATAGGTGTGATAGATGCAGCTACATACAATGATAGGTGTGATAGATGCTACATACAGTGATAGGTGTGATAGATGCGGCTACATACAATGATAGGTGTGATAGATGCGGCTACATACAATGATAGGTGTGATAGATGCTACATACAGTGATAGGTGTGATAGATGCTACATACAATGATAGGTGTGATAGATGCTACATACAATGATAGATGTGATAGATGCTACATACAGTGATAGGTGTGATAGATGCTACATACAATGATAGGTGTGATAGATGCTACATACAATGATAGGTGTGATAGATGCTACATACAATGATAGGTGTGATAGATGCTACATACAGTGATAGGTGTGATAGATGCTACATACAATGATAGGTGTGATAGATGCTACATACAGTGATAGGTGTGATAGATGCTACATACAATGATAGGTGTGATAGATGCGGCTACATACAATGATAGGTGTGATAGATGCGGCTACATACAATGATAGGTGTGATAGATGCGGCTACATACAATGATAGGTGTGATAGATGCTACATACAGTGATAGGTGTGATAGATGCTACATACAATGATAGGTGTGATAGATGCTACATACAATGATAGGTGTGATAGATGCGGCTACATACAATGATAGGTGTGATAGATGCGGCTACATACAATGATAGGTGTGATAGATGCTACATACAGTGATAGGTGTGATAGATGCTACATACAATGATAGGTGTGATAGATGCTACATACAATGATAGGTGTGATAGATGCGGCTACATACAATGATAGGTGTGATAGATGCTACATACAGTGATAGGTGTGATAGATGCTACATACAATGATAGGTGTGATAGATGCTACATACAATGATAGGTGTGATAGATGCGGCTACATACAGTGATAGGTGTGATAGATGCTACATACAATGATAGGTGTGATAGATGCTACATACAATGATAGGTGTGATAGATGCGGCTACATACAGTGATAGGTGTGATAGATGCGGCTACATACAATGATAGGTGTGATAGATGCTACATACAGTGATAGGTGTGATAGATGCTACATACAGTGATAGGTGTGATAGATGCTACATACAATGATAGGTGTGATAGATGCGGCTACATACAATGATAGGTGTGATAGATGCGGCTACATACAGTGATAGGTGTGATAGATGCGGCTACATACAATGATAGGTGTGATAGATGCGGCTACATACAATGATAGGTGTGATAGATGCGGCTACATACAGTGATAGGTGTGATAGATGCGGCTACATACAATGATAGGTGTGATAGATGCTACATACAATGATAGGTGTGATAGATGCGGCTACATACAATGATAGGTGTGATAGATGCTACATACAATGATAGGTGTGATAGATGCGGCTACATACAATGATAGGTGTGATAGATGCTACATACAGTGATAGGTGTGATAGATGCGGCTACATACAATGATAGGTGTGATAGATGCTACATACAGTGATAGGTGTGATAGATGCTACATACAGTGATAGGTGTGATACATGCTACATACAGTGATAGGTGTGATAGATGCTACATACAATGATAGGTGTGATAGATGCTACATACAATGATAGGTGTGATAGATGCGGCTACATACAATGATAGGTGTGATAGATGCGGCTACATACAATGATAGGTGTGATAGATGCTACATACAATGATAGGTGTGATAGATGCTACATACAATGATAGGTGTGATAGATGCGGCTACATACAATGATAGGTGTGATAGATGCTACATACAGTGATAGGTGTGATAGATGCTACATACAGTGATAGGTGTGATAGATGCTACATACAATGATAGGTGTGATAGATGCTACATACAATGATAGGTGTGATAGATGCTACATACAATGATAGGTGTGATAGATGCTACATACAATGATAGGTGTGATAGATGCGGCTACATACAGTGATAGGTGTGATAGATGCTACATACAGTGATAGGTGTGATAGATGCTACATACAGTGATAGGTGTGATAGATGCAGCTACATACAATGATAGGTGTGATAGATGCGGCTACATACAGTGATAGGTGTGATAGATGCTACATACAATGATAGGTGTGATAGATGCGGCTACATACAATGATAGGTGTGATAGATGCGGCTACATACAATGATAGGTGTGATAGATGCGGCTACATACAATGATAGGTGTGATAGATGCGGCTACATACAATGATAGGTGTGATAGATGCGGCTACATACAATGATAGGTGTGATAGATGCTACATACAATGATAGGTGTGATAGATGCGGCTACATACAATGATAGGTGTGATAGATGCTACATACAGTGATAGGTGTGATAGATGCGGCTACATACAATGATAGGTGTGATAGATGCTACATACAGTGATAGGTGTGATAGATGCTACATACAGTGATAGGTGTGATAGATGCTACATACAGTGATAGGTGTGATAGATGCTACATACAATGATAGGTGTGATAGATGCTACATACAATGATAGGTGTGATAGATGCGGCTACATACAATGATAGGTGTGATAGATGCGGCTACATACAATGATAGGTGTGATAGATGCTACATACAATGATAGGTGTGATAGATGCTACATACAATGATAGGTGTGATAGATGCGGCTACATACAATGATAGGTGTGATAGATGCTACATACAGTGATAGGTGTGATAGATGCGGCTACATACAATGATAGGTGTGATAGATGCTACATACAGTGATAGGTGTGATAGATGCGGCTACATACAATGATAGGTGTGATAGATGCGGCTACATACAATGATAGGTGTGATAGATGCTACATACAGTGATAGGTGTGATAGATGCTACATACAATGATAGGTGTGATAGATGCTACATACAATGATAGATGTGATAGATGCTACATACAGTGATAGGTGTGATAGATGCTACATACAATGATAGGTGTGATAGATGCTACATACAATGATAGGTGTGATAGATGCTACATACAATGATAGGTGTGATAGATGCTACATACAGTGATAGGTGTGATAGATGCTACATACAATGATAGGTGTGATAGATGCTACATACAGTGATAGGTGTGATAGATGCTACATACAATGATAGGTGTGATAGATGCGGCTACATACAGTGATAGGTGTGATAGATGCTACATACAATGATAGGTGTGATAGATGCTACATACAGTGATAGGTGTGACAGATGCTACATACAATGATAGGTGTGATAGATGCGGCTACATACAATGATAGGTGTGATAGATGCGGCTACATACAATGATAGGTGTGATAGATGCGGCTACATACAATGATAGGTGTGATAGATGCTACATACAGTGATAGGTGTGATAGATGCTACATACAATGATAGGTGTGATAGATGCTACATACAATGATAGGTGTGATAGATGCGGCTACATACAATGATAGGTGTGATAGATGCGGCTACATACAATGATAGGTGTGATAGATGCTACATACAGTGATAGGTGTGATAGATGCTACATACAATGATAGGTGTGATAGATGCTACATACAATGATAGGTGTGATAGATGCGGCTACATACAGTGATAGGTGTGATAGATGCTACATACAATGATAGGTGTGATAGATGCTACATACAATGATAGGTGTGATAGATGCGGCTACATACAGTGATAGGTGTGATAGATGCGGCTACATACAATGATAGGTGTGATAGATGCTACATACAGTGATAGGTGTGATAGATGCTACATACAGTGATAGGTGTGATAGATGCGGCTACATACAGTGATAGGTGTGATAGATGCGGCTACATACAATGATAGGTGTGATAGATGCGGCTACATACAATGATAGGTGTGATAGATGCGGCTACATACAATGATAGGTGTGATAGATGCGGCTACATACAATGATAGGTGTGATAGATGCGGCTACATACAATGATAGGTGTGATAGATGCTACATACAATGATAGGTGTGATAGATGCGGCTACATACAATGATAGGTGTGATAGATGCTACATACAATGATAGGTGTGATAGATGCGGCTACATACAATGATAGGTGTGATAGATGCTACATACAGTGATAGGTGTGATAGATGCGGCTACATACAATGATAGGTGTGATAGATGCTACATACAGTGATAGGTGTGATAGATGCTACATACAGTGATAGGTGTGATAGATGCTACATACAGTGATAGGTGTGATAGATGCTACATACAATGATAGGTGTGATAGATGCTACATACAATGATAGGTGTGATAGATGCGGCTACATACAATGATAGGTGTGATAGATGCGGCTACATACAATGATAGGTGTGATAGATGCTACATACAATGATAGGTGTGATAGATGCTACATACAATGATAGGTGTGATAGATGCGGCTACATACAATGATAGGTGTGATAGATGCTACATACAGTGATAGGTGTGATAGATGCTACATACAGTGATAGGTGTGATAGATGCTACATACAATGATAGGTGTGATAGATGCTACATACAATGATAGGTGTGATAGATGCTACATACAATGATAGGTGTGATAGATGCTACATACAATGATAGGTGTGATAGATGCGGCTACATACAGTGATAGGTGTGATAGATGCTACATACAGTGATAGGTGTGATAGATGCTACATACAGTGATAGGTGTGATAGATGCTACATACAGTGATAGGTGTGATAGATGCAGCTACATACAATGATAGGTGTGATAGATGCGGCTACATACAGTGATAGGTGTGATAGATGCTACATACAATGATAGGTGTGATAGATGCGGCTACATACAATGATAGGTGTGATAGATGCGGCTACATACAATGATAGGTGTGATAGATGCGGCTACATACAATGATAGGTGTGATAGATGCGGCTACATACAATGATAGGTGTGATAGATGCGGCTACATACAATGATAGGTGTGATAGATGCTACATACAATGATAGGTGTGATAGATGCGGCTACATACAATGATAGGTGTGATAGATGCTACATACAGTGATAGGTGTGATAGATGCTACATACAGTGATAGGTGTGATAGATGCGGCTACATACAATGATAGGTGTGATAGATGCTACATACAGTGATAGGTGTGATAGATGCTACATACAGTGATAGGTGTGATAGATGCTACATACAGTGATAGGTGTGATAGATGCTACATACAATGATAGGTGTGATAGATGCTACATACAATGATAGGTGTGATAGATGCGGCTACATACAATGATAGGTGTGATAGATGCTACATACAATGATAGGTGTGATAGATGCTACATACAATGATAGGTGTGATAGATGCTACATACAATGATAGGTGTGATAGATGCGGCTACATACAATGATAGGTGTGATAGATGCTACATACAAAGATAGGTGTGATAGATGCTACATACAGTGATAGGTGTGATAGATGCGGCTACATACAATGATAGGTGTGATAGATGCTACATACAATGATAGGTGTGATAGATGCTACATACAGTGATAGGTGTGATAGATGCGCTACATACAATGATAGGTGTGATAGATCGCTACATACAGTGATAGGTGTGATAGATGCTACATACAATGATAGGTGTGATAGATGCTACATACAGTGATAGGTGTGATAGATGCGGCTACATACAGTGATAGGTGTGATAGATGGCTACATACAATGATAAGTGTGATAGATGCTACATACAATGATAGGTGTGATAGATGCTACATACAATGATAGGTGTGATAGATGCGCTACATACAGTGATAGGTGTGATAGATGGCTACATACAATGATAGGTGTGATAGATGCTACATACAATGATAGGTGTGATAGATGCTACATACAATGATAGGTGTGATAGATGCTACATACAATGATAGGTGTGATAGATGCTACATACAAGGATAGGTGTGATAGATGCTACATACAATGATAGGTGTGATAGATGCTACATACAAGGATAGGTGTGATAGATGCTACATACAATGATAGGTGTGATAGATGCTACATACAGTGATAGGTGTGATAGATGCTACATACAGTGATAGGTGTGATAGATGCTACATACAATGATAGGTGTGATAGATGCTACATAAAATGATAGGTGTGATAGATGCTACATACAATGATAGGTGTGATAGATGCTACATACAATGATAGGTGTGATAGATGCGGCTACATACAATGATAGGTGTGATAGATGCTACATACAGTGATAGGTGTGATAGATGCTACATACAATGATAGGTGTGATAGATGCTACATACAATGATAGGTGTGATAGATGCTACATACAGTGATAGGTGTGATAGATGCTACATACAGTGATAGGTGTGATAGATGCTACATACAATGATAGGTGTGATAGATGCTACATACAATGATAGGTGTGATAGATGCTACATACAATGATAGGTGTGATAGATGCGGCTACATACAATGATAGGTGTGATAGAGGCTACATACAATGATAGGTGTGATAGATGCTACATACAATGATAGGTGTGATAGATGCTACATACAGTGATAGGTGTGATAGATGCTACATACAGTGATAGGTGTGATAGATGCTACATACAATGATAGGTGTGATAGATGCTACATACAATGATAGGTGTGATAGATGCTACATACAATGATAGGTGTGATAGATGCTACATACAATGATAGGTGTGATAGATGCTACATACAGTGATAGGTGTGATAGATGCGCTACATACAATGATAGGTGTGATAGATGCTACATACAGTGATAGGTGTGATAGATGCTACATACAATGATAGGTGTGATAGATGCTACATACAATGATAGGTGTGATAGATGCTACATACAATGATAGGTGTGATAGATGCTACATACAGTGATAGGTGTGATAGAGGGCTACATACAATGATAGGTGTGATAGATGCTACATACAGTGATAGGTGTGATAGATGCTACATACAATGATAGGTGTGATAGATGCTACATACAATGATAGGTGTGATAGATGCTACATACAATGATAGGTGTGATAGATGGCTACATACAATGATAGGTGTGATAGATGCTACATACAATGATAGGTGTGATAGATGCTACATACAGTGATAGGTGTGATAGATGCTACATACAGTGATAGGTGTGATAGATGCTACATACAATGATAGGTGTGATAGATGCTACATACAATGATAGGTGTGATAGATGCTACATACAGTGATAGGTGTGATAGATGCGGCTACATACAATGATAGGTGTGATAGATGCTACATACAGTGATAGGTGTGATAGATGCTACATACAATGATAGGTGTGATAGATGCTACATACAATGATAGGTGTGATAGATGCTACATACAATGATAGGTGTGATAGATGCGGCTACATACAATGATAGGTGTGATAGATGCTACATACAATGATAGGTGTGATAGATGCTACATACAATGATAGGTGTGATAGATGCTACATACAGTGATAGGTGTGATAGATGCTACATACAATGATAGGTGTGATAGATGCTACATACAATGATAGGTGTGATAGATGCGGCTACATACAATGATAGGTGTGATAGATGCTACATACAATGATAGGTGTGATAGATGCTACATACAGTGATAGGTGTGATAGATGCGGCTACATACAATGATAGGTGTGATAGATGCTACATACAATGATAGGTGTGATAGATGCTACATACAATGATAGGTGTGATAGATGCGGCTACATACAATGATAGGTGTGATAGATGCTACATACAGTGATAGGTGTGATAGATGCTACATACAATGATAGGTGTGATAGATGCTACATACAGTGATAGGTGTGATAGATGCGGCTACATACAATGATAGGTGTGATAGATGCGGCTACATACAATGATAGGTGTGATAGATGCTACATACAGTGATAGGTGTGATAGATGCTACATACAATGATAGGTGTGATAGATGCTACATACAATGATAGGTGTGATAGATGCGGCTACATACAATGATAGGTGTGATAGATGCGGCTACATACAATGATAGGTGTGATAGATGCTACATACAGTGATAGGTGTGATAGATGCGGCTACATACAATGATAGGTGTGATAGATGCTAAATACAATGATAGGTGTGATAGATGCTACATACAGTGATAGGTGTGATAGATGCTACATACAGTGATAGGTGTGATAGATGCTACATACAGTGATAGGTGTGATAGATGCTACATACAGTGATAGGTGTGATAGATGCGGCTACATACAATGATAGGTGTGATAGATGCTACATATAATGATAGGTGTGATAGATGCTACATACAATGATAGGTGTGATAGATGCTACATACAATGATAGGTGTGATAGATGCTACATACAGTGATAGGTGTGATAGATGCTACATACAATGATAGGTGTGATAGATGCTACATACAATGATAGATGTGATAGATGCTACATACAGTGATAGGTGTGATAGATGCTACATACAGTGATAGGTGTGATAGATGCGGCTACATACAATGATAGGTGTGATAGATGCTACATACAATGATAGGTGTGATAGATGCGGCTACATACAATGATAGGTGTGATAGATGCTACATACAATGATAGGTGTGATAGATGCTACATACAATGATAGGTGTGATAGATGCGGCTACATACAATGATAGGTGTGATAGATGCTACATACAATGATAGGTGTGATAGATGCTACATACAGTGATAGGTGTGATAGATGCTACATACAATGATAGGTGTGATAGATGCTACATACAATGATAGATGTGATAGATGCTACATACAATGATAGGTGTGATAGATGCGGCTACATACAATGATAGGTGTGATAGATGCTACATACAATGATAGGTGTGATAGATGCGGCTACATACAATGATAGGTGTGATAGATGCCACATACAGTGATAGGTGTGATAGATGCTACATACAGTGATAGGTGTGATAGATGCGGCTACATACAATGATAGGAGTGATAGATGCTACATACAATGATAGGTGTGATAGATGCGGCTACATACAATGATAGGTGTGATAGATGCTACATACAATGATAGATGTGATAGATGCTACATACAGTGATAGGTGTGATAGATGCTACATACAATGATAGGTGTGATAGATGCGGCTACATACAGTGATAGGTGTGATAGATGCTACATACAATGATAGGTGTGATAGATGCTACATACAGTGATAGGTGTGATAGATGCTACATACAATGATAGGTGTGATAGATGCGGCTACATACAATGATAGGTGTGATAGATGCTACATACAATGATAGGTGTGATAGATGCGGCTACATACAATGATAGGTGTGATAGATGCTACATACAATGATAGGTGTGATAGATGCTACATACAATGATAGGTGTGATAGATGCTACATACAATGATAGGTGTGATAGATGCTACATACAATGATAGGTGTGATAGATGCTACATACAATGATAGGTGTGATAGATGCGGCTACATACAATGATAGGTGTGATAGATGCTACATACAGTGATAGGTGTGATAGATGCTACATACAATGATAGGTGTGATAGATGCTACATACAATGATAGGTGTGATAGATGCTACATACAGTGATAGGTGTGATAGATGCTACATACAGTGATAGGTGTGATAGATGCTACATACAATGATAGGTGTGATAGATGCTACATACAATGATAGGTGTGATAGATGCTACATACAGTGATAGGTGTGATAGATGCTACATACAATGATAGGTGTGATAGATGCTACATACAGTGATAGGTGTGATAGATGCTACATACAATGATAGGTGTGATAGATGCTACATACAATGATAGGTGTGATAGATGCGGCTACATACAATGATAGGTGTGATAGATGCTACATACAATGATAGGTGTGATAGATGCGGCTACATACAATGATAGGTGTGATAGATGCTACATACAATGATAGGTGTGATAGATGCTACATACAATGATAGGTGTGATAGATGCTACATACAATGATAGGTGTGATAGATGCTACATACAATGATAGGTGTGATAGATGCTACATACAATGATAGGTGTGATAGATGCGGCTACATACAATGATAGGTGTGATAGATGCTACATACAGTGATAGGTGTGATAGATGCTACATACAGTGATAGGTGTGATAGATGCTACATACAGTGATAGGTGTGATAGATGCTACATACAGTGATAGGTGTGATAGATGCTACATACAATGATAGGTGTGATAGATGCTACATACAATGATAGGTGTGATAGATGCTACATACAATGATAGGTGTGATAGATGCTACATACAATGATAGGTGTGATAGATGCTACATACAATGATAGGTGTGATAGATGCGGCTACATACAATGATAGGTGTGATAGATGCTACATACAATGATAGGTGTGATAGATGCTACATACAATGATAGGTGTGATAGATGCTACATACAATGATAGGTGTGATAGATGCGGCTACATACAATGATAGGTGTGATAGATGCTACATACAGTGATAGGTGTGATAGATGCGGCTACATACAATGATAGGTGTGATAGATGCTACATACAGTGATAGGTGTGATAGATGCTACATACAGTGATAGGTGTGATAGATGCTACATACAATGATAGGTGTGATAGATGCTACATACAATGATAGGTGTGATAGATGCGGCTACATACAATGATAGGTGTGATAGATGCTACATACAGTGATAGGTGTGATAGATGCTACATACAGTGATAGGTGTGATAGATGCTACATACAGTGATAGGTGTGATAGATGCGGCTACATACAATGATAGGTGTGATAGATGCTACATACAATGATAGGTGTGATAGATGCTACATACAGTGATAGGTGTGATAGATGCTACATACAGTGATAGGTGTGATAGATGCTACATACAATGATAGGTGTGATAGATGCTACATACAGTGATAGGTGTGATAGATGCGGCTACATACAATGATAGGTGTGATAGATGCTACATACAGTGATAGGTGTGATAGATGCTACATACAGTGATAGGTGTGATAGATGCTACATACAGTGATAGGTGTGATAGATGCTACATACAATGATAGGTGTGATAGATGCTACATACAATGATAGGTGTGATAGATGCTACATACAGTGATAGGTGTGATAGATGCGGCTACATACAATGATAGGTGTGATAGATGCTACATACAATGATAGGTGTGATAGATGCGGCTACATACAATGATAGGTGTGATAGATGCTACATACAATGATAGGTGTGATAGATGCGGCTACATACAATGATAGGTGTGATAGATGCTACATACAATGATAGGTGTGATAGATGCGGCTACATACAATGATAGGTGTGATAGATGCGGCTACATACAATGATAGGTGTGATAGATGCTACATACAATGATAGGTGTGATAGATGCTACATACAATGATAGGTGTGATAGATGCTACATACAATGATAGGTGTGATAGATGCTACATACAATGATAGGTGTGATAGATGCTACATACAGTGATAGGTGTGATAGATGCTACATACAATGATAGATGTGATAGATGCGGCTACATACAATGATAGGTGTGATAGATGCTACATACAATGATAGGTGTGATAGATGCTACATACAGTGATAGGTGTGATAGATGCTACATACAATGATAGGTGTGATAGATGCTACATACAATGATAGGTGTGATAGATGCTACATACAATGATAGGTGTGATAGATGCTACATACAATGATAGGTGTGATAGATGCTACATACAGTGATAGGTGTGATAGATGCTACATACAGTGATAGGTGTGATAGATGCTACATACAATGATAGGTGTGATAGATGCTACATACAATGATAGGTGTGATAGATGCTACATACAATGATAGGTGTGATAGATGCTACATACAGTGATAGGTGTGATAGATGCGGCTACATACAGTGATAGGTGTGATAGATGCTACATACAATGATAGGTGTGATAGATGCTACATACAATGATAGGTGTGATAGATGCTACATACAATGATAGGTGTGATAGATGCTACATACAATGATAGGTGTGATAGATGCGGCTACATACAGTGATAGGTGTGATAGATGCTACATACAATGATAGGTGTGATAGATGCTACATACAATGATAGGTGTGATAGATGCTACATACAATGATAGGTGTGATAGATGCTACATACAATGATAGGTGTGATAGATGCGGCTACATACAGTGATAGGTGTGATAGATGCTACATACAATGATAGGTGTGATAGATGCTACATACAATGATAGGTGTGATAGATGCTACATACAATGATAGGTGTGATAGATGCTACATACAATGATAGGTGTGATAGATGCGGCTACATACAATGATAGGTGTGATAGATGCGGCTACATACAGTGATAGGTGTGATAGATGCGGCTACATACAATGATAGGTGTGATAGATGCTACATACAGTGATAGGTGTGATAGATGCTACATACAGTGATAGGTGTGATAGATGCGGCTACATACAATGATAGGTGTGATAGATGCTACATACAGTGATAGGTGTGATAGATGCTACATACAATGATAGGTGTGATAGATGCTACATACAGTGATAGGTGTGATAGATGCTACATACAATGATAGATGTGATAGATGCGGCTACATACAGTGATAGGTGTGATAGATGCTACATACAGTGATAGGTGTGATAGATGCTACATACAGTGATAGGTGTGATAGATGCTACATACAGTGATAGGTGTGATAGATGCTACATACAATGATAGATGTGATAGATGCGGCTACATACAGTGATAGGTGTGATAGATGCGGCTACATACAATGATAGGTGTGATAGATGCTACATACAGTGATAGGTGTGATAGATGCTACATACAGTGATAGGTGTGATAGATGCGGCTACATACAATGATAGGTGTGATAGATGCTACATACAGTGATAGGTGTGATAGATGCTACATACAATGATAGGTGTGATAGATGCTACATACAGTGATAGGTGTGATAGATGCTACATACAATGATAGGTGTGATAGATGCTACATACAATGATAGGTGTGATAGATGCTACATACAGTGATAGGTGTGATAGATGCTACATACAGTGATAGGTGTGATAGATGCTACATACAATGATAGGTGTGATAGATGCTACATACAATGATAGGTGTGATAGATGCTACATACAGTGATAGGTGTGATAGATGCTACATACAATGATAGGTGTGATAGATGCTACATACAGTGATAGGTGTGATAGATGCTACATACAATGATAGGTGTGATAGATGCTACATACAATGATAGGTGTGATAGATGCTACATACAATGATAGATGTGATAGATGCGACTACATACAATGATAGGTGTGATAGATGCGGCTACATACAATGATAGGTGTGATAGATGCTACATACAGTGATAGGTGTGATAGATGCTACATACAATGATAGGTGTGATAGATGCGGCTACATACAATGATAGGTGTGATAGATGCGGCTACATACAATGATAGGTGTGATAGATGCGGCTACATACAATGATAGGTGTGATAGATGCTACATACAGTGATAGGTGTGATAGATGCTACATACAATGATAGGTGTGATAGATGCTACATACAATGATAGGTGTGATAGATGCGGCTACATACAATGATAGGTGTGATAGATGCTACATACAATGATAGGTGTGATAGATGCGGCTACATACAGTGATAGGTGTGATAGATGCTACATACAATGATAGGTGTGATAGATGCTACATACAATGATAGGTGTGATAGATGCTACATACAATGATAGGTGTGATAGATGCTACATACAATGATAGGTGTGATAGATGCTACATACAATGATAGGTGTGATAGATGCGGCTACATACAATGATAGGTGTGATAGATGCTACATACAATGATAGGTGTGATAGATGCTACATACAGTGATAGGTGTGATAGATGCTACATACAGTGATAGGTGTGATAGATGCTACATACAATGATAGGTGTGATAGATGCTACATACAATGATAGGTGTGATAGATGCTACATACAATGATAGGTGTGATAGATGCTACATACAGTGATAGGTGTGATAGATGCTACATACAATGATAGGTGTGATAGATGCGGCTACATACAATGATAGGTGTGATAGATGCTACATACAATGATAGGTGTGATAGATGCGGCTACATACAATGATAGGTGTGATAGATGCGGCTACATACAATGATAGGTGTGATAGATGCTACATACAGTGATAGGTGTGATAGATGCTACATACAGTGATAGGTGTGATAGATGCTACATACAATGATAGGTGTGATAGATGTTACATATAGTGATAGGTGTGATAGATGCGGCTACATACAATGATAGGTGTGATAGATGCTACATACAATGATAGGTGTGATAGATGCGGCTACATACAATGATAGGTGTGATAGATGCTACATACAATGATAGGTGTGATAGATGCGGCTACATACAATGATAGGTGTGATAGATGCTACATACAATGATAGGTGTGATAGATGCTACATACAGTGATAGGTGTGATAGATGCTACATACAGTGATAGGTGTGATAGATGCTACATACAATGATAGGTGTGATAGATGCTACATACAATGATAGGTGTGATAGATGCTACATACAATGATAGGTGTGATAGATGCTACATACAATGATAGGTGTGATAGATGCTACATACAATGATAGGTGTGATAGATGCGGCTACATACAATGATAGGTGTGATAGATGCGGCTACATACAGTGATAGGTGTGATAGATGCTACATACAATGATAGGTGTGATAGATGCTACATACAATGATAGGTGTGATAGATGCGGCTACATACAATGATAGGTGTGATAGATGCTACATACAATGATAGGTGTGATAGATGCGGCTACATACAATGATAGGTGTGATAGATGCGGCTACATACAGTGATAGGTGTGATAGATGCTACATACAGTGATAGGTGTGATAGATGTGACTACATACAATGATAGGTGTGATAGATGCTACATACAATGATAGGTGTGATAGATGTGACTACATACAATGATAGGTGTGATAGATGCGGCTACATACAATGATAGGTGTGATAGATGCGGCTACATACAAAGATAGGTGTGATAGATGCTACATACAATGATAGGTGTGATAGATGCTACATACAATGATAGGTGTGATAGATGCGGCTACATACAATGATAGGTGTGATAGATGCGGCTACATACAATGATAGGTGTGATAGATGCGGCTACATACAATGATAGGTGTGATAGATGCTACATACAATGATAGGTGTGATAGATGCTACATACAATGATAGGTGTGATAGATGCTACATACAATGATAGGTGTGATAGATGCTACATACAATGATAGGTGTGATAGATGCTACATACAATGATAGATGTGATAGATGCTACATACAGTGATAGGTGTGATAGATGCTACATACAGTGATAGGTGTGATAGATGCTACATACAATGATAGGTGTGATAGATGCTACATACAGTGATAGGTGTGATAGATGCTACATACAATGATAGGTGTGATAGATGCTACATACAGTGATAGGTGTGATAGATGCGGCTACATACAATGATAGGTGTGATAGATGCTACATACAATGATAGGTGTGATAGATGCTACATACAATGATAGGTGTGATAGATGCTACATACAATGATAGGTGTGATAGATGCTACATACAGTGATAGGTGTGATAGATGCGGCTACATACAGTGATAGGTGTGATAGATGCTACATACAATGATAGGTGTGATAGATGCTACATACAATGATAGGTGTGATAGATGCTACATACAATGATAGGTGTGATAGATGCTACATACAATGATAGGTGTGATAGATGCGGCTACATACAATGATAGGTGTGATAGATGCTACATACAGTGATAGGTGTGATAGATGCGGCTACATACAATGATAGGTGTGATAGATGCTACATACAGTGATAGGTGTGATAGATGCTACATACAATGATAGGTGTGATAGATGCTACATACAGTGATAGGTGTGATAGATGCTACATACAGTGATAGGTGTGATAGATGCTACATACAATGATAGGTGTGATAGATGCTACATACAATGATAGGTGTGATAGATGCTACATACAATGATAGGTGTGATAGATGCTACATACAATGATAGGTGTGATAGATGCTACATACAATGATAGGTGTGATAGATGCTACATACAATGATAGGTGTGATAGATGCTACATACAGTGATAGGTGTGATAGATGCGGCTACATACAATGATAGGTGTGATAGATGCTACATACAATGATAGGTGTGATAGATGCTACATACAATGATAGGTGTGATAGATGCGGCTACATACAATGATAGGTGTGATAGATGCTACATACAATGATAGGTGTGATAGATGCTACATACAATGATAGGTGTGATAGATGCGGCTACATACAGTGATAGGTGTGATAGATGCTACATACAGTGATAGGTGTGATAGATGCTACATACAATGATAGGTGTGATAGATGCGGCTACATACAATGATAGGTGTGATAGATGCTACATACAGTGATAGGTGTGATAGATGCTACATACAATGATAGGTGTGATAGATGCTACATACAGTGATAGGTGTGATAGATGCTACATACAATGATAGGTGTGATAGATGCGGCTACATACAGTGATAGGTGTGATAGATGCGGCTACATACAGTGATAGGTGTGATAGATGCTACATACAGTGATAGGTGTGATAGATGCGGCTACATACAGTGATAGGTGTGATAGATGCGGCTACATACAATGATAGGTGTGATAGATGCTACATACAGTGATAGGTGTGATAGATGCGGCTACATACAGTGATAGGTGTGATAGATGCTACATACAATGATAGGTGTGATAGATGCTACATACAATGATAGGTGTGATAGATGCTACATACAATGATAGGTGTGATAGATGCTACATACAATGATAGGTGTGATAGATGCTACATACAGTGATAGGTGTGATAGATGCGGCTACATACAGTGATAGGTGTGATAGATGCTACATACAATGATAGGTGTGATAGATGCTACATACAGTGATAGGTGTGATAGATGCTACATACAATGATAGGTGTGATAGATGCTACATACAGTGATAGGTGTGATAGATGCTACATACAATGATAGGTGTGATAGATGCTACATACAGTGATAGGTGTGATAGATGCTACATACAGTGATAGGTGTGATAGATGCTACATACAATGATAGGTGTGATAGATGCTACATACAGTGATAGGTGTGATAGATGCTACATACAGTGATAGGTGTGATAGATGCTACATACAATGATAGGTGTGATAGATGCTACATACAATGATAGGTGTGATAGATGCTACATACAATGATAGGTGTGATAGATGCTACATACAATGATAGGTGTGATAGATGCTACATACAATGATAGGTGTGATAGATGCTACATACAATGATAGGTGTGATAGATGCTACATACAGTGATAGGTGTGATAGATGCTACATACAATGATAGATGTGATAGATGCTACATACAATGATAGGTGTGATAGATGCGGCTACATACAGTGATAGGTGTGATAGATGCGGCTACATACAATGATAGGTGTGATAGATGCTACATACAGTGATAGGTGTGATAGATGCTACATACAATGATAGGTGTGATAGATGCTACATACAGTGATAGGTGTGATAGATGCTACATACAATGATAGGTGTGATAGATGCTACATACAATGATAGGTGTGATAGATGCTACATACAGTGATAGGTGTGATAGATGCTACATACAGTGATAGGTGTGATAGATGCGGCTACATACAGTGATAGGTGTGATAGATGCTACATACAATGATAGGTGTGATAGATGCTACATACAATGATAGGTGTGATAGATGCGGCTACACACAATGATAGGTGTGATAGATGCTACATACAATGATAGGTGTGATAGATGCTACATACAGTGATAGGTGTGATAGATGCGGCTACATACAGTGATAGGTGTGATAGATGTGGCTACATACAATGATAGGTGTGATAGATGCTACATACAGTGATAGGTGTGATAGATGCTACATACAATGATAGGTGTGATAGATGCTACATACAATGATAGGTGTGATAGATGCGGCTACATACAATGATAGGTGTGATAGATGCTACATACAATGATAGGTGTGATAGATGCTACATACAATGATAGGTGTGATAGATGCGGCTACATACAATGATAGGTGTGATAGATGCTACATACAGTGATAGGTGTGATAGATGCTACATACAATGATAGGTGTGATAGATGCTACATACAATGATAGGTGTGATAGATGCTACATACAATGATAGGTGTGATAGATGCGGCTACATACAATGATAGGTGTGATAGATGCTACATACAGTGATAGGTGTGATAGATGCTACATACAATGATAGGTGTGATAGATGCTACATACAATGATAGGTGTGATAGATGCTACATACAATGATAGGTGTGATAGATGCTACATACAGTGATAGGTGTGATAGATGCTACATACAATGATAGGTGTGATAGATGCTACATACAATGATAGGTGTGATAGATGCTACATACAGTGATAGGTGTGATAGATGCTACATACAGTGATAGGTGTGATAGATGCGGCTACATACAGTGATAGGTGTGATAGATGCTACATACAATGATAGGTGTGATAGATGCTACATACAATGATAGGTGTGATAGATGCTACATACAATGATAGGTGTGATAGATGCTACATACAGTGATAGGTGTGATAGATGCTACATACAGTGATAGGTGTGATAGATGCGGCTACATACAGTGATAGGTGTGATAGATGCTACATACAATGATAGGTGTGATAGATGCTACATACAATGATAGGTGTGATAGATGCTACATACAGTGATAGGTGTGATAGATGCTACATACAATGATAGATGTGATAGATGCGACTACATACAATGATAGGTGTGATAGATGCGGCTACATACAATGATAGGTGTGATAGATGCGGCTACATACAATGATAGGTGTGATAGATGCTACATACAGTGATAGGTGTGATAGATGCTACATACAATGATAGGTGTGATAGATGCTACATACAATGATAGGTGTGATAGATGCTACATACAATAATAGGTGTGATAGATGCTACATACAGTGATAGGTGTGATAGATGCTACATACAATGATAGGTGTGATAGATGCTACATACAATGATAGGTGTGATAGATGCTACATACAATGATAGGTGTGATAGATGCTACATACAATGATAGGTGTGATAGATGCTACATACAATGATAGGTGTGATAGATGCGGCTACATACAGTGATAGGTGTGATAGATGCGGCTACATACAATGATAGGTGTGATAGATGCTACATACAATGATAGGTGTGATAGATGCGGCTACATACAGTGATAGGTGTGATAGATGCTACATACAGTGATAGGTGTGATAGATGCTACATACAGTGATAGGTGTGATAGATGCTACATACAATGATAGGTGTGATAGATGCGGCTACATACAATGATAGGTGTGATAGATGCTACATACAATGATAGGTGTGATAGATGCTACATACAATGATAGGTGTGATAGATGCGGCTACATACAATGATAGGTGTGATAGATGCTACATACAGTGATAGGTGTGATAGATGCTACATACAATGATAGGTGTGATAGATGCTACATACAATGATAGGTGTGATAGATGCTACATACAGTGATAGGTGTGATAGATGCGGCTACATACAATGATAGGTGTGATAGATGCTACATACAATGATAGGTGTGATAGATGCTACATACAGTGATAGGTGTGATAGATGCTACATACAGTGATAGGTGTGATAGATGCGGCTACATACAATGATAGGTGTGATAGATGCTACATACAATGATAGGTGTGATAGATGCTACATACAATGATAGGTGTGATAGATGCTACATACAATGATAGGTGTGATAGATGCGGCTACATACAATGATAGGTGTGATAGATGCTACATACAATGATAGGTGTGATAGATGCTACATACAATGATAGGTGTGATAGATGCGGCTACATACAATGATAGGTGTGATAGATGCTACATACAGTGATAGGTGTGATAGATGCTACATACAATGATAGGTGTGATAGATGCTACATACAATGATAGGTGTGATAGATGCGGCTACATACAATGATAGGTGTGATAGATGCTACATACAATGATAGGTGTGATAGATGCGGCTACATACAATGATAGGTGTGATAGATGCTACATACAATGATAGGTGTGATAGATGCTACATACAATGATAGGTGTGATAGATGCGGCTACATACAATGATAGGTGTGATAGATGCTACATACAATGATAGGTGTGATAGATGCTACATACAGTGATAGGTGTGATAGATGCGGCTACATACAATGATAGGTGTGATAGATGCTACATACAGTGATAGGTGTGATAGATGCTACATACAATGATAGGTGTGATAGATGCTACATACAATGATAGGTGTGATAGATGCTACATACAGTGATAGGTGTGATAGATGCTACATACAGTGATAGGTGTGATAGATGCGGCTACATACAATGATAGGTGTGATAGATGCTACATACAATGATAGGTGTGATAGATGCGGCTACATACAGTGATAGGTGTGATAGATGCTACATACAATGATAGGTGTGATAGATGCTACATACAGTGATAGGTGTGATAGATGCTACATACAATGATAGGTGTGATAGATGCTACATACAATGATAGGTGTGATAGATGCTACATACAATGATAGGTGTGATAGATGCGGCTACATACAATGATAGGTGTGATAGATGCTACATACAGTGATAGGTGTGATAGATGCTACATACAATGATAGGTGTGATAGATGCTACATACAATGATAGGTGTGATAGATGCTACATACAATGATAGGTGTGATAGATGCGGCTACATACAATGATAGGTGTGATAGATGCTACATACAATGATAGGTGTGATAGATGCGGCTACATACAGTGATAGGTGTGATAGATGCTACATACAATGATAGGTGTGATAGATGCTACATACAGTGATAGGTGTGATAGATGCTACATACAATGATAGGTGTGATAGATGCTACATACAATGATAGGTGTGATAGATGCTACATACAATGATAGGTGTGATAGATGCTACATACAATGATAGGTGTGATAGATGCTACATACAATGATAGATGTGATAGATGCGGCTACATACAGTGATAGGTGTGATAGATGCTACATACAATGATAGGTGTGATAGATGCTACATACAATGATAGGTGTGATAGATGCGGCTACATACAGTGATAGGTGTGATAGATGCGGCTACATACAATGATAGGTGTGATAGATGTGACTACATACAATGATAGGTGTGATAGATGCTACATACAGTGATAGGTGTGATAGATGCTACATACAATGATAGGTGTGATAGATGCGGCTACATACAATGATAGATGTGATAGATGCGACTACATACAATGATAGGTGTGATAGATGCGGCTACATACAATGATAGGTGTGATAGATGCGGCTACATACAGTGATAGGTGTGATAGATGCTACATACAATGATAGGTGTGATAGATGTGACTACATACAATGATAGGTGTGATAGATGCTACATACAATGATAGGTGTGATAGATGCTACATACAGTGATAGGTGTGATAGATGCTACATACAATGATAGGTGTGATAGATGCTACATACAATGATAGGTGTGATAGATGCGGCTACATACAATGATAGGTGTGATAGATGCTACATACAATGATAGGTGTGATAGATGCTACATACAGTGATAGGTGTGATAGATGCTACATACAGTGATAGGTGTGATAGATGCGGCTACATACAGTGATAGGTGTGATAGATGCTACATACAGTGATAGGTGTGATAGATGCTACATACAATGATAGGTGTGATAGATGCGGCTACATACAATGATAGGTGTGATAGATGCTACATACAGTGATAGGTGTGATAGATGCTACATACAATGATAGGTGTGATAGATGCTACATACAGTGATAGGTGTGATAGATGCGGCTACATACAATGATAGGTGTGATAGATGCTACATACAATGATAGGTGTGATAGATGCTACATACAATGATAGGTGTGATAGATGCTACATACAGTGATAGGTGTGATAGATGCGGCTACATACAGTGATAGGTGTGATAGATGCTACATACAGTGATAGGTGTGATAGATGCTACATACAATGATAGGTGTGATAGATGCTACATACAATGATAGGTGTGATAGATGCTACATACAATGATAGGTGTGATAGATGCTACATACAATGATAGGTGTGATAGATGCTACATTAAATGATAGGTGTGATAGATGCTACATACAGTGATAGGTGTGATAGATGCGGCTACATACAATGATAGGTGTGATAGATGCTACATACAATGATAGGTGTGATAGATGCGGCTACATACAGTGATAGGTGTGATAGATGCTACATACAGTGATAGGTGTGATAGATGCGGCTACATACAATGATAGGTGTGATAGATGCTACATACAGTGATAGGTGTGATAGATGCGGCTACATACAGTGATAGGTGTGATAGATGCTACATACAATGATAGGTGTGATAGATGCTACATACAATGATAGGTGTGATAGATGCTACATACAATGATAGGTGTGATAGATGCTACATACAATGATAGGTGTGATAGATGCTACATACAATGATAGGTGTGATAGATGCTACATAAAAGGATAGGTGTGATAGATGCTACATACCAATGATAGATGGTGATAGATGCGGCACCATACAGTGATAGGTGTGATAGATGCTACATACACTGGATAGGTGTGATAGATTGCTACATACAATGATAGGGGTGATAGATGCGGCTACATACAGTGATAGGTGTGATAGATGCTACATACAATGATAGGTGTGATAGATGCTACATACAATGATAGGTGTGATAGATGCTACATACAATGATAGGTGTGATAGATGCTACATACAATGATAGGTGTGATAGATGCTGCTACATACAATGATAGGTGTGATAGATGCTACATACAATGATAGGTGTGATAGATGCGGCTACATACAATGATTAGGTGTTATAGATGGCTACATACCAGTGATAGGTGTGATAGATGCTGCTACATACAATGATAGGTGTGATAGATGCTACAATTACAGTGATAGGTGTGATTAGATGCTACATACAGTGATAGGTGTGATAGATGCTACATACAGTGAGTAGGTGTGTGATAGATGCTACATACAATGATAGGTGTGATAGATGCTACATACAATGATAGGTGTGATAGATGCGGCTACATACAATGATAGGTGTGATAGATGCGGCTACATACAATGATAGGTGTGATAGATGCTACATACAGTGATAGGTGTGATAGATGCTACATACAATGATAGGTGTGATAGATGCTACATACAATGATAGGTGTGATAGATGCTACATACAATGATAGGTGTGATAGATGCGGCTACATACAGTGATAGGTGTGATAGATGCGGCTACATACAGTGATAGGTGTGATAGATGCGGCTACATACAGTGATAGGTGTGATAGATGCTACATACAATGATAGGTGTGATAGATGCTACATACAGTGATAGGTGTGATAGATGCTACATACAGTGATAGGTGTGATAGATGCTACATACAGTGATAGGTGTGATAGATGCTACATACAGTGATAGGTGTGATAGATGCGGCTACATACAGTGATAGGTGTGATAGATGCTACATACAGTGATAGGTGTGATAGATGCTACATACAATGATAGGTGTGATAGATGCGGCTACATACAGTGATAGGTGTGATAGATGCTACATACAATGATAGGTGTGATAGATGCTACATACAGTGATAGGTGTGATAGATGCTACATACAATGATAGGTGTGATAGATGCTACATACAGTGATAGGTGTGATAGATGCTACATACAATGATAGGTGTGATAGATGCGGCTACATACAATGATAGGTGTGATAGATGCTACATACAATGATAGGTGTGATAGATGCTACATACAATGATAGGTGTGATAGATGCTACATACAATGATAGGTGTGATAGATGCTACATACAATGATAGGTGTGATAGATGCGGCTACATACAATGATAGGTGTGATAGATGCGGCTACATACAATGATAGGTGTGATAGATGCGGCTACATACAATGATAGGTGTGATAGATGCGGCTACATCAGTATAAGGCGCTGCTCTTCCAGTCACTTATTCCGTGTAACCATGATGGATTCACTTCTGGAAAATCAATCAATAAATCAGTTTTCATCCTTAGGAAGATGAACAAGAAGAGAGTGAATGCAATGAGGAGGAGAGTGAGGAGAGCGCCGAGAGTGATGGCGAGTCCACCTCAGAGACTGAAGAGAAAGGTGAGAACTCACTGCTGGTGTTACTGGCCGATGTAATTACTAATATTATCGGTGTAAATCACTCTGCTGATGTTACCGGTCTGTGTAATTACTAATATTATCGGTGTAAATCACTGCTGATGTTACCGGTCTCTGTAATTACTAATATTATCGGTGTAAATCACTCTGCTGATGTTACCGGTCTGTGTAATTACTAATATTATCGGTGTAAATCACTCTGCTGATGTTACCGGTCTGTGTAATTACTAATATTATCGGTGTAAATCACTCTGCTGATGTTACCGGTCTGTGTGATTACTAATATTATCGGTGTAAATCACTGCTGATGTTACCGGTCTGTGTAATTACTAATATTATCGGTGTAAATCACTGCTGATGTTACTGGTCTGTGTAATTACTAATATTATTGGTGTAAATCACTCTGCTGATGTTACCGGTCTGTGTAATTACTAATATTATCGGTGTAAATCACTGCTGATGTTACCGGTCTGTGTAATTACTAATATTATCGGTGTAAGTCACTGCTTGTGTTACCGGTCTGTGTAATTACTAATATTATTGGTGTAAGTCACTGCTGATGTTACTGGTCTGTGTAATTACTATTATTATTGGTGTAAATCACTCTGCTGATGTTACCGGTCTGTGTAATTACTAATATTATCGGTGTAAATCACTGCTGATGTTACCGGTCTGTGTAATTACTAATATTATCGGTGTAAGTCACTGCTGGTGTTACCGGTCTGTGTAATTACTAATATTATTGGTGTAAGTCACTCTGCTGATGTTACCGGTCTGTGTAATTGCTAATATTATCGGTGTAAATCACTGCTGATGTTACCGGTCTGTGTAATTACTAATATTATCGGTGTAAATCACTCTGCTTATCTTACCGGTCTGTGTAATTACTAATATTATCGGTGTAAATCACTGCTGATGTTACCGGTCTGTGTAATTACTAATATTATCGGTGTAAATCACTGCTGATGTTACCGGTCTGTGTAATTACTAATATTATCGGTGTAAATCACTCTGCTGATGTTACCAGTCTGTGTAATTACTAATATTATTGGTGTAAATCACTCTGCTGATGTTACCGGTCTGTGTAGTTACTAATATTATTGGTGTAAATCACTCTGCTGATGATACTTGTGATAGTTGTGTAAATACTAATATTATCGGTGTAAATCACTCTGCTGATGTTACCGGTCTGTGTAATTACTAATATTATCGGTGTAAGTCACTCTGCTGATGTTACCGGTCTGTGTAATTACTAATATTATCGGTGTAAATCACTGCTGATGTTACCGGTCTGTGTAATTACTAATATTATCGGTGTAAATCACTGCTGATGTTACCGGTCTGTGTAATTACTAATATTATCGGTGTAAATCACTCTGCTGATGTTACCGGTCTGTGTAATTACTAATATTATCGGTGTAAATCACTGCTGATGTTACCGGTCTGTGTAATTACTAATATTATCGGTGTAAATCACTCTGCTGATGTTACCGGTCTGTGTAATTACTAATATTATCGGTGTAAATCACTCTGCTTATCTTACCGGTCTGTGTAATTACTAATATTATCGGTGTAAATCACTCTGCTGGTGTTACTGGCCGATGTAATTACTAATATTATCGGTGTAAATCACTGCTGATGTTACCGGTCTGTGTAATTACTAATATTATCGGTGTAAATCACTCTGCTTATCTTATCGGTCTGTGTAATTACTAATATTATCGGTGTAAATCACTCTGCTGATGTTACCGGTCTCTGTAATTACTAATATTATCGGTGTAAATCACTCTGCTGATGTTACCGGTCTCTGTAATTACTAATATTATCGGTGTAAATCACTCTGCTGATGTTACCGGTCTGTGTAATTACTAATATTATCGGTGTAAATCACTGCTGATGTTACCGGTCTGTGTAATTACTAATATTATTGGTGTAAATCACTCTGCTGATGTTACCGGTCTGTGTAATTACTAATATTATCGGTGTAAATCACTCTGCTGATGTTACCAGTCTGTGTAATTACTATTATTATCGGTGTAAATCACTCTGCTGATGTTACCGGTCTGTGTAATTACTAATATTATCGGTGTAAATCACTCTGCTGATGTTACCGGTCTGTGTAATTACTAATATTATCGGTGTAAATCACTGCTGATGTTACCGGTCTGTGTAATTACTAATATTATCGGTGTAAATCACTCTGCTAATGATACTTGTGATGTTTGTGTAATTACTAATATTATCGGTGTAAATCACTGCTGATGTTACCGGTCTGTGTAATTACTAATATTATCGGTGTAAATCACTCTGCTGATGTTACCGGTCTGTGTAATTACTAATATTATCGGTGTAAATCATTCTGCTGATGATACTTGTGATGTTTGTGTAATTACTAATATTATCGGTGTAAATCACTGCTGATGTTACCGGTCTGTGTAATTACTAATATTATCGGTGTAAATCACTCTGCTGATGTTACCGGTCTGTGTAATTACTAATATTATCGGTGTAAATCACTCTGCTGATGTTACCGGTCTGTGTAATTACTAATATTATCGGTGTAAATCACTCTGCTGATGTTACCGGTCTGTGTAATTACTAATACTATCGGTGTAAATGACTGCTGATGTTACCGGTCTGTGTAATTACTAATATTATTGGTGTAAATCACTCTGCTGATGTTACCGGTCTGTGTAATTACTAATATTATCGGTGTAAATCACTCTGCTGATGTTACCGGTCTGTGTAATTACTAATATTATCGGTGTAAATCACTCTGCTGATGTTACCGGTCTGTGTAATTACTAATATTATCGGTGTAAATCACTCTGCTGATGTTACCGGTCTGTGTAATTACTAATATTATCGGTGTAAATCACTGCTGATGTTACCGGTCTGTGTAATTACTAATATTATCGGTGTAAATCACTGCTGATGTTACCGGTCTGTGTAATTACTAATATTATCGGTGTAAATCACTGCTGATGTTACCGGTCTGTGTAATTACTAATATTATCGGTGTAAATCACTGCTGATGTTACCGGTCTGTGTAATTACTAATATTATTGGTGTAAATCACTCTGCTGATGTTACCGGTCTCTGTAATTACTAATATTATCGGTGTAAATCACTGCTGATGTTACCGGTCTGTGTAATTACTAATATTATTGGTGTAAATCACTCTGCTGATGTTACCGGTCTGTGTAATTACTAATATTATCGGTGTAAATCACTGCTGATGTTACCGGTCTGTGTAATTACTAATATTATCGGTGTAAATCACTGCTGATGTTACCGGTCTGTGTAATTACTAATATTATTGGTGTAAATCACTCTGCTGATGTTACCGGTCTGTGTAGTTACTAATATTATCGGTGTAAATCACTGCTGATGTTACCGGTCTGTGTAATTACTAATATTATCGGTGTAAATCACTCTGCTGATGTTACCGGTCTGTGTAATTACTAATATTATCGGTGTAAATCACTGCTGATGTTACCGGTCTGTGTAATTACTAATATTATCGGTGTAAATCACTGCTGATGTTACCGGTCTGTGTAATTACTAATATTATCGGTGTAAATCACTCTGCTGATGTTACCGGTCTCTGTAATTACTAATATTATCGGTGTAAATCACTGCTGATGTTACCGGTCTGTGTAATTACTAATATTATTGGTGTAAATCACTCTGCTGATGTTACCGGTCTGTGTAATTACTAATATTATTGGTGTAAGTCACTCTGCTGATGTTACCGGTCTGTGTAATTACTAATATTATCGGTGTAAGTCACTCTGCTGATGTTACCCGTCTGTGTAATTACTAATATTATCGGTGTAAATCACTGCTGATGTTACCGGTCTGTGTAATTACTAATATTATCGGTGTAAATCACTGCTGATGTTACCGGTCTGTGTAATTACTAATATTATTGGTGTAAGTCACTGCTGATGTTACCAGTCTGTGTAATTACTAATATTATCGGTGTAAATCACTGCTGATGTTACCGGTCTGTGTAATTACTAATATTATTGGTGTAAATCACTCTGCTGATGTTACCGGTCTGTGTAATTACTAATATTATCGGTGTAAATCACTCTGCTGATGTTACCGGTCTGTGTAATTACTAATATTATTGGTGTAAATCACTCTGCTGGTGATATTTGTGATGTTTGTGTAAATACTAATATTATTGGTTTAACCCCTTCGTGCTGCAGCTAGTTTGGGCCTTAATGACCAGGCTAATTTTTCCAAATCTGACCTGTCTCACTTTATTCTCTCATAGCTCAGTGATGCGTTAACGTATGCTAGCGATTCCGAGATTGTTTTTTCGGTAGATGAAGTGTCGGATCCTCGGGGTAGGCGGGGACCACAGGAGCCAGAATGACGGCGCTTCACGGCTTCAGGTTTAATGAAGTAAAACGATGAATTTTAATGGTCTCATAAACAACGCGTTTCGAGGCATAAATTGCCCCTTTGTCAAGTAGGAGAGACATCCAGAGATTGTTTTTTCGTCACATATGGCACTTTATGTTAGTGGCAAAATTTGGTCACTACTTTGTGTGTATTTTGTGAAAAACATCAAAATATCATGAAAAATGTAAAAAATTTGCATTTTATGAACTTTGAAATTCTCTGCTTCTAAAAAAAGAAAGTCGTAGCACATAAATTAGTTACTAAGTTACATTACCAATATGTCTTTTTTATTCTGGCATAATTTGGGAAACATATTTTACTTTTTTAGGGTGTTACGGGGCTTAGAAATTTATTAGCAAATTATCACATTTTCGTGAAAGTTTCCAAAACAGATTTTTTTAGGGACCAGTTCTTTTTTTAAATGGATTTAGAAGTCTGGTATCCTGACAACCCCCATAAGTGACCCCATTTTGGAAACTACACACCTTAAAGAATTAATCTAGGGGTATAATGAGCATTTTAACCCTACAGGGGCTGGAGGAAAGTATTCACTATTAGGCAGTAAAAAAATGGAAAATTTTAATTTTCCAATAATATATACGTTTAGATTAAAGTTTCTCATTTTCAAAAGGAATATGAGAGAAAAAGCACCCCAAAATTTGTAATGCAGGTTCTCTTGAGTACAACGGTACCCCATATGTGGGCGTAAACAACTGTATGGGCACACAGCGGGGCTCAGAAGGGAAGGAGCGCCAATTAGCTTTTCCAATGCAGATTTTGCTGAAGAAGTTTCTGAGCGCCAGGTGCGTTTGCAGAGCCCCTGTAGTGTCAGCAGAGAGAAAAACCCCCATAAGTCACCCCATTTTGGAAAGTGCACCCCTCAAAGAATTCATCTTGGTGTGTGGTGACCATTTTGACCCCACAGGTATTAGAGGAAAGTATTCAAAATTAGACAGTAAAAATGAAAAACTCGAATTCTTCCAATAATATGTTCGTTTAGTTTGAAATTTCTCAATTTCACGAGGAACAAGAGGAAAAAAGTACCCCAAAATTTGTAACGCAGGTTCTCCTGAGTACAATGGTACCCCATATGTGGGCATAAACCACTGTATGGGCACACAGCCGGGCTCAGAAGGGAAGGAGCGCCAATTAGCTTTTTCAATGCAGATTTTGCTGAAGAAGTTTCTGAGCGCCAGGTGCGTTTGCAGTGCCCCTGTAGTGCCAGCGGAGTAAAATCTCGCCATAAGTCACTCCATTTTGGAAAGTGCACCCCTCAAAGTATTCATCTTGGTGTGTGGTGACCATTTTGACTCCACAGGTATTAGAGGAAAGTATTCAAAAGTAGACAGTAAAAATGAAAAACTCAAATTTTTCCAATATTATGCTCTTTTAGTTTGAAATTTCTCAATTTTATGAGGAACAAGAGGAAAAAAGTACCCCAAAATTTGTAACACAGGTTCTCCTAAGTGAAAAGGTACCTCATATGTGGGCGTAAACCACTGCATGGGCACACAGGAGGGCTCAGAAGGAAGGGAGCGCCAATTAGCATTTTCAATGCAGATTTTGCTGAAGAAGTTTCTGAGCGCCAGGTGCGTTTGCAGAGCCCCTGTAGTGCCAGCGGAGTAAAATCTCCCAATAAGTCACTCCATTTTAGAAAGTGCACCCCTCAAAGAATTCATCTTGGGGTGTGGTGAGCATTTTGACCCCACAGGTATTAGAGGAAAGTATTCAAAAGTAGACAGTAAAACTGAAAAACTTGATTTTTTCCAATAATATGTTCCTTTAGTTTGAAATTTCTCAATTTCTCGAGGAACAGGAGAGAAATGTCACCCCAATATATGTAAAGCAGGTTCTCCTGAGTAGAACGGTACCCCATATGTGGGCATAAACCACTGTATGGGCACACAGCCGGGCTCAGAAGGGAAGGAGCGCCAATTAGCATTTTCTCTGCAGATTTTTCTGCAGAAGTTTCTGAGCGCCAGGTGCGTTTGCAGAGCCCCTGTAGTGTCAGCAGAATAGATTCCCCCCAATAGTCACCCCATTTTGGAAAGTGCACCCCTCAAAGAATTCATCTTGGGGTGTGGTGACCATTTTTACCCCACAGGTGTTAGAGGAAAGTATTCAAAATTGGCCAGTAAAAATGAAAAACTCTAATTTTTCAAATAATATGTTGGTTTAGTTTGAAATTTCTCAATTTGACGAGGAACAGGAGAGAAAACGTACCCCAAAATCTGTAACGCAGGTTCTCCTGAGTACAAAGGTACCCCATATGTGGGCATAAACCACTGTATGGGCACACAGGAGGGCTCAGAAGGGAAGGAGCGCCAATTTACAGGAGCAAAACCGCAGCTAGTAATGGTTATTAGAATAGCGCAGTTACTAAAATAAAATAAAAAAAATGAGAATACAGGTAATGTGGGGTGGTTACGGACAGTCTGGGGTGGTTACGGGCAACCAGGGGTGGTTACAGGTAATCTGGGGTGGTTACGGACAACATGGGGTGGTTACGGGCAACCTATTGTGGTTACGGACAACCTGGGGTGGTTACGGGCAAGCTGCAGTGCTTACAGACAATCTGCGGTGGTTACGGGCAACGTGGGGTGGTTACGGGCAACGAGGGGTGGTTATGGGCAACGTGTGGTGGTCACGGGCAACCTGCTGTGGTTACGGCAACGTAGGGTGGTTACAGGCAACGTGGGCTGGTTACTGGCAACGTGGGCTGGTTACAGGCAACGTGGGCTGGTTACGGGCAACCTGCAGTGCTTACAGACAATCTGGGGTGGATACGGGCAAGTTGGGGTGGTTACGGGCAACCTGCAGTGCTTACAGACAATCTGGGGTGGATACGGGCAAGTTGGGGTGGTTACGGGCAACCTGCAGTGCTTACAGACAATCTGGGGTGGATACGGGCAAGTTGGGGTGGTTACGGGCAACCTGCAGTGCTTACAGACAATCTGGGGTGGTTACGGGCAACGTGGGGTGGTTACGGATAAACTGAAGTTATTATAGGCAATCTGGGGTGGATACCTGTAATCTGGCATGGGCACCGCAATCTGGAGGGGGTCATTGGCAATTTGGGGTGGTCAGAGGTGACGTGTGGCGGTCAGAGGCGACGTGCGGTGGTCAGAGGCGACGTGCGGTGGTCAGAGGCGACGTGCGGTGGTCAGAGGTGACGTGCGGTGGTCAGAGGCGACGTGCGGTGGTCAGAGGCAACGCGCGGTGGTTACGTGCAATCTGGGGGGTTACATGTAATCTGGCGTGATTACGGGGAACCTGGGGGGTTATGTGCAACCTGGAAGGGTTACAGACAATCTGGGATTGTTACTGATAAACTGAAGTGCTTATAGGTAATCTGGGGTGGGTACATGTAATTTGGGGTGGTTACGGGCAATCGGGAGGGGGTCACTGGCAATTTGGGGTGGTTACGGGCATAGGCGGTGGTTACGGGCAACGTGCGGTGGTTTTGGGCAACGTGCGGTGGTCATGGGCAACGTGCGGTGGTTACGGGCAATCGGGAGGGGGTCACTGGCAATATGCGGTGGTTACGGGCAACGTGCGGTGGTTACGGGCAACGTGCGGTGGTTACGGGTAATCTGGGGAGGGGTTAGGGGTAATTTGGGAGTAAACTGCAATTATTACTATAATAAAAAGTGTGTGTTTTATTTTTTTGTATGTTTGTCACTTTGTACTTTACACATTCATTTTCACTGTATTACTATGATTACTGTGATATTTTCTATCACAGTAATCATAGTTCAGTGACAGAGACCAAATTGGTCTCTGTCACTATAAATTTTCAGAGCTGGCTGGTTGTAGAGCGCATGCGCACTTCATAACCAGCCAGGACGTCGAGGAGGACGGAGCTCCAGGAGCAGGTGAGTATATGGGGAAGGGGGGTTGACTGGGGGACGGGGGGTGACAGGGGGGGGTGGGGGGCGACTTGGGGGGTGGGGGGACATCACTTCTTATCCCCTGTCACCAATCATTTATGGTGACAGGGGATAAAAAGTGCCGGGAGCACATGGTACAAGCGATCAGCGGTATATAGTATATACCGCTGATCGCTTGTACCAGGACCCCACAGGGGGGGTCCCCGATGACTGCCCCATGCTCTCCGCTACCTCCGGTGGCGGAGAGCATGGGGCTTTCATTCATTTTAACTTTTCCATCACTGTGAACCGACATTAGTCGACTCACAGCGATGTCGGCGGCCATCTTGGAAATGATGGCCGCCGGGGGAGGGGGGTTAGAGATCGCCCTACTAGGGGGGGCTGATCTGAGGTCTGGGGGACATTTATTTCATCTCCCCCCGCCGTAGATTCACGGCGGGGGGAGATGAAAGGCGGCGGCAGCACCGGTAATCCCCTTTACCGACGGCCGCCGCTATAACGTTAATAGCGGCGATCGTCGGTAAGGGGGGGGGGGGCCGGGACGGACCTCACACACTGCCCCAACCCCTCAGCTACCTCCGGTAGCCGGGGGGATGGGGTGGGGGCCGTCCCGGCCCCGCAGCCTTATTCTCTGCCATCGCCGTAAAAAGCTGATGGCAGCAGAATAAGGACCATTAGTGACCGCCGTAAAAAGCCGTATCGGCGGTCACTAAGGGGTTAAATCACTGCTTATCTTACCGGTCTGTGTAATTACTAATATTATCGGTGTAAATCACTCTGCTGATGTTACCAGTCTGTGTAATTACTATTATTATCGGTGTAAATCACTCTGCTGATGTTACCGGTCTGTGTAATTACTAATATTATCGGTGTAAATCACTCTGCTGATGTTACCGGTCTGTGTAATTACTAATATTATCGGTGTAAATCACTGCTGATGTTACCGGTCTGTGTAATTACTAATACTATCGGTGTAAATCACTCTGCTTATCTTACCGGTCTGTGTAATTACTAATATTATCGGTGTAAATCACTCTGCTGATGTTACCGGTCTGTGTAATTACTAATATTATCGGTGTAAATCACTGCTGATGTTACCGGTCTGTGTAATTACTAATATTATTGGTGTAAATCACTCTGCTGATGTTACCGGTCTGTGTAATTACTATTATTATCGGTGTAAATCACTCTGCTGATGTTACCGGTCTGTGTAATTACTAATATTATCGGTGTAAGTCACTCTGCTGATGTTACCGGTCTGTGTAATTACTAATATTATCGGTGTAAGTCACTCTGCTGATGTTACCGGTCTGTGTAATTACTAATATTATCGGTGTAAGTCACTCTGCTGATGTTACCGGTCTGTGTAATTACTAATATTATCGGTGTAAATCACTCTGCTGATGTTACCGGTCTGTGTAATTACTAATATTATCGGTGTAAATCACTGCTGATGTTACCGGTCTGTGTAATTACTAATATTATCGGTGTAAATCACTCTGCTGATGTTACTGGTCTGTGTAATTACTAATATTATCGGTGTAAATCACTGCTGATGTTACCGGTCTGTGTAATTACTAATATTATCGGTGTAAATCACTCTGCTGATGTTACCGGTCTGTGTAATTACTAATATTATCGGTGTAAATCACTCTGCTGATGTTACCGGTCTGTGTAATTACTAATATTATCGGTGTAAGTCACTCTGCTGATGTTACCGGTCTGTGTAATTACTAATATTATCGGTGTAAATCACTCTGCTGATGTTACTGGTCTGTGTAATTACTAATATTATCGGTGTAAATCACTGCTGATGTTACCGGTCTGTGTAATTACTATTATTATCGGTGTAAATCACTCTGCTGATGTTACCGGTCTGTGTAATTACTAATATTATCGGTGTAAATCACTCTGCTGATGATACCGGTCTGTGTAATTACTAATATTATTGGTGTAAATCACTCTGCTGATGATACCGGTCTGTGTAATTACTAATATTATCGGTGTAAATCACTGCTGATGTTACCGGTCTGTGTAATTACTAATATTATCGGTGTAAATCACTGCTGATGTTACCGGTCTGTGTAATTACTAATATTATCGGTGTAAATCACTCTGCTGATGTTACTGGTCTGTGTAATTGCTAATATTATCGGTGTAAATCACTCTGCTGATGTTACCGGTCTGTGTAATTACTAATATTATCGGTGTAAATCACTCTGCTGATGTTACCGGTCTGTGTAATTACTAATATTATCGGTGTAAATCACTGCTGATGTTACCGGTCTGTGTAATTACTAATATTATCGGTGTAAATCACTCTGCTGATGTTACCGGTCTGTGTAATTACTAATATTATCGGTGTAAATCACTGCTGATGTTACCGGTCTGTGTAATTACTAATATTATTGGTGTAAGTCACTCTGCTGATGTTACCGGTCTCTGTAATTACTAATATTATCGGTGTAAATCACTGCTGATGTTACCGGTCTGTGTAATTACTAATATTATCGGTGTAAGTCACTGCTGGTGTTACCGGTCTGTGTAATTACTAATATTATTGGTGTAAATCACTCTGCTGATGTTACTGGTCTGTGTAATTACTAATATTATCGGTGTAAATCACTGCTGATGTTACCGGTCTGTGTAATTACTAATATTATCGGTGTAAATCACTGCTGATGTTACCGGTCTGTGTAATTACTAATATTATCGGTGTAAATCACTCTGCTGATGTTACCAGTCTGTGTAATTACTAATATTATCGGTGTAAATCACTCTGCTGATGTTACCGGTCTGTGTAATTACTAATATTATCGGTGTAAGTCACTGCTGATGTTACCGGTCTGTGTAATTACTAATATTATCGGTGTAAATCACTGCTGATGTTACCGGTCTGTGTAATTACTAATATTATCGGTGTAAATCACTCTGCTGATGTTACCGGTCTGTGTAATTACTAATATTATCGGTGTAAATCACTGCTGATGTTACCGGTCTGTGTAATTACTAATATTATCGGTGTAAATCACTCTGCTGGTGTTACTGGCCGATGTAATTACTAATACTATCGGTGTAAATCACTGCTGATGTTACCGGTCTGTGTAATTACTAATATTATCGGTGTAAATCACTCTGCTGATGTTACCGGCCAGTGTAATTACTAATATTATCGGTGTAAATCACTGCTGATGTTACCGGTCTGTGTAATTACTAATATTATCGGTGTAAATCACTGCTGATGTTACCGGTCTGTGTAATTACTAATATTATCGGTGTAAGTCACTCTGCTGATGTTACCGGTCTCTGTAATTACTAATATTATCGGTGTAAATCACTCTGCTGATGTTACCGGTCTGTGTAATTACTAATATTATCGGTGTAAATCACTGCTGATGTTACCGGTCTGTGTAATTACTAATATTATCGGTGTAAATCACTGCTGATGTTACCGGTCTGTGTAATTACTAATATTATCGGTGTAAATCACTGCTGATGTTACCGGTCTGTGTAATTACTAATATTATCGGTGTAATTTACTCTGCTTATCTTACCGGTCTGTGTAATTACTAATATTATCGGTGTAAATCACTCTGCTGATGTTACCGGTCTGTGTAATTACTAATATTATCGGTGTAAATCACTCTGCTGATGTTACCGGTCTGTGTAATTACTAATATTATCGGTGTAAGTTACTCTGCTGATGTTACCGGTCTGTGTAATTACTAATATTATCGGTGTAAATCACTGCTGATGTTACCGGTCTGTGTAATTACTAATATTATCGGTGTAAGTCACTGCTGGTGTTACCGGTCTGTGTAATTACTAATATTATCGGTGTAAATCACTGCTGATGTTACCGGTCTGTGTAATTACTAATATTATCGGTGTAAATCACTCTGCTGATGTTACCGGTCTGTGTAATTACTAATATTATCGGTGTAAGTCACTGCTGATGTTACCGGTCTCTGTAATTACTAATATTATCGGTGTAAGTCACTGCTGATGTTACCGGTCTGTGTAATTACTAATATTATCGGTGTAAGTCACTCTGCTGATGATACTTGTGAGGTTGGTGTAAGTACTAATAACGTTGGTGTAAATCTTTAGGATCGGTCGGGGGAGATCTGGCTGACTTGACCTGTGAGATTGAAATCAAGCAACGTCTGATTGAAGAACTGGAACAAAGTCAGCGACGACTCCAGACGCTGAAACTTCAGTATGAGGAGAAGCTTCAGCAGCTTCAGAGCAGAATTCGAGACACGCAGCTGGAGAGGGATCGTGTGCTCCGGGAGCTCAGTATGGCATCTATATCACCCCTCTCCATGTCTCCATTGATATTGCTGGGAAGCCTTTCTGTTACCTTGTATCGCTCCGTTTACCCTTTTTTTTTAGCGTTCTCTCTCTCCGCCGTCATTCCTTGTGCCCATCTCATTGCATACATGACATTGCTATCTGCCATATACACATGAAGGCCATTGATCCTACAGGCTCTATGGAGTGCTATACAGAAGAGAAGGCCAATAAGATTCGGGCCGACTATGAGAAGCGACTGCGGGAGATGAACCGAGACCTGCAGAAGCTGCAGATAGCTCAGAGAGAACACGCCCGCCTTCTCAAGAACCAGTCCCGCTATGAGCGAGAGTTACGCAAGCTTCAGGGAGAACTAAGCGACATGAAAAAGGCCAAGGTACGGTATGAGAAGACTGCCAAGGAGACACCCCAAACAGTGGCATTATATACGTTATAATGTATGGTTCTGTATATTACCTGAGAAGAGAGAGGGGGAGGGAGCCAGTGTTTGTCTGGGACCTTAGACCAGAACATTGAGCAGCTGTTGTTCACGGCCAACCACATGCTCCCCCCCCCAAAAAAAAAATCTGCGGACGTTTCTTGCATGCACTGGGATGATCCCTATAGAGGTGGCTGGGTGATCCCTATAGAGGTGGCTGGGTGATCCCTATAGAGGTGGCTGGGTGATCCCTATAGAGGTGACTGGGTGATCCCTATAGAGGTGGCTGGGTGATCCCATAGAGGTGGCTGGGTGATCCGTATAGAGGTGGCTGGGTGATCCGTATAGAGGTGGCTGGGTGATCCCATAGAGGTGGCTGGGTGATCCGTATAGAGGTGGCTGGGTGATCCGTATAGAGGTGGCTGGGTGATCCCTATAGTGGTGGCTTGGTGATCCGTATAGAGGTGGCTGGGTGATCCCTATAGAGGTGGCTGGGTGATCCCTATAGAGGTGGCTGGGTGATCCGTATAGAGGTGGCTGGGTAATTCCTATAGAGGTGGCTGGGTGATCCCTATAGAGGTGGCTGGGTGATCCCTATAGAGGTGGCTGGGTGATCCCTATGGATGTGGCTGGGTGATCCCTATAGAGGTGGCTGGGTGATCCCTATCGATGTGGCTGGGTGATCCGTATAGAGGTGGCTGGGTGATCCCTATAGAGGTGGCTGGGTGATCCCTATCGATGTGGCTGGGTGATCCCTATAGAGGTGGCTGGGTGATCCCTATAGAGGTGGCTGGGTGATCCCTATGGATGTGGCTGGGTGATCCCTATGGATGTGGCTGGGTGATCCCATAGAGGTGGCTGGGTGATCCGTATAGAGGTGGCTGGGTGATCCCTATAGTGGTGGCTTGGTGATCCGTATAGAGGTGGCTGGGTGATCCCTATAGAGGTGGCTGGGTGATCCCTATAGAGGTGGCTGGGTGATCCCTATAGAGGTGGCTGGGTGATCCCTATAGAGGTGGCTGGGTGATCCGTATAGAGGTGGCTGGGTAATTCCTATAGAGGTGGCTGGGTGATCCCTATAGAGGTGGCTGGGTGATCCGTATAGAGGTGGCTGGGTGATCCCTATAGAGGTGGCTGGGTGATCCCTATCGATGTGGCTGGGTGATTCCTATAGAGGTGGCTGGGTGATTCCTATAGAGGTGGCTGGGTGATCCCTATAGAGGTGGCTGGGTGATCCGTATAGAGGTGGCTGGGTGATCCCTATAGAGGTGGCTGGGTGATCCCTATCGATGTGGCTGGGTGATTCCTATAGAGGTGGCTGGGTGATCCCTATGGATGTGGCTGGGTAATGCCTATAGAGGTGGCTGGGTGATCCCTATGTGTGTGTCTGGGTGATCCCTATAGAGGTGGCTGGGTGATCCCTATGGGTGTGTCTGGGTGATCCCTATCGATGTGGCTGGGTGATCCCTATAGAGGTGGCTGGGTGATCCCTATGGGTGATCCCTATAGAGGTGGCTGGGTAATCCCTATAGTGGTGGCTGGGTGATCCCTATGGATGTGGCTGGGTGATCCCTATAGAGGTGGCTGGGTGATCCCATAGAGGTGGCTGGGTGATCCGTATAGAGGTGGCTGGGTGATCCCTATAGTGGTGGCTGGGTAATCCCTATAGAGGTGGCTGGGTGATCCCTATGAATGTGGCTGGGTGATCCCTATGGATGTGGCTGGGTAATCCCTATAGTGGTGGCTGGATGATCCCTATGGGTGTGTCTGGGTGATCCCTATGAATGTGGCTGGGTGATCCCTATGGATGTGGCTGGGTGATCCCTATAGAGGTGGCTGGGTGATTCCTATGGATGTGGCTGGGTGATCCCTATAGAGGTGGCTGGGTGATCCCTATAGAGGTGGCTGGGTGATCCCTATGGATGTGGCTGGGTGATCCCTATAGTGGTGGCTGGGTGATTCCTATAGAGGTGGCTGGGTGATCCCTATCGATGTGGCTGGGTGATTCCTATAGAGGTGGCTGGGTGATCCCTATAGAGGTGGCTGGGTGATCCCTATGGATGTGGCTGGGTGATCCCTATGGATGTGGCTGGGTGATCCCTATAGTGGTGGCTGGGTGATCCCCATGGATGTGGCTGGGTGATCCCTATGGATGTGGCTGGGTGATCCCTATGGATGTGGCTGGGTGATCCCTATAGAGGTGGCTGGGTGATCCCTATGGATGTGGCTGGGTGATCCCTATAGAGGTGGCTGGGTGATCCCTATCGATGTGGCTGGGTGATCCCTATGGATGTGGCTGGGTGATCCCTATGGAGGTGGCTGGGTGATCCCTATAGAGGTGGCTGGGTGATCCCTATAGAGGTGGCTGGGTGATCCCTATAGAGGTGGCTGGGTGATCCCTATGGATGTGGCTGGGTGATCCCTATGGATGTGGCTGGGTGATCCCTATGGATGTGGCTGGGTGATCCCTATAGAGGTGGCTGGGTGATCCCTATAGAGGTGGCTGGGTGATCCCTATGGATGTGGCTGGGTGATCCCTATGGATGTGGCTGGGTGATCCCTATGGATGTGGCTGGGTGATCCCTATGGAGGTGGCTGGGTGATCCCTATGTCGGAGCGGTTAATCTGCAGGGTTATAGTCTGCTCAGAAATGAGGGAGAAACGTTGAGTGTCTCAGAAATAAGAGAAGAATAATAATATAATATAAAATCTATATAATATAATACTTATAGGAGGGAGATATATGTCTGCAAGTATAACGGAAGGCGCCGGAAATATCCTCATAAGACAAGTCATTATTATGGGGGGGCTATACCCCAATATATACAGGAAAGCAGAGTGACCTCATTATTATGGGGGGGCTATACCCCAATATATACAGGAAAGCAGAGTGACCTCATTATTATGGGGGGGGGCTATACCCCAATATATACAGGAAAGCAGAGTGACCTCATTATTATGGGGGGGGGGGCTATAACTACCCAATATATACAGGAAAGCAGAGTGACCTCATTATTATGGGGGGGGGGGGGCTATAACTACCCAATATATACAGGAAAGCAGAGTGACCTCATTATTATGGGGGGGGGGCTATAACTACCCAATATATACAGGAAAGCAGAGTGACCTCATTATTATGGGGGGGCTATAAATACCCAATATATACAGGAAAGCAGAGTGACCTCATTATTATGGGGGGGGGGGGGCTATAACTACCCAATATATACAGGAAAGCAGAGTGACCTCATTATTATGGGGGGGGGGCTATAACTACCCAATATATACAGGAAAGCAGAGTGACCTAATTATTATGGGGGGGGGGGGCTATAACTACCCAATAAATACAGGAAAGCAGAGTGACCTCATTATTATGGGGGGGGGCTATACCCCAATATATACAGGAAAGCAGAGTGACCTCATTATTATGGGGGGGGGCTATAACTACCCAATAAAAACACGAAAGCAGAGTGACCTAATTATTATGGGGGGGGGGGGCTATAACTACCCAATATATACAGGAAAGCAGAGTGACCTCATTATTATGGGGGGGCTATACCCCAATATATACAGGAAAGCAGAGTGACCTCATTATTATGGGGGGGGGGGCTATAACTACCCAATATATACAGGAAAGCAGGGTGACCTCATTATTATGGGGGGGGGGGCTATACCCCAATATATACAGGAAAGCAGAGTGACCTCATTATTATGGGGGGGGGCTATAACTACCCCAATATATACAGGAAAGCAGAGTGACCTCATTATTATGGGGGGGGGGCTATAACTACCCAATATATACAGGAAAGCAGAGTGACCTCATTATTATGGGGGGGGGGGGGGGGCTATAACTACCCAATATATACAGGAAAGCAGAGTGACCTCATTATTATGGGGGGGCTATAACTACCCAATATATACAGGAAAGCAGAGTGACCTCATTATTATGGGGGGGGGGCTATGACTACCCAATATATACAGGAAAGCAGAGTGACCTCATTATTATGGGGGGGGGCTATAACTACCCAATATATACAGGAAAGCAGAGTGACCTCATTATTATGGGGGGGCTATAACTACCCAATATATACAGGAAAGCAGAGTGACCTCATTATTATGGGGGGGGCTATACCCCAATATATACAGGAAAGCAGAGTGACCTCATTATTATGGGGGGGGCTATACCCCAATATATACAGGAAAGCAGAGTGACCTCATTATTATGGGGGGTGGGGCTATAACTACCCAATATATACAGGAAAGCAGAGTGACCTCATTATTATGGGGGGGGGGGGCTATAACTACCCAATATATACAGGAAAGCAGAGTGACCTCATTATTATGGGGGGGGCTATACCCCAATATATACAGGAAAGCAGAGTGACCTCATTATTATGGGGGGGGGCTATACCCCAATATATACAGGAAAGCAGAGTGACCTCATTATTATGGGGGGGGGGGGCTATAACTACCCAATATATACAGGAAAGCAGAGTGACCTCATTATTATGGGGGGGGGGCTATAACTACCCAATATATACAGGAAAGCAGAGTGACCTCATTATTATGGGGGGGGGGCTATAACTACCCAATATATACAGGAAAGCAGAGTGACCTCATTATTATGGGGGGGGGGCTATAACTACCCAATATATACAGGAAAGCAGAGTGACCTCATTATTATGGGGGGGGGGGGCTATAACTACCCAATATATACAGGAAAGCAGAGTGACCTCATTATTATGGGGGGGGCTATACCCCAATATATACAGGAAAGCAGAGTGACCTCATTATTATGGGGGGGGGGGCTATAACTACCCCAATATATACAGGAAAGCAGAGTGACCTCATTATTATGGGGGGGGGCTATAACTACCCAATATATACAGGAAAGCAGAGTGACCTCATTATTATGGGGGGGCTATACCCCAATATATACAGGAAAGCAGAGTGACCTCATTATATGGGGGGCTATAACTACCCAATATATACAGGAAAGCAGAGTGACCTCATTATTATGGGGGGGGGGGCTATACCCGAATATATACAGGAAAGCAGAGTGACCTCATTATATGGGGGGGGGGGGGGCTATAACTACCCAATATATACAGGAAAGCAGAGTGACCTCATTATTATGGGGGGGGGGCTATAACTACCCCAATATATACAGGAAAGCAGAGTGACCTCATTATTATGGGGGGGCTATAACTACCCCAATATATACAGGAAAGCAGAGTGACCTCATTATTATGGGGGGGGCTATACCCCAATATATACAGGAAAGCAGAGTGACCTCATTATTATGGGGGGGGGCTATAACTACCCAATATATACAGGAAAGCAGAGTGACCTCATTATTATGGGGGGCTATACCCCAATATATACAGGAAAGCAGAGTGACCTCATTATTATGGGGGGGGCTATACCCCAATATATACAGGAAAGCAGAGTGACCTCATTATTATGGGGGGGGGGCTATAACTACCCAATATATACAGGAAAGCAGAGTGACCTCATTATTATGGGGGGGGGGGGGGCTATACCCCAATATATACAGGAAAGCAGAGTGACCTCATTATTATGGGGGGGGGGCTATAACTACCCAATATATACAGGAAAGCAGAGTGACCTCATTATTATGGGGGGGCTATACCCCAATATATACAGGAAAGCAGAGTGACCTCATTATTATGGGGGGGGGCTATACCCCAATATATACAGGAAAGCAGAGTGACCTCATTATTATGGGGGGGGGGCTATAACTACCCCAATATATACAGGAAAGCAGAGTGACCTCATTATTATGGGGGGGCTATACCCCAATATATACAGGAAAGCAGAGTGACCTCATTATTATGGGGGGGGCTATAACTACCCCAATATATACAGGAAAGCAGAGTGACCTTATTATTATGGGGGGGGGGGCTATACCCCAATATATACAGAAAAGCAGAGTGACCTCAATTATTATGGGGGGGGGGCTATAACTACCCAATATATACAGGAAAGCAGAGTGACCTCATTATTATGGGGGGGGGGGGCTATAACTACCCAATATATACAGGAAAGCAGAGTGACCTCATTATTATGGGGGGGGGCTATACCCCAATATATACAGGAAAGCAGAGTGACCTCATTATTATGGGGGGGGGCTATACCCCAATATATACAGGAAAGCAGAGTGACCTCATATTATGGGGGGGGCTTATAACTACCCAATATATACAGGAAAGCAGAGTGACCTCATTATTATGGGGGGGGGGGGGCTATAACTACCCAATATATACAGGAAAGCAGGGTGACCTCATTATTATGGGGGGGCTATAACTACCCAATATATACAGGAAAGCAGAGTGACCTCATTATTATGGGGGGGGGGGCTATAACTACCCAATATATACAGGAAAGCAGGGTGACCTCATTATTATGGGGGGGCTATAACTACCCAATATATACAGGAAAGCAGAGTGACCTCATTATTATGGGGGGGCTATAACTACCCCAATATATACAGGAAAGCAGAGTGACCTCATTATTATGGGGGGGGGGCTATACCCCAATATATACAGGAAAGCAGGGTGACCTCATTATTATGGGGGGGGGGGCTATAACTACCCAATATATACAGGAAAGCAGAGTGACCTCATTATTATGGGGGGGGCTATAACTACCCAATATATACAGGAAAGCAGAGTAGTGACCTCATTATTATGGGGGGGGGGCTATAACTACCCAATATATACAGGAAAGCAGAGTGACCTCATTATTATGGGGGGGGGGGATATAACTACCCAATATATACAGGAAAGCAGAGTGACCTCATTATTATGGGGGGGGGGCTATAACTACCCAAAATATACAGGAAAGCAGAGTGACCTCATTATTATGGGGGGGGGCTATAACAACCCCCAATATATACAGGAAAGCAGAGTGACCTCATTATTATGGGGGGGGGGGGGCTATAACTACCCAATATATACAGGAAAGCAGAGTGACCTCATTATTATGGGGGGGGGGGGGCTATAACTACCCCAATATATACAGGAAAGCAGAGTGACCTCATTATTATGGGGGGGGGGCTATACCCCAATATATACAGGAAAGCAGAGTGACCTCATTATTATGGGGGGGCTATAACTACCCAATATATACAGGAAAGCAGAGTGACCTCATTATTATGGGGGGGCTATAAATACCCAATATATACAGGAAAGCAGGGTGACCTCATTATTATGGGGGGGGGGGCTATAACTACCCAATATATACAGGAAAGCAGAGTGACTCATTATTATGGGGGGGCTATAACTACCCCAATATATACAGGAAAGCAGAGTGACCTCATTATTATGGGGGGGGGGGCTATACCCCAATATATACAGGAAAGCAGAGTGACCTCATTATTATGGGGGGGCTATAACTACCCAATATATACAGGAAAGCAGAGTGACCTCATTATTATGGGGGGGCTATAACTACCCAATATATACAGGAAAGCAGAGTGACCTCATTATTATGGGGGGGGCTATAACTACCCCAATATATACAGGAAAGCAGAGTGACCTCATTATTATGGGGGGGGGGACTATAACTACCCCAATATATACAGGAAAGCAGAGTGACCTCATTATTATGGGGGGGGGCTATAACTACCCCAATATATACAGGAAAGCAGAGTGACCTCATTATTATGGGGGGGGCTATACCCCAATATATACAGGAAAGCAGAGTGACCTCATTATTATGGGGGGGCTATAACTACCCAATATATACAGGAAAGCAGAGTGACCTCATTATTATGGGGGGGCTATAACTACCCAATATATACAGGAAAGCAGAGTGACCTCATTATTATGGGGGGGGGGCTATACCCCAATATATACAGGAAAGCAGAGTGACCTCATTATTATGGGGGGGGGGGGGCTATAACTTCCCAATATATACAGGAAAGCAGAGTGACCTCATTATTATGGGGGGGCTATACCCCAATATATACAGGAAAGCAGAGTGACCTCATTATTATGGGGGGGGGGGGCTATAACTACCCAATATATACAGGAAAGCAGAGTGACCTCATTATTATGGGGGGGCTATACCCCAATATATACAGGAAAGCAGAGTGACCTCATTATTATGGGGGTGGGGCTATAACTACCCAATATATACAGGAAAGCAGAGTGACCTCATTATTATGGGGGGGGCTATAACTACCCAATATATACAGGAAAGCAGAGTGACCTCATTATTATGGGGGGGGGCTATGACTACCCAATATATACAGGAAAGCAGAGTGACCTCATTATTAGGGAGGGGGCTATATACCCCAATATATACAGGAAAGCAGAGTGACCTCATTATTATGGGGGGGGGGCTATGACTACCCAATATATACAGGAAAGCAGAGTGACCTCATTATTATGGGGGGGGGGGCTATACCCCAATATATACAGGAAAGCAGAGTGACCTCATTATTATGGGGGGGGGCTATACCCCAATATATACAGGAAAGCAGAGTGACCTCATTATTATGGGGGGGGGCTATACCCCAATATATACAGGAAAGCAGAGTGACCTTATTATTATGGGGGGGGGCTATACCCCAATATATACAGGAAAGCAGAGTGACCTCATTATTATGGGGGGGGGGCTATAACTACCCAATATATACAGGAAAGCAGAGTGACCTCATTATTATGGGGGGGGGGCTATAACTACCCCAATATATACAGGAAAGCAGAGTGACCTCATTATTATGGGGGGGGCTATAACTACCCAATATATACAGGAAAGCAGAGTGACCTCATTATTATGGGGGGGCTATACCCCAATATATACAGGAAAGCAGAGTGACCTCATTATTATGGGGGGGGGGGCTATACCCCAATATATACAGGAAAGCAGAGTGACCTCATTATTATGGGGGGGGGGCTATAACTACCCAATATATACAGGAAAGCAGAGTGATGTCATTATTATGGGGGGGGGGCTATAACTACCCAATATATACAGGAAAGCAGGGTGACCTCATTATTATGGGGGGGCTATAACTACCCAATATATACAGGAAAGCAGAGTGACCTCATTATTATGGGGGGGGGGGGGCTATAACTACCCAATATATACAGGAAAGCAAAGTGACCTCATTATTATGGGGGGGGGGGCTATAACTACCCAATATATACAGGAAAGCAGAGTGACCTCATTATTATGGGGGGGCTATACCCCAATATATACAGGAAAGCAGAGTGACCTCATTATTATGGGGGGGGGGCTATACCCCAATATATACAGGAAAGCAGAGTGACCTCATTATTATGGGGGGGGGCTGTAACTACCCAATATATACAGGAAAGCAGGGGGACGTCATTATTATGGGGGGGGGGGCTATACCCCAATATATACAGGAAAGCAGGGTGACCTCATTATTATGGGGGGGGGGGCTATAACTACCCAATATATACAGGAAAGCAGAGTGACCTCATTATTATGGGGGGGGGGGCTATAACTACCCTATATATACAGGAAAGCAGAGTGACCTCATTATTATGGGGGGCTATAACTACCCCAATATATACAGGAAAGCAGAGTGACCTCATTATTATGGGGGGGGAGGCTATAACTACCCAATATATACAGGAAAGCAGAGTGACCTCATTATTATGGGGGGGGGGGGGCTATAACTACCCAATATATACAGGAAAGCAGAGTGACCTCATTATTATGGGGGGGCTATACCCCAATATATACAGGAAAGCAGAGTGACCTTATTATTATGGGGGGGGGCTATAACTACCCAATATATACAGGAAAGCAGAGTGACCTCATTATTATGGGGGGGGGGGGCTATAACTACCCAATATATACAGGAAAGCAGAGTGACCTCATTATTATGGGGGGGCTATAACTACCCAATATATACAGGAAAGCAGAGTGACCTCATTATTATGGGGGGGGCTATAACTACCCCAATATATACAGGAAAGCAGAGTGACCTTATTATTATGGGGGGGGGGGCTATGACTACCCAATATATACAGGAAAGCAGAGTGACCTCATTATTATGGGGGGGGCTATACTACCCAATATATACAGGAAAGCAGAGTGACCTCATTATTATGGGGGGGCTATAACTACCCAATATATACAGGAAAGCAGAGTGACCTCATTATTATGGGGGGGCTATACCCCAATATACAGGAAAGCAGAGTGACCTCATTATTATGGGGGGGGGGGCTGTAACTACCCAATATATACAGGAAAGCAGAGTGACCTCATTATTATGGGGGGGGCTATGACTACCCCAATATATACAGGAAAGCAGAGTGACCTCATTATTATGGGGGGGGGGCTATAACTACCCAATATATACAGGAAAGCAGAGGTGACTCATTATTATGGGGGGGGGGCTATAACTACCCAATATATACAGGAAAGCAGAGTGACCTCATTATTATGGGGGGGGGGGGCTATAACTACCCAATATATACAGGAAAGCAGAGTGACCTCATTATTATGGGGGGGGGGCTATAACTACCCAATATATACAGGAAAGCAGAGTGACCTCATTATTAGGGGGGGGGCTATAACACCCAATATATACAGGAAAGCAGAGTGACCTCATTATTATGGGGGGGGGGCTATACTACCCCAATATATACAGGAAAGCAGAGTGACCTCATTATTATGGGGGGGGGCTTATAACTACCCAATAGATACAGGAAAGCAGTAGTGACCTCATTATTATGGGGGGGGGGCTATAACTACCCAATATATACAGGAAAGCAGAGTGACCTCATTATTATGGGGGGGGGGGCTATAACTACCCAATATATACAGGAAAGCAGAGTGACCTCATTATTATGGGGGGGGGGCTATAACACCCAATATATACAGGAAAGCAGAGTGACCTCATTATTATGGGGGGGGCTATAACTACCCCAATATATACAGGAAAGCAGAGTGACCTCATTCTTATGGGGGGGGGCTATAACTACCCAATATATACAGGAAAGCAGAGTGACCTCATTATTATGGGGGGGGGCTATAACTACCCAATATATACAGGAAAGCAGAGTGACCTCATTATTATGGGGGGGGCTATTACTACCCAATATATACAGGAAAGCAGAGTGACCTCATTATTATGGGGGGGGCTATAACTACCCCAATATATACAGGAAGCAGAGTGACCTCATTATTATGGGGGGGGCTATAACTACCCCAATATACAGGAAAGCAGAGTGGACCTCATTATTATGGGGGGGGCTATACCTACCCAATATATACAGGAAAGCAGAGTGACCTCATTATTATGGGGGGGGGCTAACTACCCCAATATATACAGGAAAGCAGAGTGACCCTCATTATTATGGGGGGGGGGGCTATACTACCCAATATATACAGGAAAGCAGAGTGACCTCATTATTATGGGGGGGGGCTATACTACCCAATATATACAGGAAAGCAGAGTGACCTCATTATTATGGGGGGGGCTATAACTACCCAATATATACAGGAAAGCAGAGTGACCTCATTATTATGGGGGGGGCTATACCCCCAATATATACAGGAAAGCAGAGTGACCTCATTATTATGGGGGGGGGCTGTAACTACCCAATATATACAGGAAAGCAGAGTGACCTCATTATTATGGGGGGGGGGCTATGACTACCCAATATATACAGGAAAGCAGAGTGACCTCATTATTATGGGGGGGGGGGGGCTATAACTACCCAATATATACAGGAAAGCAGAGTGACCTCATTATTATGGGGGGGGGGGCTATAACTACCCAATATATACAGGAAAGCAGAGTGACCTCATTATTATGGGGGGGGGGGGCGATAACTACCCAATATATACAGGAAAGCAGAGTGACCTCATTATTATGGGGGGGGGGGCTATAACTACCCAATATATACAGGAAAGCAGAGTGACCTCATTATTATGGGGGGGGGCTATACCCCAATATATACAGGAAAGCAGAGTGACCTCATTATTATGGGGGGGGGCTATAACTACCCCAATATATACAGGAAAGCAGAGTGACCTCATTATTATGGGGGGGGGGGGGCTATAACTACCCAATATATACAGGAAAGCAGAGTGACCTCATTATTATGGGGGGGGCTATACCCCAATATATACAGGAAAGCAGAGTGACCTCATTATTATGGGGGGGGGGTATAACTACCCCAATATATACAGGAAAGCAGAGTGACCTCATTATTATGGGGGGGGGCTATACCCCAAAAAATACAGGAAAGCAGAGTGACCTCATTATTATGGGGGGGGGCTATAACCCAATATATACAGGAAAGCAGAGTGACCTCATTATGGGGGGGGGGGCTATAACTACCCCAATATATACAGGAAAGCAGAGTGACCTCATTATTATGGGGGGGGGGTATAACTACCCCAATATATACAGGAAAGCAGAGTGACCTCATTATTATGGGGGGGGGGCTATACCCCAATATATACAGGAAAGCAGAGTGACCTCATTATTATGGGGGGGGGCTATAACCCAATATATACAGGAAAGCAGAGTGACCTCATTATGGGGGGGGGGGCTATAACTACCCCAATATATACAGGAAAGCAGAGTGACCTCATTATTATGGGGGGGCTATACCCCAATATATACAGGAAAGCAGAGTGACCTCATTATTATGGGGGGGGGGGGCTATAACTACCCAATATATACAGGAAAGCAGAGTGACCTCATTATTATGGGGGGGGGGGCTATTACTACCCAATATATACAGGAAAGCAGAGTGACCTCATTATTATGGGGGGGCTATAACTACCCAATATATACAGGAAAGCAGAGTGACCTCATTATTATGGGGGGGGGGCTATACCCCAATATATACAGGAAAGCAGAGTGACCTCATTATTATGGGGGGGGCTATACCCCAATATATACAGGAAAGCAGAGTGACCTCATTATTATGGGGGGGGGGCTATACCCCAATATATACAGGAAAGCAGAGTGACCTCATTATTATGGGGGGGGGGGGCTATACCCCAATATATACAGGAAAGCAGAGTGACCTCATTATTATGGGGGGGGGCTATAACTACCCCAATATATACAGGAAAGCAGAGTGACCTCATTATTATGGGGGGGGGGCTATACCCCAATATATACAGGAAAGCAGAGTGACCTCATTATTATGGGGGGGGGCTATAACCCAATATATACAGGAAAGCAGAGTGACCTCATTATGGGGGGGGGGGCTATAACTACCCCAATATATACAGGAAAGCAGAGTGACCTCATTATTATGGGGGGGGGTATACCCCAATATATACAGGAAAGCAGAGTGACCTCATTATTATGGGGGGGGGGGCTATAACTACCCAATATATACAGGAAAGCAGAGTGACCTCATTATTATGGGGGGCTATACCCCAATATATACAGGAAAGCAGAGTGACCTCATTATTATGGGGGGGGGGGGGCTATAACTACCCAATATATACAGGAAAGCAGAGTGACCTCATTATTATGGGGGGGGGGGCTATTACTACCCAATATATACAGGAAAGCAGAGTGACCTCATTATTATGGGGGGGCTATAACTACCCAATATATACAGGAAAGCAGAGTGACCTCATTATTATGGGGGGGGGCTATACCCCAATATATACAGGAAAGCAGAGTGACCTCATTATTATGGGGGGGGCTATACCCCAATATATACAGGAAAGCAGAGTGACCTCATTATTATGGGGGGGGGGCTATACCCCAATATATACAGGAAAGCAGAGTGACCTCATTATTATGGGGGGGGGGGGGCTATACCCCAATATATACAGGAAAGCAGAGTGACCTCATTATTATGGGGGGGGGCTATAACTACCCCAATATATACAGGAAAGCAGAGTGACCTCATTATTATGGGGGGGGGGGCTATGACTACCCAATATATACAGGAAAGCAGGGGGACGTCATTATTATGGGGGGGGGGGGGGGCTATAACTACCCAATATATACAGGAAAGCAGAGTGACCTCATTATTATGGGGGGGGGGGCTATAATTACCCAATATATACAGGAAAGCAGAGTGACCTCATTATTATGGGGGGGGGCTATAACTACCCCAATATATACAGGAAAGCAGAGTGACCTCATTATTATGGGGGGGGCTATACCCCAATATATACAGGAAAGCAGAGTGACCTCATTATTATGGGGGGGGGCCTATAACTACATAGACTGGGACACTGCCCTGAGATATAAGAGAGGACCCCGGGGGAGGTTCTGCACAGGTGATTGAGGAGGCAGTATCTGGTGGCGGCTTCCTTTCCTTAGACTATAGGTCCTATTACACAGACAGATTATCTGACAGATTTTTGAAGTAAAAGCCAGGAAGAGACAGAGAACAGGTCATAAAGGAAACACTGAGATCTCTCCTCACATCCATTCCTGGCTTTGGCTTCGTTGTTCTGTCAGATATCTGCCTTTGGGGCAGTTGTGGTGGTTCTGTCCCGGGAGTGGGGGAGGGAGGGTATGTCCTTCATCATATGTCAGAAAGCCGGTGAATATACGGTAAACGTTCCGAGCTGCAGATGTATCCTCCTTATCCGCAATCCTCTTACCTTCCAGGCCGTTCTCGTGAAGCAGATGCGAGATGAGCAACAGAGACGGAAACTTGTGGAGTCCAAGAGAAACCGAGAAATCGCCCTGCTGAAGAAGGAGCAACGCAGACAGGAGGTGACAGCCGTATCTATCTATATATCACATATATAACAGTGCGGTGTCTGGGCCGATGCTGAAGAAGGAGCAGATAGGAGGTGTCAGCCATATATATATATCTCTATCTATATATCACATATATAACAGTGCGGTGTCTGGGCCGATGCTGAAGAAGGAGCAGATAGGAGGTGTCAGCCGTGTATGTACATGTATGATGGGTGTATGGAGATGCTGGAAGCCTCCGTCACAGGTATGATGGGTGTATGGAGATGCCGGAAGCTTCCGTCACTCGTATGATGGGTGTATGGAGATGCCGCAAGCTTCCGTTACACGTGTGATGGGTGTATGGAGATGCCGGAAGCTTCCGTCACACGTATGATGGGGATATAGAGATGCCGGAAGCTTCCATCACACTTCGGATATTTGTATTTTCTCGGCAGCTCCAGATCCGAGCTCTGGAATCCCAGAAACGGCAACAGGAAATGGTGCTAAGACGTAAGACCCAGGAGGTAGGTCCCGGTCCTAGAGGGAAGCAGAGCATGCTGGGAAATCTTATCATGTTATTGTGTAATAGCATTCACTTATATCAGGACTGCGGGATCGGGGATGTCCCTGCTCACTGATGTCTGTACAGGACAGACCGGGGATGTTCCAGCACACTGATGTCTGTGCCGGAGGGCCCGGTGATGTCGTCCGTGTAGCGTCCTCCTCCGGTGTTGGCGCCCCCTGTGTATCACCATCCTTCTTATATGTTATTATCCGGTGTTTTCCAGGTGTCTGCTCTCAGGCGACTCTCCCGGCCGGCTCCGGAACGTTCCGTCAGTCACCCACCATCACTCGCAGACTCTGGGGCTGAGTTATCGAGCACGGCGTCATCGGAGCCGGATAGCAGCGCACGCTCTGTATCCAGCATTGTGCGACAATGGAACTGCAAGACGAGCGGCGAGATGGGGTCTGTGCTGAACGGAGGTCCGGCTGCCAGGTGACGCGACGCACCGCACCGCCTGCATCCCACCCGCTGCTCCCCCTACTGACACAGCCTGGTAATGCTCTCCATTCATCTATAGCAGGAGGAAGACCGGCCGAGCGCGCTTCCCTCTCAGCAAGGCCGCCCGCATAAAGTGGCAGACGCTGGAGAAGAGAGTCCATGAGATCGTGTTACATAGACTGACCCTGCTGAACCTGGAGAACGACATGGAGAGGCTTCTGCGGGTGAGGGGCACACCCAACAGCTCACACCTAAAGGGGAACTCCAGCGTAACAATCTAATATCAAACAAACCGCCTTCAGAAAGGAAATTACTCCTATATGAAAATCTCCAGTCTGCCAGTACTTATCAGCTGCTGTATGTCCTGCATGAAGTGGTGTATTCCCTCCACCGGCACTGCCCGGTTATAAAGTGTCAGTGTGTTAGTTAGGTTTGTTCTCAGGTGCCCAGGAGACCAATCTAAAGGTATTGTTTCATCTGAGTTAATCAGTGGAATTAGTGTATACCTGTAATGCATAGTTGGAGGGGTTCTGTATACCTACAGTGTATAGTTTTAAGGGGTCCCGCATATCTGTTGTACATAGTTAGGGGGTGGGGGGGCTGTATACCTATAGTGTATAGTTGGGGGGGTCCTGTATGCCTGTAGTGTGTAGTTGGGGGGGGTGTATACCTGTAGTGTACAGTTGAGGGAGGTCCTGTATACCAGTAGTGTATAGTTGGGGGGGCTGTATACCTGTACTGTATAGTTCGGGGGTCCTGTATACCTGTAGTATATAGTTGGTGCTGTATACCTGTAATGCATAGTTGGTGGAGGTCTTGTATACCTGTAGTTTATAGCTCTGGGGTCCTGTATACCTGTGATGTATAATTTGAGGGTCCTGTATACCTGTGGTATAGAGTTGGTGGAGTTCCTGTATACCTGTAGTGTATAGTTTTGGAGTCCTGTATACCTGTAGTATAGAGTTGGTGGGTGTGCTGTATACCTGTATTATAGAGTTGGTGGAGGTCCTGTATACCTGTAGTGTATAGTTTTGGGTTCCTGTAAGCCTGTCGTGTATAGTTTGGGGTCCTGTATACCTGTAATATATAGTTGTTGGAGGTTATGTATACCTGTAGTGTAAAGTTTGGGGGTCCTGTATACCTGTACTATAGAGTTGGTGAAGGTGCTGTATACCTGTAGTATAGAGTTGGTGGAGGTCCTGTATACCTGTAGTGTATAGTTTTGGGGTCCTATATACCTGTAGTATATAGTTGGTGGAGTTCCTGTATACCTGTAGTGTATTGTTTTGGGGTCCTGTATACCCGTAGTGTATAGTTTGGGCTCCTGTATACCTGTAGTATAGAATTGGTGGGGGTGCTGTATACCTGTAGTATAGAGTTGATGGAGGTCATGTATACCTGTAGTGTATAGTTTTGGGTTTCTGTATACCTGTAGTGTATAGTTTGGGGTCCTGTATACCTGTAGTATATAGTTGGTGGAGGTCCTGTGTACCTGAAGTATATAGTTGGTGGAGGTCCTGTATACCTGTAGTGTATAGTTTTGGGGTCCTGTATACCTGTAGTATATAGTTGGTGGAGGTCCCGTGCACCTGTAGTGTATAGTTTTGGGGTCCTGTATACCTGTAATGTCCTGTATACCTGCAGGGTTGTATTCACCATTAGGCACCCATGGTCTGGTGCCTAGGGTAGCACATGTTCAGGTCCTGTATGGCAGTGTTATCCATTCACAGTATGGTGGTATTGGTAAGGTCTGGTATGGCAGTGTTATCCATTCACAGTATGGCGGTATTGGTAAGGTCTGGTATGGCGGTGTTATGCATTCACAGTATGGCGGTATTGGTCAGGTCTGGTATGGCAGTGTTATCCCGTCACAATGTGGCGGTATTGGTCAGGTCTGGTGTGGCGGTCTTATTTGGTATGGTATGGCAGAGTTATCCAGTCACAGTTTGGTGGTATTGGTCAGGTCTGGTATGGCGGTGTTATCCAAACTGTGACTGGATAACTCTGCCATACCAGACCTGACCAATACGGCCACACTGTGACTGGATGACACTGCCATACCACACCTTACCAATACGGCCACACTGTGACTGGATAACACTGCTATACCAGACCTGACCAATACCGCCATACTGTGACTTGATAACACCGCCATACCAGACCTGACCAATACCGACACACTGTGACTGGATAACACCGCCATACCAGACCTGACCAATACCGCCATACAGTGACTGGATAACGCCGCTATACCAGACCTTACCAATACCGCCATACTGTGTCTGTATGAATCTGCCAAACCAGACCTGACCAATACCACCATACTGTGACTGGATAACACTGCCACAGCACCAACTCTGTACTACATTTATACAGAACCCCAAACTATACACTACAGGTATACAGGACCCCTGAATTATATACTTCAGGTATACAAGACCTCCACCAACTCTATACTACAGGTATACAGCACCTCCACCAACTCTATACTACAGGTATACAGGACCCTCTATACACACTGACACTTTATACCCGGGCAGCGCCGGGTACATTTTTTAGTGTACTATATAGATGGAGTAGGGGGGTCCTGTATACATATACTGTATAGATGGAGTAGGGGGTCCTTTATACATGTACTGTATAGATGGAGTAGGGGGCCCTGTATATACATGTACTGTATAGATGGAGTAGGGGGCCCTGTATACATGTACTGTATAGATGGAGTAGGGGGTCCTGTATACATGTACTGTATAGATGGAGTAGGGGGTCCTGTATATACATGTACTGTATAGATGGAGTAGGGGGCCCTGTATACATGTAATGTATAGATGGAGTAGGGGGCCCTGTATACATGTACTGTATAGATGGAGTAGGGGGCCCTGTATATACATGTACTGTATAGATGGAGTAGGGGGTCCTTTATACATGTACTGTATAGATGGAGTAGGGGGCCCTGTATATACATGTACTGTATAGATGGAGTAGGGGGCCCTGTATACATGTCCTGTATAGATGGAGTAGGGGGCCCTGTATATACATGTACTGTATAGATGGAGTAGGGGGCCCTGTATACATGTAATGTATAGATGGAGTAGGGGGCCCTGTATACATGTACTGTATAGATGGAGTAGGGGGTCCTGTATATACATGTACTGTATAGATGGAGTAGGGGGTCCTGTATATACATGTACTGTATGGATGGAGTAGGGGGTCCTGTATATACATGTACTGTATAGATGGAGTAGGGGGTCCTGTATATACATGTACTGTATAGATGGAGTAGGGGGTCCTGTATATACATGTACTGTATAGATGGAGTAGGGGGTCCTGTATACATGTACTGTATAGATGGAGTAGGGGGTCCTGTATATACATGTACTGTATAGATGGAGTAGGGGGTCCTGTATATACATGTACTGTATAGATGGAGTAGGGGGTCCTGTATACATGTACTGTATAGATGGAGTAGGGGGTCCTGTATATACATGTACTGTATAGATGGAGTAGGAGTCCTGTATATACATGTACTGTATAGATGGAGTAGGGGGTCCTGTATACATGTACTGTATAGATGGAGTAGGGGGTCCTGTATACCTGTACTGTATAGATGGAGTAGGGGGTCCTGTATATACATGTACTGTATAGATGGAGTAGGGGGTCCTGTATACATGTACTGTATAGATGGAGTAGGGGGTCCTGTATATACATGTACTGTATAGATGGAGTAGGGGGTCCTGTATACCTGTACTGTATAGATGGAGTAGGGGCCCTGTATATACATGTACTGTATAGATGGAGTAGGGGGTCCTGTATATACATGTACTGTATAGATGGAGTAGGGGGTCCTGTATATATATGTACTGTATAGATGGAGTAGGGGGTCCTGTATACATGTACTGTATAGATGGAGTAGGGGGTCCTGTATATACATGTACTGTATAGATGGAGTAGGGGGTCCTGTATATACATGTACTGTATAGATGGAGTAGGGGGCCCTGTATACATGTACTGTATAGATGGAGTAGGGGGTCCTGTATATACATGTACTGTATAGATGGAGTAGGGGGTCCTGTATATACATGTACTGTATAGATGGAGTAGGGGGTCCTGTATACATGTACTGTATAGATGGAGTAGGGGGGCTACCAGTTATTACTGTGGATGTTGTGAGGCAGCTTCCCTAGCAACCATTGCTCCCTGTGAAAATGAAAGCAGTAATCCTATTGGTTGCTAAGGCTCCAACTGCCGTCTCTGCTGCAGCTAATTATATCACCTGTGTTTGCAGTGAGGAGATTTTCCCATTCATCTCTATGGGGCGCTCTTCCCCCTCCCCCTCCCCTCCTGTACATCTGGCGGGGACTGGACCTTCGCTAAAACCTTCCCGGGCACCTAATGTATCTGTGTGCCAAATTTGGGGTCAAACGGTTCAGGCGTTTGGAAGTCTATACGGGACAGACAGAAAGACAGACAGACAGAAGGACAGACTTTCATTTTTATTATATAGATTTACAAATCTCTACAACTTTCTGACACCAGATGATGTTTTGCTGGAGTTCCCCCTTAATTTCTTTTCAGTAGAACAGAAGAGTCCGGAATGTTGTGTTCCTCTGCGCTGTGTCTCATATTCTCTTGGTTTCCTTACACCATTATGCCCTTTCACTTATCACCCCCCACATTACACAGACTAGGGACCGCTTACACAGACTGCATCACCCCCATATTACACAGACCATGGACCGGCTATACAGACCGGACTGAAACGTTTGTCACTTCTCTCTTACAGAAAAGGGAGGAGCTGTCGCTTCTTCATGAGGCGCTGTTAAGCCGCACAGCCTTTACTCCAGAAGAAACAAGCATGGAGGATCAGACCCAGCAAGATGTAGCGGAGGAGCTGGAAGCTTTGGCGGCCAATATTGATTATATTAACGACAGCATCCGAGAATGCCAGGCGACCATAGTGCAGATGGAGGAGAGCAAAGTATGTGAAGCGGCTCTATTATCTGACTACACTAACCTGCTAGATATCTAGTATCTACCATAGAGGCAGACCACGCCCCCAATACCCGCCCTGTCCATACACAGGAGTGATGGAGCTGTACCATAGAGGCAAACCACGCCACTGCCACAGGGCCCCTGATACCCATCCTCCCGATACACAGGAGTGCTGAAGTTCTACCATAGAGGCAGACCACGCCCCCAATACCCACCCTGCCCATACACAGGAGTGCTGGAGCTCTACCATAGAGGCAAACCACACCACTGCCACGGGTCCCCCGATATGAGTCCTCCCTATCCACAGGAGTGCTAGAGTTTTACCATAGAGACAGACCACGCCACTGCCACGTGGCCCCTGATACCCGTCCTCCCCAGACACAGGAGTGCTGGAGTTCTACCATAGAGGCAGACCATGCCACTGCCACGTGGCCCCTGATACCTGTCCTCCCCAGACACAGGAGTGCTGGAGTTCTACCATTGAAGCAGATCACCCCACTGCCACGTGGCCCCTGATACCCGTCCTCCCCATACACAGAAGTGCTGGAGTTCTACCATAGAGACAGACCATGCCATTGCCACATGGCCCCCGATACCCGTCCTCCCTATACACAGGAGTGCTGGAGTTTTACCATAGTGGCAGACCACGCCAATGCCCTGGGCCCCTGATTCCAGTCCTCCCTATACACAGGAGTGCTGGAGTTTTACCATAGAGGCAGACCACGCCACTGCCATGTGGCCCCCGATACCCGTCCTCCCCATATACAGGAGTGCTAAAGTTCTACCATAGAGGCAGACCACACTATTGCCACGGGGCCACCGATACCAGTCCTCCCTATACACAGGAGTGCTGAAGTTCTACCATAGAGGCAGACCACACCACTGTCACGGGGCCCCCAATACCCGTCTTCCCCAAACACAGGAGTGCTGGAGTTTTACCATTGAAGCAGATCACCCCACTGCCACGTGGCCCCTGCTACCCGTCCTCCTCATACACAGAAGTGCTGGAGTTCTACCATAGAGGCAGACCATGCCATTGCCTCATGGCCCCCGATACCCGTCCTCCCTATACACAGGAGTGCTGGAGTTTTACCATGGTGGCAGACCACGCCACTGCCATGTGGCCCCCGATACCAGTCCTCCCTATACACAGGAGTGCTGGAGTTTTACCATAGAGGCAGACCACGCTACTGCCACGGGGCCCCCGATACCCGTCCTCTTCATACACAGGAGTGCTAAAGTTCTACCATAGAGGCAGACCACACCACTGCCACGGGGTCCCCGATACCAGTCCTCTCCATACACAGGAGTGCTGAAGTTCTACCATAGAGGCAGACCACACCACTGCCACGGGGCCAATGTCTCCAATCCACCTCCCCTCAATCCCCCATTCCCCCCCCCCCCCCCCCGTCCTCTCCATACATAGGAGGGCGCCCGGCCATCAGTTATGTTTCCCCCCGCTACCCGTCCTCCAAATACACAGGAGGGGTCGTCCGGCCATCAGTTAAGTTTCCCCCCGCTACCCGTCCTCCAAATACACAGGAGGTATCGTCCGGCCTTCAGTTATGTCTTCCGCCACCCGTCCTCCCCATACACAGGAGGGATCCTCCGGCTATCAGTTATGTCTCCCCCCGCCACCCGTCCTCCCCATACACAGGAGGGATCCTCCGGCTATCAGTTATGTTTCCCCCCGCCACCCATCCTCCCCATACACAGGAGGGATCCTCCGGCCATCAGTTATGTCTCCCCCCGCCACCCGTCCTCCCCATACACAGTAGGGATCCTCCGGCCATCAGTTATGTCTCCCCCCGCCACCCGTCCTCCCCATACACAGGAGGGATCCTCCGGCTATCAGTTATGTTTCCCCCCGCCACCCGTCCTCCCCATACACAGGAGGGATCCTCCGGCCATCAGTTATGTCTCCCCCCGCCACCCGTCCTCCCCATACACAGGAGGGATCCTCCGGCCAGCAGTTATGTCTCCCCCCGCCACCCGTCCTCCCCATACACAGGAGGGATCCTCCGGCCATCAGTTATGTCTCCCCCCGCCACCCGTCCTCCCCATACACAGGAGGGATCATCCGGCTATCAGTTATGTCTCCCGCCACCCGTCCTCCCCATACACAGGAGGGATCCTCCGGCTATCAGTTATGTCTCCCCCCGCCACCCGTCCTCCCCATACACAGGAGGGATCCTCCGGCTATCAGTTATGTCTCCCCCCGCCACCCATCCTCCCCATACACAGGAGGGATCCTCCGGCCATCAGTTATGTCTCCCCCCGCCACCCGTCCTCCCCATACACAGGAGGGATCCTCCGGCCATCAGTTATATCTCCCCCCGCCACCCGTCCTCCCCATACACAGGAGGGATCCTCCGGCCATCAGTTATGTCTCCCCCCGCCACCCGTCCTCCCCATACACAGTAGGGATCCTCCGGCTATCAGTTATGTTTCCCCCCGCCACCCGTCCTCCCCATACACAGGAGGGATCCTCCGGCCATCAGTTATGTCTCCCCCCGCCACCCGTCCTCCCCATACACAGGAGGGATCCTCCGGCTATCAGTTATGTCTCCCCCCGCCACCCGTCCTCCCCATACACAGGAGGGATCCTCCGGCCATCAGTTATGTCTCCCCCCGCCACCCGTCCTCCCCATACACAGGAGGGATCCTCCGGCTATCAGTTATGTCTCCCCCCGCCACCCGTCCTCCCCATACACAGTAGGGATCCTCCGGCCATCAGTTATGTCTCCCCCCGCCACCCGTCCTCCCCATACACAGTAGGGATCCTCCGGCTATCAGTTATGTCTCCCCCCCACCCCCCGCCACCCGTCCTCCCAATACACAGGAGGGATCCTCCGGCTATGAGTTATGTCTCCCCCCGCCACCCGTCCTCCCCATACACAGGAGGGATCCTCCGGCCATCAGTTATGTCTCCCCCCGCCACCCGTCCTCCCCATACACAGGAGGGATCCTCCGGCTATCAGTTATGTCTCCCCCCGCCACCCGTCCTCCCCATACACAGGAGGGATCCTCCGGCCATCAGTTATGTCTCCCCCCGCCCCCCGCCACCCGTCCTCCTCATACACAGGAGGGATCCTCCGGCCATCAGTTATGTTTCCCCCCGCCACCCGTCCTCCCCATACACAGGAGGGATCCTCCGGCCATCAGTTATGTCTCCCCCCGCCACCCGTCCTCCCCATACACAGGAGGGATTCTCCGGCCATCAGTTATGTCTCCCCCCGCCACCCGTCCTCCCCATACACAGGAGGGATCCTCCGGCTATGAGTTATGTCTCCCCCCGCCACCTGTCCTCCCCATACACAAGAGGGATCCTCCGGCCATCAGTTATGTCTCCCCCCCACCCCCCGCCACCCGTCCTCCCCATACACAGGAGGGATCCTCCGGCTATGAGTTATGTCTCCCCCCGCCACCCGTCCTCCCAATACACAGGAGGGATCCTCCGGCTATGAGTTATGTCTCCCCCCGCCACCCGTCCTCCCCATACACAGGAGGGATCCTCCGGCCATCAGTTATGTCTCCCCCCGCCACCCGTCCTCCCCATACACAGGAGGGATCCTCCGGCTATCAGTTATGTCTCCCCCCGCCACCCATCCTCCCCATACACAGGAGGGATCCTCCGGCCATCAGTTATGTCTCCCGCCACCCGTCCTCCCCATACACAGTAGGGATCCTCCGGCCATCAGTTATGTCTCCCCCCGCCACCCGTCCTCCCCATACACAGTAGGGATCCTCCGGCTATCAGTTATGTCTCCCCCCCACCCCCCGCCACCCGTCCTCCCAATACACAGGAGGGATCCTCCGGCTATGAGTTATGTCTCCCCCCGCCACCCGTCCTCCCCATACACAGGAGGGATCCTCCGGCCATCAGTTATGTCTCCCCCCGCCACCCGTCCTCCCCATACACAGGAGGGATCCTCCGGCTATCAGTTATGTCTCCCCCCGCCACCCGTCCTCCCCATACACAGGAGGGATCCTCCGGCCATCAGTTATGTCTCCCCCCGCCACCCATCCTCCCCATACACAGGAGGGATCCTCCGGCCATCAGTTATGTCTCCCCCCGCCACCCGTCCTCCCCATACACAGGAGGGATCCTCCGGCCATCAGTTATGTCTCCCCCCGCCACCCATCCTCCCCATACACAGGAGGGATCCTCCGGCCATCAGTTATGTCTCCCCCCGCCACCCGTCCTCCCCATACACAGGAGGGATCCTCCGGCCATCAGTTATGTCTCCCGCCACCCGTCCTCCCCATACACAGGAGGGATCCTCCGGCCATCAGTTATGGCACTGATCACAACGATTATTTACTTGTTTTGTAGGAAGAACTGGACGCGACGGACACCTCTGTTGTTATCAGTTCCTGTTCTCTGGCTGAAGCGCGTCATCTTCTCGACAACTTTCTCCGTGCGTCAATAGAAAAGGTGATTAATAAAAAAAAAATTCTACCTTTATCGGCTTTTCATTAGAACTCTCTGTGGTCTCTTGAAGTAGCCTCCATAGCCTACCTGGAAGGTAACACTTCAGCTCATCGAGGTCACAGCATAATCAGGGAACGGCTGCTGGAGACTGGGGGACCTCACATGGAGCTGCTGCTGGAGACTGGGGGACCTCACATGGAGCGGCTGCTGGAGACTGGGGGACCTCACATGGAGCGGCTGCTGCTGGAGACTGGGGGACCTCACATGGAGCGGCTGCTGGAGACTGGGGGACCTCACATGGAGCGGCTGCTGCTGGAGACCGGGGGACCTCACATGGAGCAGCTACTGGAGACTGGGGGGCTTCACATGGAGCGGCTGCTGGAGACCGGGGGACCTCACATGGAGCGGCTGCTGGAGACTGGGGGACCTCACATGGAGCGGCTGCTGCTGGGGACTGCGGGACCTCACATGGAGCGTCTGCTGCTGGAGACCGGGGGACCTCACATGGAGCGGCTGCTGGAGACTGGGGGACCTCACATGGAGCGGCTGCTGCTGGAGACTGGGGGACCTCACATGGAGCGGCTGCTGCTGGAGACTGGGGGACCTCACATGGAGCGGCTGCTGCTGGAGACTGGGGGGACCTCACATGGAGCGGCTGCTGGAGACTGGGGGACCTCACATGGAGCGGCTGCTGGAGACTGGGGGACCTCACATGGAGCGGCTGCTGGAGACTGGGGGCCTCACATGGAGCGGCTGCTGGAGACTGGGGGACCTCACATGGAGCGGCTGCTGGAGACTGGGGGACCTCACATGGAGCGGCTGCTGGAGACTGGGGGGCTTCACATGGAGCGGCTGCTGGAGACCGGGGGACCTCACATGGAGCGGCTGCTGGAGACTGGGGGGCCTCACATGGAGCGGCTGCTGCTGGAGACCGGGGGACCTCACATGGAGTGGCTGCTGGAGACTGGGGGGCTTCACATGGAGCGGCTGCTGCTGGAGACCGGGGGACCTCACATGGAGCGGCTGCTGCTGGAGACCGGGGGACCTCACATGGAGCGGCTGCTGCTGGAGACCGGGGGACCTCACATGGAGCGGCTGCTGGAGACTGGGGGACCTCACATGGAGCGGCGGCTGCTGGAGACTGGGGGACCTCACATGGAGCGGCTGCTGGAGACCGGGGGACCTCACATGGAGAGGCTGCTGGAGACTGGGGGACCTCACATGGAGCGGCTGCTGGAGACCGGGGGACCTCACATGGAGCTGCTGCTGGAGACTGGGGGACCTCACATGGAGCGTCTGCTGCTGGAGACTGGGGGGACCTCACATGGAGCGGCTGCTGCTGGAGACCGGGGGACCTCACATGGAGCGGCTGCTGCTGGAGACCGGGGGACCTCACATGGAGCGGCTGCTGGAGACCGGGGGACCTCACATGGAGAGGCTGCTGGAGACTGGGGGACCTCACATGGAGCGTCTGCTGCTGGAGACTGGGGGGGACCTCACATGGAGCGGCTGCTGCTGGAGACCGGGGGACCTCACATGGAGCAGCTACTGGAGACTGGGGGACCTCACATGGAGCAGCTGCTGGAGACTGGGGGACCTCACATGGAGCGGCTGCTGGAGACTGGGGGACCTCACATGGAGCGGCTGCTGGGGACTGCGGGACCTCACATGGAGCGGCTGCTGGAGACTGGGGGACCTCACATGGAGCGGCTGCTGCTGGGGACTGCGGGACCTCACATGGAGCGGCTGCTGCTGGAGACTGGGGGACCTCACATGGAGCGTCTGCTGCTGGAGACTGGGGGGGACCTCACATGGAGCGGCTGCTGCTGGAGACTGGGGGACCTCACATGGAGCGGCTGCTGCTGGAGACTGGGGGACCTCACATGGAGCAGCTGCTGGAGACTGGGGGACCTCACATGGAGCGGCTGCTGGAGACTGGGGGACCTCACATGGAGCGGCTGCTGCTGGAGACTGGGGGACCTCACATGGAGCAGCTGCTGGAGACTGGGGGACCTCACATGGAGCGGCTGCTGCTGGAGACTGGGGGACCTCACATGGAGCGGCTGCTGGAGACTGGGGGACCTCACATGGAGCAGCTGCTGGAGACTGGGGGACCTCACATGGAGCGGCTGCTGCTGGAGACTGGGGGACCTCACATGGAGCTGCTGCTGGAGACTGGGGGACCTCACATGGAGCGGCTGCTGGAGACTGGGGGACCTCACATGGAGCAGCTGCTGGAGACTGGGGGACCTCACATGGAGCTGCTGCTGGAGACTGGAGGACCTCACATGGAGCGGCTGCTGGAGACTGGGGGACCTCACATGGAGCTGCTGCTGGAGACTGCGGGACCTCACATGGAGCGGCTGCTGGGGACTGCGGGACCTCACATGGAGCGGCTGCTGGAGACTGGGGGACCTCACATGGAGCGGCTGCTGGAGACTGGGGGACCTCACATGGAGCGGCTGCTGGAGACTGGGGGACCTCACATGGAGCGGCTGCTGCTGGAGACTGGGGGACCTCACATGGAGCGGCTGCTGGAGACTGCGGGACCTCACATGGAGCGGCTGCTGGGGACTGCGGGACCTCACATGGAGCGGCTGCTGGGGACTGCGGGAAATCACATGGAGCGGCTGCTGCTGGAGACTGGGGGGGACCTCACATGGAGCGGCTGCTGGGGACTGCGGGACCTCACATGGAGCGGTCTGTTCTTCCTCCAGATCAGAATCCTGTTGAAAACCTTTAGGATCACTGTTTAGAGGCTGGTACCATTTCCTGGAGATTTTGACCAGGTTTTCAGACCCTGCAGCCGGGATTGTGTCCCCCTCCTCCATACACATCTACTCCACATCTTTCAGGTTTCCGGGTTGTCGCTGGGGCAACATTGAGTTTCCGCTCCTTCCAAAGCTTTCCTATTGGGTCCAGGTGTGGAGACTGGCTAGGCTGCTCCAGAACCATTAGATGCTTCTTACGGAGTTGTCCCGGCTGTGTGTCTCCTCCTTAGTTGTCCCGGCTGGGGGTTTCCTCCTTAGTTGTCCCGGCTGGGGGTTTCCTCCTTAGTTGTCCCGGCTGTGGGTTTCCTCCTTAGTTGTCCCGGCTGTGGGTTTCCTCCTTAGTTGTCCCGGCTGTGGGTTTCCTCCTTAGTTGTCCCGGCTTGGGGTCTCCTTCTTAGTTGTCCTGGCTGGGGGTTTCCTCCTTAGTTGTCCTGGCTGGGGGTTTCCTCCTTAGTTGTCCCGGCTGGGGGTTTTCTCCTTAGTTGTCCCGGCTGGTGGTTTTCTCCTTAGTTGTCCCGGCTTTGGGTTTCTTCCTTAGTTGTCCCGGCTGTGTGTCTCCTCCTTAGTTATCCCAGCTGGGGGTGTGGAGACTGGCTAGGCGTCTCCAGAACCATAAGATGCTTCTTACGGAGTTATCCCGGCTGTAGGTTTCCTCCTTGTTGTCCTGGCTGTGGGTTTCCTCCTTAGTTGTCCTGGCTGTGGGTTTCCTCCTTAGTTGCCCCGGCTGTGGGTCTCCTCCTTAGTTGTCCCGGCTGGGGGTCTCCTCCTTAGTTGTCCCGGCTGTGGGTCTCCTCCTTAGTTGTCCTGGCTGGGGGTCTCCTCCTTAGTTGTCCCGGCTGGGGGTCTCCTCCTTAGTTGTCCCGGCTGTGGGTCTCCTCCTTAGTTGTCCTGGCTGGGGGTCTCCTCCTTAGTTGTCCCGGCTGGGGGTCTCCTCCTTAGTTATCCCGACTGGGGGTTTCCTCCTTAGTTGTCCCGCCTGTGGGTTTCCTCCTTAGTTGTCCCGGCTGAGTGTTTCCTCCTTAGTTTTCTCGGCTGCGGGTTTCCGCCTTAGTTGTCCCGGCTACGGGTTTCCTCCTTAGTTGTCCCAACTGTGTGTCTCCTTCTTAGTTGTCCCGGCTGGGGGTCTCCTCCTTAGTGTTCCCGACTGTGTATCTCCTCCTTAGTGGTTCCAGCTGTGTGTCTGCTCCTTAGTAGTCCCGGCTGTTTGTTTCCTCCTTAGTTATCCCAGCGGGGGCTTTCCTCCTTAGTTGTCCTGGCTGTTTGTCTCCTCCTTAGTTGTCCCGGCTGTGTGTCTCCTCCTTAGTTGTCCCGGCTGTGTGTTTCCTCCTTAGTTGTCCCGGCTGTGGGTTTCCTCCTTAGTTGTCCCTGCTGGGGATCTCCTCCTTAGTTGTCCCGGCTTTGTGTCTCCTCCTTAGTTGTCCCGGCTAAGGGTTTTCTCCATAGTTATCCCGGCTGTGTGTCTCCCCCTTAGTTGTCCCGGCTGTGTGTCTCCTCCTTAGTTGTCCCGGCTGTGTGTCTCCTCCTTAGTTGTCCTGGCTGGGGGTTTCCTCCTTAGTTGTCCCGGCTGTGTGTCTCCTCCTTAGTGGTCCCGGCTGTGGGTTTCCTCCTAGGGCTGGGCGGTATACCGTGAAAATACCGATACCGTCTCTGGCGTCGGTTAACCGACCTCAACTTTGCCAGGACGGTATCTGCGGTATAATCTCGCCGTCTGAGCCCTGAGCTGCACAGGTTGGATGAGAACTCATGTGCTGTGTGTGCAGGGACGCACAGACAGCACATAGGAGACTGGCACTGTGTGTGTTAACACCCCTTCCCCCCTTTACTCCCGCCTGGCGTGTCAGAGCGGCCCGGACGTATCAGCCTGTCCCAGCACAACCTCCCGGTGTCACTGACCTGGCCTGTCTCAGTGATCCTGTCCGTCTCCGCTTCTTCCAGCGGCCCGGCCCAGCACAGCACAGCGGAGCCGCCACCCGCCCGTCCCAGCGCCCCCTAACCGCATCTCAGAGTGGCCCCGCGTCACCCGCCCGGCACGGCACACCGCCCCTGCTCATGTCACCCAGTTCCAGCGGCCCACAGCTGCTTCTCTCAGTGGCCCGGCCCGGCACGTCCCAGACCCCCCCAACCTGCACGTCCCAGCGCCCCCGAACCTGCCCAGCGTATCAGAGCATCACGGCAGTCACTTAAACAGTCAGCAACCCATGAGAAAAAGAGCAGCGTTTCTGACCACAACTGTGGTCTTTTCTCAAGCCAAATTACATTTGGCTTGAGAAAAGACCGCGATTGTGGTCAGAAATGTCGCTGTTTTCGACATCTATCTAACAAAAATTAGGATTCGCGGCACCTCCGTATAGTGAAAACCGTGTTGTTTATTTCATATAAAAAGAAGTACAAACAAGTGCTGCAACGTTTGTCTCATCACGAGACCTTTCTCAAGCATCTCTCAAGGTCTCGTGATGAGACAGAAATGTTGCAGCACTTGTTTGTACTTTTTTTGATATGAAATAAACAACACGGTTTTCACTATACGGAGGTGCCGCGAATCCCTATTTTTGTTTGAAGAAAGGACGTGGTTCCAGTCCTTATTGCGGGCACTCCATCATCTGTATCTGTGAGTGCACTCCATTCTGCTATCCTATCCTATCTATCTATCTATCTGTCTATCTCTCTACCTATCTATCTATCTATCTATCTATCTATCTATCTATCTATCTATCTATCTATCTATCTATCTGTCTATCTCTCTACCTATCTATCTATCTATCTATCTATCTATCTATCTGTCTATCTCTCTACCTATCTATCTATCTATCTATCTATCTCCTATCTATATCTATCTATCTATCTCCTATCTATCTCCTATCTATCTATCTATCTATCTATCTATCTATCTGTATCTATCTATCTATCTATCTATCTGTCTCCTATCTATCTATCTATCTCTCTACCTATCTATCTATCTATCTATCTATCTATCTCCTATCTATCTATCTATCTATCTCCTATCTATCTATCTATCTATCTATCTATCTATCTATCTATCTATCTATCTATCTCCTATCTATCTCCTATCTATCTCCTATCTATCTATCTCTCTACCTATCTATCTATCTATCTATCTATCTATCTATCTATCTATCTGTATCTATCTATCTATCTATTTCTCTCTCTCCTATCTCCTATCTATCTATCTATCTATCTATCTATCTATCTATCTGTATCTATCTATCTGTATCTATCTATCTATCTATTTCTCTCTCTCCTATCTCCTATCTATCTATCTATCTGTCTCCTATCTATCTATCTATCTATCTATTTCTCTCTCTCCTATCTATCTATTTCTCTCTCTCCTATTTCTCTCTCTCCTATCTATCTCTCTCCTATCTATCTATCTCCTATCTATCTATCTATCTATCTATCTATCTATCTATCTATCTATCTATCTATCTCTGCCCTCTACCCATCTACAGCCACCCTATAATGTGCCTCTGTGTCCCCATAACAATATACCTGTATATAAAGTCCTGTGGTGTGTCCATAGCTGTATGCTGTATATCTGTATATACACGCCCTGTGGTGTGTCCATAGCTGTATACCTGTATATACACGTCCTATAGTGTGCACATAGCTGTATGCTGTATACCTGTATATACACGTCCTGTAGTGTGTACATAGCTGTATACCTGTATATATATATATATGTCCTGTGGTGTGTACATAGTTTGGGTTGCTGCTCGTTGAGTTACTGTCCTTTTTTTTTTAAACTTTATTGAAACAAAATATCCCCAGTTTGGTATGGACAAGTGGGTGTGGCTTACAAAGGGGGCGTGTCATAGTTATCGTCCAATTATCGTTACCGCAGGTGCATATGCGATAAACCGCGATATTGATTTAGGCCAATATCGCCCAGCCTTATTTCCTCCTTAGTTGTCCCGGCTGTGGGTTTCCTCCTTAGTTGTCCCGGCTGTGTTTCTCCTCCTTAGTTGTCCCGGCTGTGGGTCTCCTCCTTAGTTGTCCCGGCTGTGGGTCTCCTCCTTAGTTGTCCCGGCTGTGTGTCTCCTCCTTAGTCGTCCCGGCTGGGGGTCTCCTCCTTAGTTGTCCCGGCTGTGGGTCTCCTCCTTAGTCGTCCCGGCTGTGGGTTTCCTCCTTAGTGGTCCCGGCTGTGTGTCTCCTTAGTGGTCCCGGCTGTGTGTCTCCTCCTTAGTTGTCCCGGCTGTGTTTCTCCTCCTTAGTTGTCCCGGCTGTGTGTTTCCTCCTTAGTTGTCCCGGCTGTGGGTTTCCTCCTTAGTTGTCCTGGCGGGACAGGGGTGAATTAAAGCGTAACTATAATTTAGGTAGCCAAAAAAATGAAATTTCTCTGATAAAAAGCCCACGTATTACTCTTTAAAAAGAGCCCTAAACTGTGTTGATAGCTTGTGCGCTCGCTGAGATATCCTCAGTTGTTTGGCTCAGAAGAATAAATGAATTTTTCTCCTGGCTGACTAAAAGTGGGCGTGGCCTATCCCTCATCTTCCCTGGCTGACTGAAAGTGGGTGTGTCCTATCCCTCTTCTTCCTGGCTGACTGAAAGTGGGCGTGGCCTATCCCTCATCTCCCTGGCTGGCAGAAAGTGGGCGTGGCCTATCCCTCATCTCCCTGGCTGTGTCCCTCCATTCACTGACCAGCACCTTAGCAGATGGTATCACACACAGTTGGATCATTTAGAGCCCCAGAAGATGGTATCACACACAGTAAGATTAGATACAGAGCCCCAGCAGATGGTATCACACAGTAAGATTAGATACACAGCCCCAGCAGATGGTATCACACACAGTGGGATCAGATACAGAGCCCCAGCATACAGTATTACACACACAGTAAGATTAGATACAGAGCCCCAGCATACAGTATCACACAGTAAGATTAGATACAGAGCCCCAGCAGATGGTATCACACAGTAAGATTAGATACACAGCCCCAGCAGATGGTATCACACACAGTGGGATCAGATACAGAGCCCCAGCATACAGTATTACACACACAGTAAGATTAGATACAGAGCCCCAGCATACAGTATCACACAGTAAGATTAGATACAGAGCCCCAGCATACAGTATCACACAGTAAGATTAGATACACAGCCCCAGCATACAGTATCACACAGTAAGATTAGATACACAGCCCCAGCAGATGGTATCACACACAGTGGGATCAGATACAGAGCCCCAGCATACAGTATTACACACACAGTAAGATTAGATACAGAGCCCCAGCATACAGTATCACACAGTAAGATTAGATACAGAGCCCCAGCATACAGTATCACACACAGTAAGATTAGATACAGAGCCCCAGCAGATGGTATCACACACAGTGGGATCAGATACAGAGCCCCAGCATACAGTATCACACAGTAAGATTAGATACAGAGCCCCAGCAGATGGTATCACACACAGTAACATTAGATACAGAGCCCCAGCATACAGTATCACACAGTAAGATTAGATACAGAGCCCCAGCAGATGGTATCACACACAGTGGGATCAGATACAGAGCCCCAGCATACAATATCACACAGTAAGATTAGATACAGAGCCCCAGCAGATGGTATCACACACAGTAGGATTAGATACAGAGCCCCATCATACAGTATCACACACAGTGGGATTAGATACAGTCACCTGCTCTCATAACACTGTAGGATAATGTCAGCCATGGGGGTGGGGGCACCTGCTGCAGACATCTGATAGTGAATGTTATATGTACTATGGAAGGACTACAGCTGTGTTGTTCTGGGACTTAGTCCTCCCCTCAGTGACTCACCCACTCTCCCTCATGCAGTACATTGGAGTCATGTCTGGCATGTCCCCCCTGGGTGAAGCACTGGGTATTTGACCCTCCATCCAGCTCTTCCCCTGCCCTGCTCCTCACACACACAACACCGTCAGCTCTGCTAAGTGACCTCTGTGAGGGGAGGGGGAGAGCATGCTGCTAGAAGGTGGGGGAGGAGGGGGGATAAGGTGCTGCTAGGAGGTGGGGGAGGAGGGGGGAGAAGGTGCTGCTAAGAGGTGGGGGAGGAGGGGGGAGAAGGTGCTGCTAGGAGATGGGGGAGGAGAATGTGCTGCTAGGAGGTGGGGGAGAAGGTGCTGCTAAGAGGTGGGGGAGGAGGGGGGAGAAGGTGCTGCTAGGAGATGGGGGAGGAGAAGGTGCTGCTAGGAGGTGGGGGAGGAGAATGTGCTGCTAGGAGGTGGGGGAGGAGAAGGTGCTACTAGGAGGAGGGGGGAGAAGGTGCTGCTAGGAGGTGGGGGAGGAGAAGGTGCTGCTAGGAGGTGGGGGAGGAGAAGGTGCTGCTAGGAGGTGGGGGAGGAGAAGGTGCTACTAGGAGGAGGGGGGAGAAGGTGCTGCTAGGAGGTGGGGGGGAGAAGGTGCTGCTAGGAGGTGGGGGAGAAGGGGGAAGAAGGTGCTGCTAGGAGGTGGGGGAGGAAGGGGGAGAAGGTGCTGCTAGGAGGTGGGGGAGAAGGGGGGAGAAGGTGCTGCTTGGAGGTGGGGGAGGAGGTGGGAGAAGGTGCTGCTAGGAGGAGGGGGGAGAAGGTGCTGCTAGGAGGTGGGGGAGGAGAAGGTGCTGCTAGGAGGTGGGGGAGGAGAAGGTGCTGCTAGGAGGTGAGGGAAGAGGGGGGAGAAGGTGCTGCTAGGAGGTGGGGGAAGAGGGGGGAGAAGGTGCTGCTAGGAGGAGGGGGGAGAAGGTGCTGCTAGGAGGAGGGGGGAGAAGGTGCTGCTAGGAGGAGGGGGGAGAAGGTGCTGCTAGGAGGAGGGGGGAGAAGGTGCTGCTAGGTGGAGGGGGGAGAAGGTGCTGCTAGGAGGAGGGGGAGAAGGTGCTGATAGGAGGAGGGGGGAGAAGGTGCTGCTAGGAGGAGGGGGAGAAGGTGCTGCTAGGAGGAGGGGGAGAAGGTACTGCTAGGAGGAGGGGGAGAAGGTGCTGCTAGGAGGTGGGGGGGAGAAGTTACTGCTAGGAGGAGGGGGAGAAGGTGCTGCTAGGAGGTGGGGGGGAGAAGTTACTGCTAGGAGAAGGGGGAGAAGGTGCTGCTAGGAGGTGGGGGGGAGAAGGTGCTGCTAGGAGGTGGGGGAAGAGAAGGTGCTGCTAGGAGGTGGGGGAGGAGAAGGTGCTGCTAGGAGGTGGGGGGGAGAAGGTGCTGCTAGGAGGTGGGGGGAGAAGGTGCTGCTAGGAGGTGGCGGAGGAGAAAGTGCTGCTAGGAGGTGGGGGAAGAGGGGGGAGAAGGTGCTGCTAGGAGGTGGGGGAGGAGGGGGGAGAAGGTGCTGCTAGGACGTCGGGGAGGAGAGGGGAGAACATGCTGCTAGGAGGTGGGGGAGGAGAACATGCTGCTAGGAGGTGGGGGAGGAGGTTTTGTTTCTCCTGTGTCAGGGCTGTTATCTGATGCTGCTGGGACAGTCCTACCTAGCTGCTACTCAGGACAACTCCCCAGGGAGGGGCGTGTCCCACAGGATTGGCAGGGAGGGGCGTGTCCCACAGGATTGGCAGGGAGGGGCGTGTCCAGCAGGATTGTCAGGGAAGGGCGTGTCCAGCAGGATTGTCACGGAGGGGCGTGTCCAGCAGGATTGTCAGGGAGGGGCGTGTCCAGCAGGATTGTCAGGGAGGGGCGTGTCCAGCAGGATTGTCAGGGAGGGGCGTGTCCAGCAGGATTGTCAGGGAGGGGCGTGTGCAGCAGGATCTCCTGGTAGGGGCTTGTCCAGCAGGATTGTCAGGGAAGGGCGTGTCCAGCAGGAGTGTCAGGGAGGGTCGTGTCCAGCAGGATTGTCAGGGAGGGGCGTGTCCAGCAGGATTGTCAGGGAGGGGGCTGTCCAGCAGGATCTCCTGGTAGGGGCATGTCCAGCAGGATTGTCAGGGAGGGGCGTGTCCAGCAGGATTGTCAGGGAGGGGCGTGTCCAGCAGGATCTCCTGGTAGGGGCGTGTCCAGCAGGATCTCCTGGTAGGGGCATGTCCAGCAGGATTGTCAGCGAGGGGCGTGTCCAGCAGGATTGTCAGGGAGGGGCGTGTCCAGCAGGATTGTCAGGGAGGGGGCGTGTCCAGCAGGATTGTCAGGGAGGGGCGTGTTCAGCAGGATTGTCAGGGAGGGGCGTGTCCAGCAGGATTGTTAGGGAGGGGCGTGTTCAGCAGGATCTCCTGGTAGGGGCGTGTTCAGCAGGATTGTCAGGGAGGGGCGTGTCCAGCAGGATTGTCAGGGAGGGGCGTGTCCAACAGAATTGTCAGGGAGGAGCGTGTCCAGCAGGATTGTCAGGAAGGGGCTTGTCCAGCAGGATTGTCAGGGAGGGGCGTGTCCAGCAGGATTGTCAGGGAGGGGCGTGTCCAGCAGGATTGTCAGGGAGGGGCGTGTCCAGCAGGATTGTCAGGGAGGGGCGTGTCCAGCAGGATTGTCAAGGAGGGGCGTGTCCAGCAGGATTGTCAGGGAGGGGCGTGTCCAGCAGGATTGTCAGGGAGGGGCGTGTCCAGCAGGATTGTCAGGGAGGGGCGTGTCCAGCAGGATCTCCTGGTAGGGGCGTGTCCAGCAGGATTGTCAGGGAGGGGCGTGTCCAGCAGGATTGTCAGGGAGGGGCGTGTCCAGCAGGATTGTCAGGGAGGAGCGTGTGCAGCAGGATCTCCTGGTAGGGGCGTGTCCAGCAGGATTGTCAGGGAGGGGCGTGTCCAGCAGGATTGTCAGGGAGGGGCGTGTCCAACAGAATTGTCAGGGAGGGGCGTGTCCAGCAGGATTGTCAGGGAGGGGCTTGTCCAGCAGGATTGTCAGGGAGGGGCGTGCCCAGCAGGATTGTCAGGGAGGGGCGTGCCCAGCAGGATTGTCAGGGAGGGGCGTGTCCAGCAGGATTGTCAGGGAGGGGCGTGTCCAGCAGGATTGTCAGGGAGGGGGCGTGTCCAGCAGGATCTCCTGGTAGGGGCGTGTCCAGCAGGATTGTCAGGGAGGGGCGTGTCCAGCAGGATTGTCAGGGAGGGGCGTGTCCAGCAGGATCTCCTGGTAGGGGCGTGTCCAGCAGGATTGTCAGGGAGGGGTGTGTCCAGCAGGATTGTCAGGGAGGGGCGTGTCTAGCAGGATCTCCTGGTAGGGGCGTGTCCAGCAGGATTGTCAGGGAGGGGGCGTGTCCAGCAGGATCTCCTGGTAGGGGCGTGTCCAGCAGGATTGTCAGGGAGGGGTGTGTCCAGCAGTATTGTCAGGGAGGGGCGTGTCTAGCAGGATCTCCTGGTAGGGGCGTGTCCAGCAGGATTGTCAGGGAGGGGCGTGTCCAGCAGGATTGTCAGGGAGGGGCGTGTCCAGCAGGATTGTCAGGGAGGGGCGTGTTCAGCAGGATTGTCAGGGAGGGGCGTGTTCAGCAGGATTGTCAGGGAGGGGCGTGTCCAGCAGGATTGTCAGGGAGGGGCGTGTTCAGCAGGATCTCCTGGTAGGGGCGTGTTCAGCAGGATTGTCAGGGAGGGGCGTGTCCAACAGGATTGTCAGGGAGGGGCGTGTCCAGCAGGATTGTCAGGGAGGGGCGTGTCCAGCAGGATTGTCAGGGAGGGGCGTGTCCAGCAGGATTGTCAGGGAGGGGCGTGTCCAGCAGGATCTCCTGGTAGGGGCGTGTCCAGCAGGATTGTCAGGGAGGGGTGTGTCCAGCAGGATTGTCAGGGAGGGGCGTGTCTAGCAGGATCTCCTGGTAGGGGCGTGTCCAGCAGGATTGTCAGGGAGGGGCGTGTCCAGCAGGATCTCCTGGTAGGGGCGTGTCCAGCAGGATTGTCAGGGAGGGGCGTGTCCAGCAGGATTGTCAGGGAGGGGCGTGTCCAGCAGGATTGTCAGGGAGGGGCGTGTCCAGCAGGATTGTCAGGGAGGGGTGTGTTCAGCAGGATCTCCTGGTAGGGGCGTGTTCAGCAGGATTGTCAGGGAGGGGCGTGTCCAGCAGGATTGTCAGGGAGGGGCGTGTCCAGCAGGATTGTCAGGGAGGGGCGTGTCCAGCAGGATTATCAGGGAGGGGCGTGTCCAGCAGGATTGTCAGGGAGGGGCGTGTCTAGCAGGATTGCAGAAATTTCACAGAGGCAGACAGAGCTCTGAGGGGACATTCATACTTACATAGTTACATAGCTAATACGGTTGAAAAAAGACACATGTCCATCAAGTTAAACCAAGGGTGCGGGATAGCTGCGGGCGGGTGCGGGATAGCTGCGGGCGGGTGCGGGATAGCTGCAGGCGGGTGCGGGATCGCTGCGGGCGGGTGCGTGATCACTGCAGGTGGGTGCGGGATCGCTGCGGGCGGATGCGGGATCGCTGCGGGCGGGTGCGGGATCACTGCGGGCAGGCGCGTGATCGCTGCGGGCAGGTGCAGGATCGCTGCGTGCGGGTGCGTGATCGCTGCGGGCGGGTGCGTGATCGCTGCGGGCGGGTGCGTGATCGCTGCGGGCGGGTGCGTGATCGCTGCGGGCGGGTGCGTGATCGCTGCGGGCGGGTGCAGGATCACTGCGGGCAGGTGCAGGATCACTGCAGGCGGGTGCGGGATCACTGCGGGCGGGTGCGCGATCACTGCAGCCAGTTATTAACAGTGAGGATCCAGGTGCTCATAGCAGCCGCTCCTCCCTCTCTATGAAGCAGCTCGGCTCCTCTGCAGACCATGATGTATGCCATGTGTCATCTGGGCCCTGACTTTCATGGCGTACATTCACATCCATTGTCGTTAAGGGGTTAAGAGTGATGGTTATTAGGAGAGGAGATACAAGTGTTTGGTAAATCACTGGCGTGGATGGGAGGGTGGGTGGGAGATGAGGTTGGAAGAAGTGCACTTGGTCAGGAGACCTTCTGTCTTTGTCTGTTCTGGGGAGTATTGATTATTATTGGCTTCCGTCCCCATCAGGAATAATAGCCGGTGGTCTCTTGCAGGGTCTACAGGTCGCCCAGAAGGAAGCACAGATAAGGATCCTGGAAGCTCGGATTCAGCAGACGGACATGCACGGCTTCCCACACAGCCAAATCCTGCTGGAGAAATCCGAGTGTCAGTCCATGCAGAACGGTGAGGTCACAGAGTCCTGTCCCTGCCATCTCTGCAGTTATATATAGGATAATATATATAGGGTCTCCAGCCCCTTCAGCAGCCAGTGATTGGCTGACCAGGCTGTCAATTTTATCTGGAGAGTAACAGCCCGCTCAGCTTTGTCTCTGGCCGTGTCGCTGTCTTAGTCAGGGATTGGCTGAGCAGGCTGGAAGCGGTTGGAGGCACTGGCGATCCGGAGGAGACCAGGGAGCGCCGATGAGCACATTTTTTGAACTGTATTAATATAGCTGGACTCCTGCAATGGTCTCGCTGTTTTAGTGCAATTTGTTTAAGGTTCAGTTTGTAGAAACCCGAAGTTTACGTTAATCAGTTGAAGCAATCGCTGCCCGGGAAGCTGTACGGCATAGCCAAGTCCCCTGCAGTGTAACAGACACCTAGGAGCTGGTCTATGTAGTATCTCCTATCCAGTCCTCTCCTCCCAGCCGGTATGAGACCTGATGGGCTGGTGTGCAGGACAATAACTACAGGGCAGATAGGAGAGATCTGTATAATCCTGTATACTGATAAATAATCACTTATTACAGAGAATGGATACGCCAGCACGGATGAGGAGGTCTCGGAGCTGAGTCAGATGTCAGATGGAAGGTTTGTATATTCAGCTACATAACAGATTCTCTACTTAATAAGTATCTAATAATTATCTAATAAGATACTTTGATACTCAATAAGTATCGAAGTACCAAATGCTGTAACCAGGACTTGTACACAAGCTAAAGGGCTTCGAAAAGCCCCATACACAATACAAAGGTCTAAGCCAGGTCATGAGCTCGGGTGTTAGTACAGTACACCAGTCATAAAAAGCTCTTCCAGCTTGTCCTCTGGCTGTCAGTCACCTCCACAATACTGGACCTGTTAATTCTGCGCAGGCACTCTTGTGGACAGGTATGCCCCCTGTAGCCTGGTATGCCCCTCTGTAGCCAGGTATTTCCCCTGTAGCCAGGTATTCCCCCTGTAGCCAGGTATCCCCCTATAGCCAGGTATCCCCCCTGTAGCCAGGTATCCCCCCTGTAGGCAGGTATACCCCTGTAGCCAGGTATCCCCCCTGTAGCCAGGCATTCCCCCCTGTAGCCAGGCATTCCCCCCTGTAGCCAGGTATTCCCCATGTAGCCAGGTATTCCCCCCTGTAGCGAGGCATCCCCCCCCTGTAGCCAGGTATTCCCCCTGTAGCCAGGTATCCCCCCTGTAGCCAGGTATTCCCCCCTGTAGCCAGGTATTCCCCTCTGTAGCGAGGCATTCCCCCCTGTAGCCAGGTATGCCCCCCTGTAGCCAGGTATGCCCCCCTGTAGCCAGGCATTCCCCACTGTAGCCAGGCATTCCCCCCTGTAGCCAGGCATTCCCCCCTGTAGCCAGGCATTCCCCCCTGTAGCGAGGTATTCCCCTCTGTAGCCAGGTATGCCCCTCTGTAGCCAGGTATGCCCCTCTGTAGCCAGGTATTCCCCCCTGTAGCGAGGTATTCCCCTCTGTAGCCAGGTATGCCCCTCTGTAGCCAGGTATGCCCCTCTGTAGCCAGGTATGCCCCTCTGTAGCCAGGTATGCCCCTCTGTAGCCAGGTATTCCCCCCTGTAGCCAGGCATTCCCCCCTGTAGCCAGGCATTCCCCCCTGTAGCCAGGCATTCCCCCCTGTAGCCAGGTATGCCCCACTCCATAGAGGCTCCGTAGAGAGTGAATAGAGCTGCGGATCATCAATCTAGGCCGCCAATCTAGAGATCCCCAGGGGGGCACAGAGGTCAAGGAAGTGGGGACAAGGAAGGTTGAAGCCCTTTCAATGTCCGCCGATGTATGGTGACTGCATGTTGTGTCCGTTGTGGCTTGTTGCACCATTGAGGCCGCTAGGGCCGTTATTTCTCCGTATAATAAATCTCGTCTCACTTTCTTTTTAGTGCTTCTCAATCCTTCTCGATGAAAGGGTCAAACAGTCACGATGACTTCAAATGGAAGGTAAGAGCTTTCACCTGTGTAGTCTACTGTAAATTACCGTATATTCGATATTACTGTAAATTACCGTATCTTATTGTATATTACCGTTAATTACTGTATATTACTGTATATTACTGTAAATTACCGTGTTACCGTATGTTACCATATATTACTGTATGCTCCTGTAAATTACTGTATGTTGCCGTATGTTACTGTATATTAGTACCAGCTTAGTTCCAAATGTACCCGGCTTATAAATAAATGACAACACATATGCACGGTTACTAGTGATGAGCGAATACTAAAATGCTCGGGTGCTCGTTACTCGAGACGAATATTTCCCGATACTCGAGTGCTCGTTTAGAGTAACAAACCCCATTGAAGTCAATGGGAAACTCGAGCATTTTTGCAGGGGACCCAAGCTCGGCAAAGGGAAGGTCGTGTGAAAACCTGTCAACCTCAGAAAATGATGGAAAGACCACGGAAATGTACAGGAAACAGCAGGGGCAGCATGTATGGATGCCTCTGAGGCTGCCTAATGGCACCATTATGCCAAATTCTGTCCAACAGCCTGGTTAAAACAGGTAGGCATATGAACCACACAAAAACTTAGCCTGACACAGCAAAGCGGTGAGGACACAGGGAACCATTAAAACAGAGGTAGCATATAAAGCACCCAAAAATTTAGCCTGATACAGCGTGGCGGTGAGAACAACGTAGATAAGGCAGGCGTTCAACCTCAGAAAAATTAGGTTTACGGAAGAAAAAGAGCGCTGCACCTCACGCCTATGGCTGATACTAGTGCCCCTAGGCTAAATAAAAAACACATCAGAATTTTGTGTATGAATTGATCAAGCCATACTGCCCCATGTACCATCGTGCAGGTATCTGATACACATGGGTCCCTACACTAAGTCCACACCGTGGCAGTCAGTGGCCACCAACCCCGCAGGCGTGCTCAGTCAGGGAACGGGGGCCATGGGACGGCACTGCGACCCCCATGCCACAGGACCAGACCCACAAACACCACACCAGAACCCGGCCAGCACCGCCGGCGGAGAAGGTCGCCCCCAAACAGCACAAGTCTGGATGAGGTATTGCGCTCACCATAGCTGCTGCAGACAGAGTGGGAAAAGACAGGAGGGATTAAAACCATGTGCGCTCAGGTGTCTCCTGCTAATTGCGGTCATGTGGGTCTCACCAGGAGGAGTGCAAAACATGGAGAAAAGAGAGAAACAAAATGCGCTTCACGGAAGAAAAAGAGCGCTGCACCTCACACCTATGGCTGATACTAGTGCCCCTAGGCTAAATAAAAAACACATCAGAATTTTGTGTTTGAATTGATCAAGCCATACTGCCCCATGTACCATCGTGCAGGTATCTGATACACATGGGTCCCTACACTAAGTCCACACCGTGCCAGTCAGGGGCCACCAACCCCACAGGCGTGCACAGTCAGGGAACGGGGGCCATGGGACGGCCCTGCGACCCCCATGCCACAGGACCAGACCCAAAAACACCACACCAGAACCCGGCCAGCACCGCCGGCAGAGAAGGTCGCCCCCAAATAGCACAAGTCTGGATGAGGTATTGGGCTCACCATAGCTGCTACAGACAGAATGGGAAAAGACAGGAGGGATTAAAACCATGAGCACTCAGGTGTCTCCTGCTAATTGCGGTCATGTGGGTCTCACCAGGAGGAGTGCAAAACACGGAGAAAAGAGAAAAACAAAATGCGGTTCAGGGAAGAAAAAGCGCTGCACCTCACACCTATGGCTGATACTAGTGCCCCTAGGCTAAATAAAAAACACATCCGAATTTTGTGTTTGAATTGATCAAGCCATACTGCCCCATGTACCATCGTGCAGGTATCTGATACACATGGGTCCCTACACTAAGTCCACACCGTGCCAGTCAGGGGCCACCAACCCCGCAGGCGTGCACAGTCAGGGAACGGGGGCCATGGGACGGCCCTGTGACCCCCATGCCACAGGACTTAAGGTAGGGACCCATGTGTATCAGATACCTGCACGATGGTACATGGGGCAGTATGGCTTGATCAATTCATACACAAAATTCTGATGTGTTTTTTATTTAGCCTAGGGGCACTAGTATCATCCATAGGTGTGAGGTGCAGCGCTTTTTCTTCCCTGAACCGCATTTTGTTTCTCTCTTTTCTCCGTGTTTTGCACTCCTCCTGGTGAGACCCACATGACCGCAATTAGCAGGAGACACCTGAGTGCTCATGGTTTTAATCCCTCCTGTCTTTTCCCATTCTGTCTGCAGCAGCTATGGTGAGCGCAATACCTCATCCAGACTTGTGCTGTTTGGGGGCGACCTTCTCCGCCGGCGGTGCTGGCCGGGTTCTGGTGTGGTGTTTTTGGGTCTGGTCCTGTGGCATGGGGGTCACAGGGCCGTCCCATGGCCCCCGTTCCCTGACTGTGCACGACTGCGGGGTTGGTGGCCACTGACTGGCACGGTGTGGACTTAGTGTAGGGATCCATGTGTATCAGATACCTGCACGATGGTACATGGGGCAGTATGGCTTGATCAATTCATACACAAAATTCTGATGTTTTTTATTTAGCCTAGGGGCACTAGTATCAGCCATAGGTGTGAGGTGCAGCGCTTTTTCTTCCCTGAACAGCACTCAGTAAAATTAGGCCAGACACAGCATGGCAGTGAGGACACTGAGAACCATTAAAAGTGAGTGAGGTAGCAAGTGAGCCTCCCAAAAATTAGCTCTGACACAGCATGGCAGTGAGGACACAGAGAACCAATAAAACTGAGTTAGGTAGCAAGTCAGCCTCTCAAAAATTATGGTAGTGACCCAGGTAGAAGCGGTAGCAGGTAAGACTCCCAACAATTATGCCAGACACAGCATGGCGGTGAGGACAGAGTGACCCAGGTAGAAGCGGTAGCAGGTGAGACTCCCAACAATTATGCCAGACACAGCATGGCGGTGATGACAGAGTGACCAAGGTAGAAGCGGTAGCAAGTGAGCCTCCCAAAAATTATGCCAGACACGGCATGGCGGAAGAAGAATTGGCTGTTGGCTGAGAATTGAAGGTTAGGAGGAGAAGAGAATATACGAAGAATCCTCATGTTGAGCTGCTTTCCCCGGGTAAACAGTTGAATTGATGTGAAATCCAGGCTTTGTTCATTTTTATAAATGTCAGCCTATCAGCGCTGTCAGTTGACAGGCGGATGCGCTTATCAGTGATGATGGCACCAGCTGCACTGAAGACCTGCTCTGACAACACACTAGCGGCAGGGCAGCACAGCACCTCCAACGCCAGTTGGGGCCACGTATCCAGCTTTGCAACCCAGTAGTTGTATGTAGCAGAGTGATCGGGAAGGAAGGTGGTATGGTCAGCAAGGTACTCCCTCACCATCTTTCTGAAGGCTTCCCCCCTACTCTGTCTAGACTGGGGACAGGTGACATAGTCTTGCTGGGCTGCCATGAAACTGTCAAAGGCCTTGGAGAGTGTTCCCCTGCCCCTTGACAAGCCGCCTGCTCCACCGCTCCTCTCCCCCGCTCTTTGGCCCACAGAACTACGTCCTCTGGCGCTAGTGGTGTCAGATGGGAAGTACAATTTCAGCTTCTGCACCAGGGCCTGTTGATATTGATTCACTCTCAGGCTGGGTTCACACTACGTATATTTCAGTCAGTATTGTAGTCCTCATATTGCAACCAAAACCAGGAGTGGATTAAAAACACAGAAAGGCTCTGTTCACACAATGGTGTAATTGAGTGGATGGCCGCCATTTAATGGCAAATATTTGCTGTTACTTTAAAACAACGGCTGTTGTATTGAAATAATGGCCGTTATTTACTGTTATATGGCAGCCATCCACTCAATTTCACCATTGTTTGAACAGAGCCTTTCTGTGTTTTTAATCCACTCCTGGTTTTGGTTGCAATATGAGGACCACAATACTGACTGAAATATTCGTAGTGTGAATCCAGCCTCATACTGCGTTCCTCGGCAGGAATGAGAGTGGAAAAGTTGTGTTTGTACCGATGGTCCAGGAGGGTGAACACCCAGTAATCGATGTTGTCAAAAAAGAATTTAAACCGATGGTCACGGGAAAGACAGCCTGACATAAAGTCAGCCATGTGCGTCAGGGTCCCAACACGCAAGAACTCCCTCTCCTCACTAGGCTGACCCTCAATTTCCTCCTCTTCAGGCCATACACGCTCAACAGCTAAGGATTGAGCACTTCATGCTGAGAAACAGACATCAGGTTAGGTGGACCTTGTCGCTGACCGCGTTGGTCAGGGCACGGATGATGTTATCTGACACGTGCTGGTGTAGGGCTGGGACGGCACACTGTGAAAAGTAGTGGCGGCTGGGAACAGAGTACCAAGGGACAGCCACCGCCATGAGGTTCCTAAAAGCCTCTGTCTCTACCAGCCGATATGGCAGCATCTCCAGGCTCATTACACATTTAGGGCTTGTGCATGCAGGTGAGTGGCCGTGTATTTGCGCTTCCGTTCAAAGGTCTGCTGCAGGGACAGTTGAACGCTGCGCTTGGACACCTTGCTGGAGGGTGTGGAGCATAGTGGAGGTGAAGGGATGCGTGTAGGGTGGGAGGCACTGCCTGGGGCCTGGGTGGGGGGACTGACAGAGCCAGCACCTGCCACAGGGGAAGGAGCAGGGGTGCGACTGGCAGTCACTGAACGGCCTTGGTTCCACTGAGTGGGGTGTTTAGCACTCATATGCCTGCGCATGCTGGTAGTGGTTAGGCTGGTAGTGGTGGCTCCCCTGCTGATCCTGGCGTGGCACACGTTGCACACTACAGTCCGTCGGTCATCCGCACTTTCTTCCTCCAGACTTGGGAACATCTAGGCCTGGCCATGAGTTGTGAAACAGTTGCTGATCTACTCGCTCTGCCCCTGCCTCTCCCTCTGCCCACCCCTCTTCCTCTTCCAACCGGTCCTGCGGGTGAACTTGCCTCCCCCTCAGAAGCACGGTCTTCACTAGGCTTATCCACCCAGCTGGGGTCAGTCACCTCGTCCTCATCCACCAGCTCCTCACTCTCCTCCTCACTTAGAGTTACATCCATGAAAACAACCTCACTGTCTGACAACCGGGTCTCATCATCATCATCATCAGACACCTCTTCCAACCCCAAGTCCCCACTCTCATCACCCACCGACTGCCTGAGCTGCATAGTTTGGGCATCAGGACAGATCGACTGCTCCGGTTGCTCGGACTCAGGGAAGTGTTCAGAAAAGAGTTCCTGGGAGCATGGTGGTGGTGGTGGATGGAGGGGTCAGGCTGTGGGGAAGGAGGCGGAGCTAATGGAGCAAGGGTTCCACTCCCTTGGGTAGCGTGGGTGGACTGCGTGGAAGACTGGGTGGTGTAGAAGTTACTGGACACATTATCCGCTATCCACGTCAGCACCTGTTCACACTGCTGCGGTTTCAATATCGGTCTACCCTGAGACCCCGTAAGTTGGGTGAAGAAGCTAGGGAGTGGACGTCTGCGGTGTGCCACTGCTACCTCCTCAACAGGTGCTGCTGTGTCACCCTGACCTGAACCACGGCCTCTGCCCAATGCATCGCTTGGAACCCCACGTCCTCGACCCTTACCCCTGGGGGTCACCATTTTATGGACACTGCACAGTCAAGACTGAGATAGCTGCACTACAGATCACAGCAAGCCAAGAAAATATATTACTCAGACTACTTTTGGAGGTAGTCTTATAGAGTCTGGGTGTGTAAGTGCAGCTATATACTGTATGCCACCTCTCACACAGGACAATGAGCAGTGAGATTGGATATGACTGCACTAAGAAATACAGAAATAAGAAAATATACTGGCGGTCAGTGTCACACTAGTATTTGGAGGCTGTCATATAGTCTGTGTGTACGTGGTGGTCTGTGGTCTATGCCACCTGTTAGATTGGACAATGAGCAGTGAAGTTCTATGCAGGTGTACTACAAATCCCAGCAATACAATGTTGTACAGCAGCACCACCAGCCACAAAATCATATAATAGTACTGAGCCCTTCTTAGGGGTGTGTATGCAACACCTAGTGTCCCCTTTCTGCCAGCAGCCGGTCACCACAGTGTGCTGCTGAAATCGTGGTAGCAGCACTACAACTCCCAGACAGCAGTCTGAAGAAATCCCAAAAAAATAATGATTTGAAGCCCTTACAAGGTCTGTTTGGTTGTTTGCTAGTATTCCCTGCCTAATGGAAAGCTAATTCCCTCCCTAACGCTCTCCCTGACCCGCAGCAGCTCTGTCCCTGTTGTCTTCCAGCATGTATGTGAGTCGAGTCTCCGCCGCCGAGATTTTTATATGGCAGGGTCATCTGATCTGGCCAACCAATCGCTGCTATCGACATGTATGGGTCCCACGTCATCACAGGATGTACCAAAGAGTCTCCTGCATGTTGATTGGTTGAGAAATAGCGCCCAAACTTACATGAAACGGATAAGATTTTCTCGAGTATCGCGAAATGCTCGTCCAAGTAACGAGTACCATCAAGTACCCTAATACTCCATCGAGTACTAAGCTCGGACCAGCACGCTCGCTCATCACTAACGGTTTCATGTTACACGGATTCTGTTCCACCTACTCCTTTATTCAACTGTGTTACTTATGCCCCCCGGAGTCAGGTGCGGCCCCTCGGAATCAGGTGTGGCCCAATAGCCAGATGTGCCGCCCCCCCAACCCAAAAAGGGAGAATCCTCCCTCCGTTCCCCATGAGGGCTGTGCGGTGAGATTGCACGGCCCGGATGGTTGGTGAGACGTTGCTTCCCAGAAGCCTCCTGGTGTGACCGCTACGGAAGCTGCTCCGGCTTTGTCTATTCCAGGCACATTGCACTGCAGTGCTGATCAGCAATACAATTACACAGTGAAGTCCTGATGGTGGGACAATGATAAAATCACCTATAATCCCCACAGCCCCCAATACAATAATAAATGTCCACATATTTAGTCGCTGCGTGCGTAATGACGCTGGCAATAACATTATTACAGGATTAAATCTGCGCAGTGACCGCAGGAAATTTAAAATGAGAAAAATGCTAATTTTGTCATTTTCCATGAAAAAATTGCATTTTTCACAAAAATGTTTTGCACATTGGCCAAAATTTACCACTAACCTAAAGTACAATATGTTATAAAAAAAAACATTCTCAGAATCAGAAAGAAAAGTTATAGCATCATGTACTGACTATCTGACTGACACTGACTATCTGACTGACACTGACTGACTGACTATCTGACTGACGCTCACTGACTGACTATCTGACGCTCACTGACTGACGATCACTGACTGACTGACGCTCACTGACTGACGTTCACTGACTTACTATCTGACTGACGCTCACTGACTATCTGACTGGCGCTCACTGACTGACGTTCACTGACTTACTATCTGACTGACGCTCACTGACTATCTGACTGACGCTCACTGACAGACTATCTGACTGACTGTTACTGACTATCTGACTGTCACTGACTGACATGGACTGACTGACTATCTGACTGACACTATCTGACTGACGCTCACTGACTATCTGACTGACGCTCACTGACTGACTATCTGACGCTCACTGACTGACTGACGCTCACTGACTGACGCTCACTGACTGACGATCACTGACTATCTGACTGACGCTCACTGACTGACGATCACTTACTATCTGACTGACGCTCACTGACTGACTATCTGACTGACGCTCACTGACTATCTGACTGACGCTCACTGACTATCTGACTGACGCTCACTGACTGACGCTCACTGACTGACGCTCACTGACTGACGCTCACTGACTGACTATCTGACTGACGCTCACTGACTGACGCTCACTGACTGACGCTCACTGACTATCTGATTGACGCTCACTGACTGACACTGACGCATTTAGTCAGTCTTCTCCCTCTTCATCTCTGTCCGGCTGCTCTTTTTACACTGTAAGGTTGAGAACCTGCGGGTCATGTGATCAGGTCCTTCCCCCTTTCCTTTCTCTCTCTCTCTCTCTCTCTCTCTCTCTCTCTCTCTCTCTCTCTCTCTCTCTCTCTCTCTCTCTCTCTCTCTCTCTTTCTCTCTCTCTTTCTCTCTCTCTCTGTGCAGGTCCTGCTCAGTCTCCTGTGTCTTCTGATGTTCAGCACTCATCCTGCAGTACAGTGAGGGGGCTCCACATCAGAACACTCTCCCTCTCTGGGCCCCTGCAGGCGCTGTGGGTAACCCCTGTGCTGACACCGGCCCTGATGAGACTACAGCATAATATATGTCCAAGTACTTAGCAGGTGGGAAAGTAAGAAGGAGTCTGGAAGCTTCTAAGCTGCTGATCTGTTGCCATAGCGCCAGGGCTTGCCGTGTAACTAGAGATCAGCAGACGTTACAGATGTTATGGATCAGCAGGTTCACTGATCGTTGAGGGATCGGTTTGGGGGATTCAGCAGTTCCATACCTGTACACCAACTTATGTCCCTGTATATTGATTGCTTTCTATCCCGCCAGCCTATGTCCCTGTATGCCGATTGCTTTCTATCTCGCCAGCTTATGTCCTTGTATGCCAATTGCTTTCTATCCTGCCAGCTTATGTCCCTGCATGTTGATTGCTTTCTATCCCGCCAGCCTATGTTCCTGTATGCCGATTGCTTTCTATCTCGCCAGCTTATGTCCTTGTATGCCAATTGCTTTCTATCCTGCCAGCTTATGTCCCTGGATGCCGATTGCTTTCTTTCCTGCCAGCGTATGTCCCTCTATGCTGATTGGTTTCTATCCCGCCAGCTTATGTCCCTGTATGCCGATTGCTTTCTATCCCGCCAGCTTATGTCCCTGGATGCCGATTGCTTTCTATCCCGCCAGCTTATGTCCCTGGATGCCTATTGCTTTCTATCCTGCCAGCTTATGTCCCTGTATGTTGATTGCTTTCTATCCCGCCAGCCTATGTTCCTGTATGCCGATTGCTTTCTATCTCGCCAGCTTATGTCCCTGGATGCCGATTGGTTTCTATCCTGCCAGCTTATGTCCCTGGATGCCGATTGGTTTCTATCCTGCCAGCGTATGTCCCTCTATGCCGATTGGTTTCTATCCTGCCAGCTTATCTCCCTGTATGCCGATTGCTTTCTATCCCGCCAGCTTATGTCCCTGGATGCCGATTGCTTTCTATCCCGCCAGCTTATGTCCCTGGACGCCGATTGCTTTCTATCCCGCCAGCTTATGTCCCTGGATGCCCACTGCTTTCTATCCCGCCAGCTTATGTCCCTGGATGCCGATTGCTTTCTATCCTGCCAGCTTATGTCCCTGTATGTTGATTGCTTTCTATCCCGCCAGCCTATGTCCCTGTATGCCGATTGCTTTCTATCTCGCCAGCTTATGTCCTTGTATGCCAATTGCTTTCTATCCTGCCAGCTTATGTCCCTGGATGCCGATTGCTTTCTATCCTGCCAGCGTATGTCCCTCTATGCCAATTGGTTTCTATCCCGCCAGCTTATGTCCCTGTATGCCGATTGCTTTCTATCCCGCCAGCTTATGTCCCTGGACACCGATTGCTTTCTATCCCGTCAGCTTATGTCCCTGGATGCCCACTGCTTTCTATCCCGCCAGCTTATGTCCCTGGATGCCGATTGCTTTCTATCCCGCCAGCTTATGTCCCTGGATGCCCACTGCTTTCTATCCCGCCAGCTTATGTCCCTGGATGCCGATTGCTTTCTATCCTGCCAGCTTATGTCCCTGGATGCAGATTGGTTTCTATCCCGCCAGCTTATGTCCCCGGATGCCCACTGCTTTCTATCCCGCCAGCTTATGCCCCTGGATGCCCACTGCTTTCTATCCCGCCAGCTTATGCCCCTGGATGCCCACTGCTTTCTATCCTGCCAGCTTATGTCCCCGGATGCCCACTGCTTTCTATCCCGCCAGCTTATGCCCCTGGATGCCCACTGCTTTCTATCCCGCCAGCTTATGTCTCTGTATGCCGATTGCTTTCTATCTTGCCAGCTTATGTCCCTGGATGCCGATTGCTTTCTATCCCGCCAGCTTATGTCCCTGGATGCCCACTGCTTTCTATCCCGCCAGCTTATGTCCCTGGATGCCGATTGCTTTTTATCCCGCCAGCTTATGTCCCTGGATGCCCACTGCTTTCTATCCCGTCAGCTTATGTCCCTGTATGCCGATTGCTTTCTATCCTGCCAGCTTATGTCCCTGAATGCCGATTGCTTTCTATCCCGCCAGCTTATGTCCCTGTATGCCGATTGCTTTCTATCCCGCCAGCTTATGTCCCTGGATGCCCACTGCTTGCTATCCCGCCAGCTTATGTCCCTGGATGCCCACTGCTTTCTATCCTGCCAGCTTATGTCCCTGGATGTCGATTACTTTCTATCCTGCCAGCTTATGTCCCTGGATGCCGATTGCTTTCTATCCTGCCAGCTTCTTCTCTGTATATTTACTTATTACCGCATGTTGTCATTCCAGTGTTGCTGTACTTTGTTTCCAACAGCGACATTGTATCCAAAACATTCTGTAATAACCAATCAGTAAGGAGAATTCAACCTATCAATCAGTGTGTTCTCTGTTTCCTGTGTTTCCTCTGTGTCTCTGTGTTATCTCTCCCTGCATTTGCCCCAATAATAATAATCTATGCCAATTGCTTTCTATCCCGCCAGCTTATGTCCCTGTATGCCGATTGCTTTCTATCCCGCCAGCTTATGTCCCTGGATGCCGATTGCTTTCTATCCCGCCAGCTTATGTCCCTGGATGCCCACTGCTTTCTATCCCGCCAGCTTATGTCCCTGGATGCCGATTGCTTTCTATCCTGCCAGCTTATGTCCCTGGATGCAGATTGGTTTCTATCCCGCCAGCTTATGTCCCCAGATGCCCACTGCTTTCTATCCCGCCAGCTTATGCCCCTGGATGCCCACTGCTTTCTATGCTGCCAGCTTATGTCCCCGGATGCCCACTGCTTTCTATCCCGCCAGCTTATGCCCTTGGATGCCCACTGCTTTCTATCCCGCCAGCTTATGTCTCTGTATGCTGATTGCTTTCTATCCTGCCAGCTTATGTCCCTGGATGCCGATTGCTTTCTATCCCGCCAGCTTATGTCCCTGGATGCCCACTGCTTTCTATCCCGCCAGCTTATGTCCCTGGATGCTGATTGCTTTCTATCCCGCCAGCTTATGTCCCTGGATGCCAATTGCTTTCTATCCTGCCAGCTTATGTCCCTGGATGCCGATTGCTTTCTATCCTGCCAGCATATGTCCCTGGATGCAGATTGGTTTCTATCCCGCCAGCTTATGTCCCCGGATGCCCACTGCTTTCTATCCCGCCAGCTTATGCCCCTGGATGCCCACTGCTTTCTATCCCGCCAGCTTATGCCCCTGGATGCCCACTGCTTTCTATCCCGCCAGCTTATGCCCCTGGATGCCCACTGCTTTCTATCCCGCCAGCTTATGTCTCTGTATGCCGATTGCTTTCTATCCTGCCAGCTTATGTCCCTGGATGCCGATTGCTTTCTATCCCGCCAGCTTATGTCCCTGGATGCCCACTGCTTTCTATCCCGCCAGCTTATGTCCCTGGATGCCGATTGCTTTCTATCCCGCCAGCTTATGTCCCTGGATGCCGATTGCTTTCTATCCTGCCAGCTTATGTCCCTGTATGCCGATTGCTTTCTATCCCGCCAGCTTATGTCCCTGTATGCCGATTGCTTTCTATCCCGCCAGCTTATGTCCCTGGATGCCCACTGCTTGCTATCCCGCCAGCTTATGTCCCTGGATGCCCACTGCTTTCTATCCTGTCAGCTTATGTCCCTGGATGCCGATTACTTTCTATCCCGCCAGCTTATGTCCCTGGATGCCGATTGCTTTCTATCCTGCCAGCTTCTTCTCTGTATATTTACTTATTACAGCATGTTGTCATTCCAGTGTTGCTGTACTTTGTTTCCAACAGCGACATTGTATCCAAAACATTCTGTAATAACCAATCAGTAAGGAGAATTCAACCTATCAATCAGTGTGTTCTCTGTTTCCTGTGTTTCCTCTGTGTCTCTGTGTTATCTCTCCCTTCATTTGCCCCTATGAATATAACTTCATCAGTTTCTTATCATTTTCCTGAAATTTCTCTGTGTTCCTCTCTTATCCTCAGGGCGAGCCCTGCCTCTCCTGGCAGCTGAAGGCCGTGTCAGCGGAATCCATAAGTCCCCTGGTAGAGGCCTCCTCTAGGAACATTACCAAGTCCTTGGCGTCACTGACTGACATCCTGGAGGACATTAGGGGCTTCTCCGCTCTGCGTGGTCGGGGCTCACACAGCTTCACCCTGCCGGCCCGTGGCAATACCTTGTGAGTGCTATGTAACCTGCCATTTATCTTCTTTAGAGAAACTCTGCTCCAGTATTAAAGCGGTTCCCCAGCATTAGAAAAACATGGCGGCTATCTTCCAGGGACAGCAAAGCTCTTGACTCCAGGTCAGATGTGGTTTTAATTAAGCTCCATTTACTTCAATATAATTGAGCTGCCAAACCTGCACCCAACCTGGAGACAAGAGCGCTGCTGTCTCTTGAAGATAGCCACCATGTTTTACTAAAGCTGGGGAGCCCCTTTATTATTAATGATACCTTGCTTGCCCAGATGCCTCATAGCCCATGTGACCCGTCTGTGGTAATAGCTTTATCATGCAGAGAGGAGCCTGCCTGCCAGGCCTTACATAGGGAGAGAGGAGCCTGCCCGCCAGGACTAACATAGGGAGAGAGGAGCCTGCCCGCCAGGACTAACATAGGGAGAGAGGAGCCTGCCCACCAGGTATTACATAGGGAGAGAGGAGCCTGCCCGCCAGGGATTACATAGGGAGAGAGGAGCCTGCCCGCCAGGGATTACATAGGGAGAGAGGAGCCTGCCCGCCAGGACTAACATAGGGAGAGAGGAGCCTGCCCGCCAGGACTAACATAGGGAGAGAGGAGCCTGCCCACCAGGGCTTACATAGGGAGAGAGGAGCCTGCCCACCAGGGCTTACATAGGGAGAGAGGAGCCTGCCCGCCAGGCCTTACATAGGGAGAGAGGAGCCTGCCTGTCAGGTATTACATAGCGAGAGAGGAGCCTGCCCGCCAGGACTTACATAGGGAGAGAGGAGCCTGCCCGCCAGGGATTACATAGGGAGAGTGGAGCCTGCCCGCCAGGACTTACATAGGGAGAGAGGAGCCTGCCCGCCAGGTATTACGTAGGGAGAGAGGACCCTGCCCACCAGGTATTACATAGGGAGGGAGGAGCCTGCCCGCCAGGTATTACGTAGGGAGAGAGGACCCTGCCCGCCAGGTATTACATAGGGAGAGAGGAGCCTGCCCACCAGGTATTACGTAGGGAGAGAGGAGCCTGCCCGCCAGGTATTACATAGGAAGAGAGGAGCCTGCCCGCCAGGTATTACGTAGGGAGAGAGGACCCTGCCCACCAGGTATTACATAGGGAGGGAGGAGCCTGCCCGCCAGGTATTACGTAGGGAGAGAGGACCCTGCCCGCCAGGACTTACATAGGGAGAGAGGAGCCTGCCCGCCAGGGATTACATAGGGAGAGAGGAGCCTGCCCGCCAGGTATTACATAGGAAGAGAGGAGCCTGCCCGCCAGGTATTACATAGGGAGAGAGGAGCCTGCCCACCAGGCCTTACATAGGGAGAGAGGAGCCTGCCCACCAGGTATTACATAGGGAGAGAGGACCCTGCCCGCCAGGACTAACATAGGGAGAGAGGAGCCTGCCCGCCAGGACTAACATAGGGAGAGAGGAGCCTGCCCACCAGGGCTTACATAGGGAGAGAGGAGCCTGCCCGCCAGGCCTTACATAGGGAGAGAGGAGCCTGCCTGTCAGGTATTACATAGGGAGAGAGGAGCCTGCCCGCCAGGTATTACATAGGGAGAGAGGAGCCTGCCCTCCAGGTATTACATAGGGAGAGAGGAGCCTGCCCGCCAGGTATTACATAGGGAGAGAGGAGCCTGCCCGCCAGGACTAACATAGGGAGAGAGGAGCCTGCCCGCCAGGTATTACATAGGGAGAGAGGAGCCTGCCCGCCAGGTATTACATAGGGAGAGAGGAGCCTGCCCACCAGGTATTACATAGGGAGAGAGGAGCCTGCCCGCCAGGTATAACATAGGGAGAGAGGAGCCTGCCCGCCAGGTATTACATAGGGAGAGAGGAGCCTGCCCGCCAGGGCTTACATAGGGAGAGAGGAGCCTGCCCGCCAGGTATTACATAGGAGAGAGGAGCCTGCCCGCCAGGTATTACATAGGGAGAGAGGAGCCTGCCCGCCAGGTATTACATAGGGAGAGAGGAGCCTGCCCGCCGGGTATTACATAGGGAGAGAGGAGCCTGCCCGCCGGGTATTACATAGGGAGAGAGGACCCTGCCCGCCGGGTATTACATAGGGAGAGAGGAGCCTGCCCGCCAGGTATTACATAGGGAGAGAGGAGCCTGCCCGCCAGGTATTACATAGGGAGAGAGGAGCCTGCCCGCCAGGTATTACATAGGGAGAGAGGAGCCTGCCCGCCGGGTATTACATAGGGAGAGAGGAGCCTGCCCGCCAGGTATTACATAGGGAGAGAGGAGCCTGCCCGCCAGGTATTACATAGGGAGAGAGGAGCCTGCCCGCCAGGTATTACATAGGGAGAGAGGAGCCTGCCCGCCAGGGATTACATAGGGAGAGAGGAGCCTGCCCGCCAGGTATTACATAGGGAGAGAGGAGCCTGCCCGCCAGGTATTACATAGGGAGAGAGGAGCCTGCCCGCCAGGTATTACATAGGGAGAGAGGAGCCTGCCCGCCAGGGATTACATAGGGAGAGAGGAGCCTGCCCGCCAGGTATTACATAGGGAGAGAGGAGCCTGCCCGCCAGCTATTACATAGGGAGAGAGGAGCCTGCCCGCCAGGTATTACATAGGGAGAGAGGAGCCTGCCTGCCAGGTATTACATAGGGAGAGAGGAGCCTGCCCGCCAGGTATTACATAGGGAGAGAGGAGCCTGCCTGCCAGGTGTTACATAGGGAGAGAGGAGCCTGCCCGCCAGGTATTACATAGGGAGAGAGGAGCCTGCCTGCCAGGTATTACGTAGGGAGAGAGGAGCCTGCCCGCCAGGTATTACATAGGGAGAGAGGAGCCTGCCCACCAGGTATTACATAGGGAGAGAGGAGCCTGCCCGCCAGGTGTTACATAGGGAGAGAGGAGCCTGCCCGCCAGGAGCGGTTGCTGTCATGGTAACAGTTCTCTTTCCTGTTATAAGGTCACCGTGGAGGTCACTGTTAAAGGGCCGGTATGAAAGTCGCTCTTAAAAAGCTGCTACCAAATTTGCTGTTAATGGGCCGGTTCTTGATTCACTCTTATGGGTCAGAGTAAAAGTCTCTCTTTAAAGGGGCACTCTAGAAATAACTGTTAAACTGAATTCGTTCTTAAATAGGCTTGCATTAAAGTCATTCTTAAAGGGCCAGTACAACATTCACTCTTTTCTTTCAGATCAGCTGGTGACAGAAAGTTATATAGATTTGTAAAAGACTTCTATTTATAAATCTCCAGTATCCCAGTACTTATCAGCTGTTGTATGTCCTGCAGGAAGTGGTGTATTCTCTCCAGTCTGACACAGTGCTCTCTGCTGCCACCTCTGTCCATGTCAGGAACTGTCCAGAGCAGCAGCAAATCCCCATAGAAAACCTCTCCTGCTCTGGACACTTCCTGACATGGACAGAGGTGGCAGCAGAGAGCACTGGATTTTGGACATTGCATGGAATAAACTTCTTCAGAGCTTTGATAACACAGAGTTAAAGTTCCTAACACTTCTATTCATTGAAATCTGTAGGTTATTTCTTTATTTTGATTATTTGGCTTGTACAGTGAGATGATTCTTACTTTTCCCTCTAGTCCCAGGCGTTCGCGGGGCTCAAACACTTCTCCTTTGACGCGCAGGAAATCATACGACAGATTACAGCTCAGGTAATGGCTACAAGATGGACACTGAAGGTTCCACAGCGGGGTGTGGGATCCGTATACTCCTGGGACTATAAGCCCATGGCAGGATATATGTCTCACCTCTTATATGCCAGTCTTCTGCTCCAGCCTCAGATACAAGTATTCTATAACCATATAAATCACCTGAAGAGTCCAGGAGGTGTGTCCTGTTATATGTGCTCCTGGACTCTTTCATCCTATACCACCTGGCTGGCATCCACCCCCAGGATTTCATTTCAGTAAGGATAATGGTGGCAGGAGACAACATAGACCCAGATATCCTACATGTACAACAGCCTAGGTCCAGATGTCCTACATGTACAACAGCCTAGGTCCAGATATCCTACATGTACAACAGCCTAGGTCCAGATGTCCTACATGTACAACAGCCTAGGTCCAGATGTCCTACATGTACAACAGCCTAGTTCCAGATATCCTACATGTACAACAACATAGGTCCATATATCCTACATGTACAACAACATAGGTCCAGATGTCCTACATGTATAACAGCCTAAGTCCAGATGTCCTACATGTATAACAGCCTAGGTGTAGATGTCCTACATGTACAACAACATAGGTCCAGATATCCTACATGTATAACAGCCTAGGTCCAGATATCCTACATGTACAACAACATAGGTCCATATATCCTACATGTACAACAACATAGGTCCATATATCCTACATGTACAACAGCCTAGGTCCATATATCCTACATGTACAACAGCCTAGGTCCAGATGTCCTACATGTATAACAGCCTAGGTGTAGATATCCTACATGTACAACAGCCTAGGTCCAGATATCCTACATGTACAACAGCCTAGGTCCAGATATCCTACATGTACAACAGCCTAGGTCCAGATATCCTACATGTATAACAGCCTAGGTCCAGATGTCCTACATGTATAACAGCCTAGGTGTAGATGTCCTACATGTACAACAACATAGGTCCATATATCCTACATGTACAACAACATAGGTCCATATATCCTACATGTACAACAACATAGGTCCATATATCCTACATGTACAACAGCCTAGGTCCAGATGTCCTACATGTACAACAACATAGGTCCATATATCCTACATGTACAACAACATAGGTCCATATATCCTACATGTATAACAGCCTAGGTCCAGATGTCCTACATGTATAACAGCCTAGGTGTAGATATCCTACATGTATAACAGCCTAGGTCCAGATATCCTACATGTATAACAGCCTAGGTGTAGATATCCTACATGTATAACAGCCTAGGTCCAGATATCCTACATGTACAACAACATAGGTCCAGATATCCTACATGTACAACAGCCTAGGTGTAGATATCCTACATGTATAACAGCCTAGGTCCAGATATCCTACATGTACAACAACATAGGTCCAGATATCCTACATGTACAACAACATAGGTCCATATATCCTACATGTACAACAACATAGGTCCATATATCCTACATGTACAACAGCATAAGTCCATATATCCTACATGTATAACAGCCTAAGTCCAGATGTCCTACATGTACAACAACATAGGTCCAGATGTCCTACATGTATAACAGCCTAGGTGTAGATATCCTACATGTATAACAGCCTAGGTCCAGATATCCTACATGTACAACAGCCTAGGTCCAGATATCCTACATGTACAACAACATAAGTCCATATATCCTACATGTACAACAACATAGGTCCATATATCCTACATGTACAACAACATAGGTCCATATATCCTACATGTACAACAACATAGGTCCATATATCCTACATGTACAACAACATAGGTCCAGATGTCCTACATGTATAACAGCCTAAGTCCAGATGTCCTACATGTATAACAGCCTAGGTGTAGATGTCCTACATGTACAACAACATAGGTCCATATATCCTACATGTACAACAACATAGGTCCATATATCCTACATGTATAACAGCCTAAGTCCAGATGTCCTACATGTACAACAACATAGGTCCAGATATCCTACATGTATAACAGCCTAGGTCCAGATATCCTACATGTACAACAACATAGGTCCAGATATCCTACATGTATAACAACATAGGTCCATATATCCTACATGTACAACAACATAGGTCCATATATCCTACATGTATAACAGCCTAGGTCCAGATATCCTACATGTACAACAGCCTAGGTCCAGATATCCTACATGTATAACAACATAGGTCCATATATCCTACATGTATAACAGCCTAGGTCCAGATATCCTACATGTATAACAGCCTAGGTCCAGATATCCTACATGTATAACAGCCTAGGTCCAGATATCCTACATGTATAACAGCCTAGGTCCAGATATCCTACATGTACAACAGCCTAGGTCCAGATATCCTACATGTATAACAGCCTAGGTCCAGATAACAGCCTAGGTCCAGATATCCTACATGTATAACAGCCTAGGTCCAGATGTCCTACATGTATAACAGCCTAGGTCCAGATAACAGCCTAGGTCCAGATATCCTACATGTATAACAGCCTAGGTCCAGATATCCTACATGTATAACAGCCTAGGTGTAGATATCCTACATGTATAACAGCCTAGGTGTAGATATCCTACATGTATAACAGCCTAGGTGTAGATATCCTACATGTATAACAGCCTAGGTGTAGATATCCTACATGTATAACAGCCTAGGTGTAGATATCCTACATGTATAACAGCCTAGGTGTAGATATCCTACATGTATAACAGCCTAGGTGTAGATATCCTACATGTATAACAGCCTAGGTGTAGATATCCTACATGTATAACAGCCTAGGTGTAGATATCCTACATGTATAACAGCCTAGGTGTAGATATCCTACATGTATAACAGCCTAGGTCCAGATATCCTACATGTATAACAGCCTAGGTGTAGATATCCTACATGTATAACAGCCTAGGTGTAGATATCCTACATGTATAACAGCCTAGGTGTAGATATCCTACATGTATAACAGCCTAGGTCCAGATATCCTACATGTATAACAGCCTAGGTGTAGATATCCTACATGTATAACAGCCTAGGTCCAGATATCCTACATGTATAACAGCCTAGGTGTAGATATCCTACATGTATAACAGCCTAGGTGTAGATATCCTACATGTATAACAGCCTAGGTGTAGATATCCTACATGTATAACAGCCTAGGTGTAGATATCCTACATGTATAACAGCCTAGGTGTAGATATCCTACATGTATAACAGCCTAGGTGTAGATATCCTACATGTATAACAGCCTAGGTCCAGATATCCTACATGTATAACAGCCTAGGTGTAGATATCCTACATGTACAACAGCCTAGGTGTAGATATCCTACATGTATAACAGCCTAGGTGTAGATATCCTACATGTATAACAGCCTAGGTGTAGATATCCTACATGTATAACAGCCTAGGTCCAGATATCCTACATGTATAACAGCCTAGGTGTAGATATCCTACATGTATAACAGCCTAGGTCCAGATGTCCTACATGTATAACAGCCTAGGTGTAGATATCCTACATGTATAACAGCCTAGGTCCAGATATCCTACATGTATAACAGCCTAGGTGTAGATATCCTACATGTATAACAGCCTAGGTGTAGATATCCTACATGTATAACAGCCTAGGTGTAGATATCCTACATGTATAACAGCCTAGGTGTAGATATCCTACATGTATAACAGCCTAGGTGTAGATATCCTACATGTATAACAGCCTAGGTGTAGATATCCTACATGTATAACAGCCTAGGTGTAGATATCCTACATGTATAACAGCCTAGGTCCATATATCCTACATGTATAACAGCCTAGGTCCAGATATCCTACATGTACAACAACATAGGTCCAGATATCCTACATGTACAACAGCCTAGGTGTAGATATCCTACATGTATAACAGCCTAGGTCCAGATGTCCTACATGTATAACAGCCTAGGTGTAGATATCCTACATGTATAACAGCCTAGGTCCAGATATCCTACATGTATAACAGCCTAGGTGTAGATATCCTACATGTATAACAGCCTAGGTGTAGATATCCTACATGTATAACAGCCTAGGTGTAGATATCCTACATGTATAACAGCCTAGGTGTAGATATCCTACATGTATAACAGCCTAGGTGTAGATATCCTACATGTATAACAGCCTAGGTGTAGATATCCTACATGTATAACAGCCTAGGTGTAGATATCCTACATGTATAACAGCCTAGGTGTAGATATCCTACATGTATAACAGCCTAGGTGTAGATGTACTGATGTGTCTGCACAGAACTCTGCCTGAAATCTGCCGCACAGCTCCACATTTAAAGGGAATTTAAAGGGAACCTGTCACCCCCCGTGCCGGGGTGACAGGCTCCCAACCCCCCGTTAGAACCCCCTATACTCACCTAATCCCGCCGGGTCCCTCTTCTGGATGCGGTCGGGTCCCGGAGATCTCAGCCGCTGCAGCCCGGCGCGCGTGCTGAGAGATGAGTCCAACGCTCATAGAGAATGACGGAGCGCTGGACTCTCCCGTCATTCTCTATGGGTGTTGGACTCATCTCTCAGTGCGCGCGCCGGGCTGCAGCGGCTGAGATCTCCGTCACCCGACCACCTCCAGAAGCGGGACCCGGCGCGATGAGGTGAGTATAGGGGGCTCTAACGGGGGGTCGGGAGCCTGTCACCCCGGCACGGGGGGTGACAGGTTCCCTTTAAAAAAGACTTTTCCACTGGGACCAAAAAGGGCGTGACCTTGATATAAAAGGGTGTGGTCACACTAAAGGGGTGTGGCCTCTATAAATTGAAACATGATCTCTGTAAAGGGGGCGTGGCCTAAGCTGTCACACTGTGACATAAAATGCATCAGAATCAGGTATCACATTTTAGCACTTCTTAAAGGGAAACTGTCAGCAGGTTAGTTTTCACAAGTGTCATCTCTCCCTCATTCGTCTTTTGTTTGTCCTTCCTGCTGTTTTCTAGAACTTTAATTTAAAAAGAAATTTGTAACTGAGCTGGCGGTACAATGTGTCTGATATGTAAGGGGGCACTCACACTCCATAGATGGCAGATGGTACAGACACTCAGCACATTATGTATGGTATGGCGGTACAATGTGTCTGATATGTAAGGGGGCACTCACACTCCATAGATGGCAGATGGTACAGACACTCAGCACATCATATATGGTATGGCGGTACAATGTGTCTGATATGTAAGGGGGCACTCACACTCCATAGATGGTGGATGGTACAGACACTCAGCACATTATATATGGTATGGCGGTACAATGTGTCTGATATGTAAGGGGGCACTCACACTCCATAGATGGTGGATGGTACAGACACTCAGCACATTATGTATGCTATGGCGGTACAATGTGTCTGATATGTAAGGGGGCACTCACACTCCATAGATGGCAGATGGTACAGACACTCAGCACATCATATATGGTATGGCGGTACAATGTGTCTGATATGTAAGGGGGCACTCACACTCCATAGATGGTGGATGGTACAGACACTCAGCACATTATATATGGTATGGCGGTACAATGTGTCTGATATGTAAGGGGGCACTCACACTCCATAGATGGCAGATGGTACAGACACTCAGCACATCATATATGGTATGGCGGTACAATGTGTCTGATATGTAAGGGGGCACTCACACTCCATAGATGGTGGATGGTACAGACACTCAGCACATTATATATGGTATGGCGGTACAATGTGTCTGATATGTAAGGGGGCACTCACACTCCATAGATGGCAGATGGTACAGACACTCAGCACATCATATATGGTATGGCGGTACAATGTGTCTGATATGTAAGGGGGCACTCACACTCCATAGATGGTGGAGGGTACAGACACTCAGCACATTATATATGGTATGGCGGTACAATGTGTCTGATATGTAAGGGGGCACTCACACTCCATAGATGGCAGATGGTACAGACACTCAGCACATTATGTATGGTATGGCGGTACAATGTGTCTGATATGTAAGGGGGCACTCACACTCCATAGATGGTGGATGGTACAGACACTCAGCACATTATATATGGTATGGCGGTACAATGTGTCTGATATGTAAGGGGGCACTCACACTCCATAGATGGCAGATGGTACAGACACTCAGCACATTATATATGGTATGGCGGTACAATGTGTCTGATATGTAAGGGGGCACTCACACTCCATAGATGGCAGATGGTACAGACACTCAGCACATCATATATGGTATGGCGGTACAATGTGTCTGATATGTAAGGGGGCACTCACACTCCATAGATGGTGGATGGTACAGACACTCAGCACATTATATATGGTATGGCGGTACAATGTGTCTGATATGTAAGGGGGCACTCACACTCCATAGATGGTGGATGGTACAGACACTCAGCACATTATATATGGTATGGCGGTACAATGTGTCTGATATGTAAGGGGGCACTCACACTCCATAGATGGTGGATGGTACAGACACTCAGCACATCATATATGGTATGGCGGTACAATGTGTCTGATATGTAAGGGGGCACTCACACTCCATAGATGGTGGATGGTACAGACACTCAGCACATCATATATGGTATGGCGGTACAATGTGTCTGATATGTAAGGGGGCACTCACACTCCATAGATGGCAGATGGTACAGACACTCAGCACATTATGTATGGTATGGCGGTACAATGTGTCTGATATGTAAGGGGGCACTCACACTCCATAGATGGTGGATGGTACAGACACTCAGCACATCATATATGGTATGGCGGTACAATGTGTCTGATATGTAAGGGGGCACTCACACTCCATAGATGGTGGATGGTACGGAGCCTCGGGAACACTCGGTGTATCATTATACCGCGTGGCTCTGCAGCTCCCGGGATGACATTGATACATGACGCTCGGAGGTCCCAGTGTCGGTCCACACGCTCTGTAGCCCCCTTTATGTTCCCCTCCCCCCCACCCCCTTCCCTTTTTTATTTATTTAGTTTAACACTTTTGTCCTTTTTGAGTCACTGCTGTTGCATTTTGTCGGCCTCTCAGGGGTCCGGACCTGATCCCTCCATCATCCCCTCCGATGCGTCTCCGGAACGACAAGAACGTCTTCTCGCGGCTGACAAGCACCCAGTCTGCAGGGAGTGGGCTGGATAAGTAAGGACCCCGCTCCCCTCACCCTCAGATAGTTGTGTAGCATTTCTGCTGTTCTTACTGTGATTTCCCCCCTAGGTATGATGAAAGTGACTGTTCCTTCTCAGACGTCTTCAGGTAATTGATCCAGACTGAACTTTGCCCTTTGGGGGGGGGGGGGGTTTTGTGTTAATCCAAGGCTGCGTTCACACAACATTTGTTGAGGCGAAAACACGGCTGTATTTTGATAATTATGGCTGTAAATAAAATGCATGATCATTATTTGTGGTGGTAATTATCATAATACAGCTGTATTTTCTCCTTGTGTGAACACGGCCGGACCCAGGCTTATCTAATGTTCTGTAAGGGATGTTTTATAAGACGCACTGTTTAGCATGAAAACCTCCTGAATGTCCTGAACAAGTGGCTGCATCTTATATTCAGCGGACAGATCTCGACCACCTCCCTGGTGGTCGACCACGTTTTTGTGTACACTGAAAGTATGATGCGTTGATGCGTGGAAGTCAGTGGAAGAATAGATAACAGCAGATGCACACCAATACCATTTGCATAAAATGGATGATAAAAACTGACTGCAAAACACAGTGTGGACTCAGCCTAACCTAAATAATTAACAAATTCAATGAAATATTAATTTAGAAAAAGGAGCCAGGGGTCCAAGTGTAAGAAGTGGTGGCGGGTAGCTGGAAAAGGCGGAGTAGGAGGTGGTGGGTAGCTGGAAGAGGCAGAGGTGGCGGGTACCTGGAAGAGGTGGAGGAGGAGGTGGGAGGTAATGACTGGAAGAGGCGGAGGAGGAGGTGGGCGGGTAGCTGGAAGAGGCGAAGGAGGAGGTGGCGGGTAGCTGTAAGAGGCGGAGGAAGAGGTGGGCGGGTAGCTGGAAGAGGTGGTGGGTAGCTGAAAGAGGCGGAGGAGGTGGTGGCGGGTAGCTGGAAGAGGCAGCGGAGGTGGATGTGATGGGCAAGGCTGTTTCTAGGTAATTTTAACTACAGGGCAAATTTTGCTAAAAGTGTGGGTGGGGGGTTGTTAGGGAGAAGCAGTGTGTGTATTATGGCATAGAGCAGTGTTATTCAACCCTTTTCAACTTGAGGCAAAAAAAAAAGTCATTCAGTGACTCACAGGGGAGGTCTTCTTTGTTATGAGGCATCACTTTCCTTTTCCTCTCCATCTGGCTCAGACAGATGCAGCAACAATTCATCTCTTCTGAACCTGCCAGACAAACATCTTAGGCTCTGCACATTTACAACAACTTCTACTTTTTTGTGTCATGTGCAGTAAAGTCAGTAGGTATGTGGGTTGCCCCCTCTATATGGGATCCACTGCTGTGCCCCAATACATTAATATTGTCCCCCTGTGCTCTTCCCCCATAGTAATAATCCCCCTGTGCTCTGCCCCATAGTAATAATGCCCCTGCTGTGCACTCCATATAGTAGTAATGTCTCCTGCTGTACCCCCATATAGTAATAATGTCTCCTGCTGTACCCCCTTATAGTAATAATGTCTCTTGCTGTACCCTCATATAGTAATAATGTCTCCTGCTTTCCCCCCATATAGTAATAATGCCCCTGCTGTGCCCCCATATAGTAATAATGTCTCCTGCTGTGCCTCCAAATAGTAATAATGTCTATTGCTGTGCCTCCAAATAGTAATAATGCCTCTTGCTGTGCCTCCATATAGTAATAATGTCTCCTGCTGTGCCCCATATAGCAATAATGCGCCTGCTGTACCCCCATATAGTAATAATGCCCCTGCTGTGCCTCCATATAGTAATAATGTCTCCTGCTGTGCACTCCATATAGTAGTAATGTCTCCTGCTGTCCTCCCAAATAGTAATAATGTCTCCTGCTGTGCCCCATAGTAATAATGCCCTTGCTGTGCCCACATATAGTAATAATGTCCCCTGCTGTGCCCCCATATAGTAGTAATGTCTCCTGCTGTCCCCCAAGTAGTAATGTCTCCTGATGTGCCCCCACATAGTAATGTCTCCTGCTGTCCCCCCATATAGTAATAATGTCCCCTGCCTGCCCCATAGTAATAATGCCCCTGCTGTGCCCCCATATAGTAAGAATGCCTCCTGCTGTGCCCACATATAGTAATAATGTCCCCTGCTGTGCCCACATATAGTAATAATGTCCTCTGCTGTGCCCCCATAGTAATAATGCCCCTGCTGTACCCCCATATAGTAATAATGTCTCCTGCTGTGCACCTATATAGTAGTAATGTCTCCTGCTGTGCCCCCATTTAGTAATGTCTCCTGCTGTGCCCCCGTATAGTAAAAATATTCCCTGCTGTGCCCCCATATAGTAATAATGCCCATGCTGTGCCCCCATATAATAATAATGTCCCCTGCTGTGTCCCCATATAGTAATAATGCCCAAGCAGTGCCCTCATATAGTAATGTCTCCTGCTGTGCCCCATATAGTAATAATGTCTTCTGCTATGCCCTCCATATAGTAATAATGTCTCTTGCTGTGCCTTCATATAGTAATAATGCCCCTGCTGTGCCTCCATATAGTAATAATGTCCCCTGCTGTGCCCCCATATAGTAATAATGTCGCCTGCTGTGCCTCCATATAGTAATAATGTCTCTTGCTGTGCCCCCATATAGTAATAATGTCTCCTGCTGTGTCCTCCATATAGTAATAATGTCCCCTGCTGTGCCCCCATATAGTAATAATGTCGCCTGCTGTGCCTCCATATAGTAATAATGTCTCTTGCTGTGCCCCCATATAGTAATAATGTCTCCTGCTGTGTCCTCCATATAGTAATAATGTCTCCTGCTGTGTCCTCCATATAGTAGTAATGTCCCCTGCTGTGCCTCCATATAGTAATAATGTCTCTTGCTGTGCCTTTATATAGTAATAATGCCCCTGCTGTGCCTCCATATAGTAATAATGTCTCCTGCTGTGCCTCCATATAGTAATAATGTCTCCTGCTTTGCCCCCATATAGTATTAATTCTCTCTGTGCTGTCCCCATAGTAATATCCCCCCGTGCTTCCCCCATAGTAATGATCCCCCCTATGCTGTCCCCATAGTATTATCCCCGTGCCCTTCGCTATAGTAAAAATCCCCCCCCCCCCCCCCCCCCCCGGTGCTCTGTCCCATAGTAATAACCCCCCCCCCCCCGTGCTGTCCCCATAGTAATAACCCCCCCTGTGCTGTCCCCATAGTAATAATCCCCCCTGTGCTGTCCCCATAGTAATAATGTCCCTGTGCTGTCCCCATAGTAATAATCCCCCCTGTGCTCTGCCCCCCGCATAGCCAAACAAACACACACACAAAAAAAAACAAACATTAAAATTTCCTTATTCTGCCATACAGCGGGTGGAGGAGGTGGCTGGTAGGTGGAGGAAGAGGAGGTGGCGGGTAGGTGGTGGAGGTGGTGGAGGAGGTGGCGGGAAGTTGGAGGAGGAGGAGGTGGCGGGTAGGTGGAGGAGGAGGAGGTGGCGGGTAGGTGGAGGAAGAGTAGGTGGCGTGTAGGTGGTGGAGGAGCTGGCGGGTAGTTGGAGGAGGAGGAGGTGGCGTGAAGTTGGAGGAGGAGGAGGTGGCGGGTAGGTGGAGGAGGTGGAGGAGGAGGAGGTGGCGGGTAGGTGGAGGAGGTAGCCAACACTGTACATTTGGATGTTATATGGCATCCTCACTCTTTTGAGCGTTAGCTTGGTGTATAAATGTTGGCTGTGGATTGGCTGGTCCGTTTGTCTTTGATGACGGCCGCTGCCCTGGTAAACACCCGTTCAGACAGCCCTCCTGCCGCACTGAAGGCCAGCACCTCCAGGGCATTAAGGGCAAGAGCTGATTATTTGTACAATTTAGCAACCCAGAAGTTGAACGGGGAAGAGCGATTACTCGGTACCTGGAGACGTGTACACATACTCTTATGGGCCAGACTCTGGCTGCTGCTAATAACGGCCATGAAGGCTGCACTGACGGGAGCTTCTATCACCCTACAGTCATGCTGCACTGACGGGAGCTTCTATCACCCTACAGTCATGCCGCACTGACGGGAGCTTCTATCACCCTACAATCATGCTGCACTGACGGGAGCTTCTATCACCCTACAATCATGCTGCACTGACGGGAGCTTCTATCACCCTACAATCATGCTGCACTGACGGGAGCTTCTATCACCCTACAGTCATGCTGCACTGACGGGAGCTTCTATCACCCTACAATCATGCTGCACTGACGGGAGCTTCTATCACCCTACAATCATGCTGCACTGACGGGAGCTTCTATCACCCTACAATCATGCTGCACTGACGGGAGCTTCTATCACCCTACAGTCATGCTGCACTGACGGGAGCTTCTATCACCCTACAATCATGCTGCACTGACGGGAGCTTCTATCACCCTACAGTCATGCCGCACTGACGGGAGCTTCTATCACCCTACAATCATGCTGCACTGACGGGAGCTTCTATCACCCTACAATCATGCTGCACTGACGGGAGCTTCTATTACCCTACAGTCATGCCGCACTGACGGGAGCTTCTATCACCCTACAGTCATGCCGCACTGACGGGAGCTTCTATTACCCTACAGTCATGCCACACTGACGGGAGCTTCTATCACCCTACAATCATGCTGCACTGACGGGAGCTTCTATCACCCTACAATCATGCTGCACTGACGGGAGCTTCTATCACCCTACAATCATGCCGCACTGACTGGAGCTTCTATCACCCTACAATCATGCTGCACTGACGGGAGCTTCTATCACCCTACAGTCATGCCGCACTGACGGGAGCTTCTATCACCCTACAATCATGCTGCACTGACGGGAGCTTCTATCACCCTACAGTCATGCCGCACTGACGGGAGCTTCTATCACCCTACAATCATGCTGCACTGACGGGAGCTTCTATCACCCTACAGTCATGCCGCACTGACGGGAGCTTCTATCACCCTACAATCATGCCGCACTGACGGGAGCTTCTATCACCCTACAATCATGCCGCACTGACGGGAGCTTCTATCACCCTACAATCATGCTGCACTGACGGGAGCTTCTATCACCCTACAGTCATGCCACACTGACTGGAGCTTCTATCACCCTACAATCATGCCGCACTGACGGGAGCTTCTATCACCCTACAATCATGCCACACTGACGGGAGCTTCTATCACCCTACAATCATGCTGCACTGACGGGAGCTTCTATCACCCTACAGTCATGCTGCACTGACGGGAGCTTATATCACCCTACAGTCATGCTGCACTGACGGGAGCTTCTATCACCCTACAGTCATGCTGCACTGACGGGAGCTTCTATCACCCTACAATCATGCTGCACTGACGGGAGCTTCTATCACCCTACAGTCATGCTGCACTGACGGGAGCTTCTATCACCCTACAATCATGCCGCACTGACGGGAGCTTCTATCACCCTACAATCATGCTGCACTGACGGGAGCTTCTATCACCCTACAGTCATGCCGCACTGACGGGAGCTTCTATCACCCTACAGTCATGCCACACTGACGGGAGCTTCTATCACCCTACAATCATTCTGCACTGACGGGAGCTTCTATCACCCTACAATCATGCTGCACTGACGGGAGCTTCTATCACCCTACAGTCATGCTGCACTCACGGGAGCTTCTATCACCCTACAATCATGCCGCACTGACGGGAGCTTCTATCACCCTACAGTCATGCCGCACTGACGGGAGCTTCTATCACCCTACAGTCATGCCACACTGACGGGAGCTTCTATCACCCTACAGTCATGCTGCACTGTGTCTTTAGCAGAAAGCAGAAGCTGAGAACTGGGGGAAGGAGACTGAATAGATAATAATAAGTATGGAAGGAATTGTTAGCCTCACCATGGGCAGCGGCATATTAGGAGTTATGTTTGAGCTTTTTTTTCTAGAATTTTTCCCTATAATGACGTGCTCTTTTATCTTTTCTGCCGTACAGAGGGGTGATTTCTCCTGTCGGGGCTCTGAAAGGTTCCAGGATATCCCCCCTCCAGTGTGTGGCCATAGCAGATGGGCACACAAAGCCTGTCCTTTGTTTAGATGCTACTGAAGAGCTGTTATTCACTGGATCAAAAGGTGAGCGGAGAGCCGTACCCAAGACTCAGCCGAAAGGGCAGGGATTAGAGATGAGCCAGGTCTGGCCTATGCCGTTTATGTGCCGGTCTGTTGACTCCTTAGTCTCTGACTAAGGAGTCTTTGCTAATTATAGATTGACTCTGACATGTACTTGCAGCTGGGGGCGCTAGCTAGCCGCGCCGTGTATGCTCTTTACCCCAGCACAGAGTCTGTCATGACTGATCCATGCTGCTGTGTCCGTCATGACTGATCCATGCTGCTGTGTCCGTCATGACTGATCCATGCTGCCGTGTCATGACTGATCCATGCTGCTGTGTCCGTCATGACTGATCCATGCTGCTGTGTCCGTCATGACTGATCCATGCTGCTGTGTCCGTCATGACTGATCCATGCTGCTGTGTCCGTCATGACTGATCCATGCTGCTGTGTCCGTCATGACTGATCCATGCTGCCGTGTCATGACTGATCCATGCTGTAGCCACAACATTAAGCTGCTCCCTACTACTAACTCCTCAGATATTCGTTATGAGCTCCTTCCTGTGCGTTCCTGTGACCCCCCCCCCCCCCAATTACAGAGTTAATTGCCTCCATTCACAATAAGCGTGGGAAACAGGAGCCGAGCTGAACATTCTAATTGCCGGATCGATTCAGCGGCCTCCGCTTGTTTACTAGTGACCCTGGGTTTGCTTTAGATTTCGTAGTAAGGGCTGCTCCGATGACATATACTAATTGATTTGTACATAGTCATTTTATTCATCAATTTACTGCCTATTCCCTTTTGCTGGTAAATTTATGAATAAAATCCTATCTTTTTATATTTGTAGTATATTTCAGTTTCAGTTTTGCTATTGTAAATAAAAATAGCAAAAATAGATCCATCACTGTTTCTTAGATCGTATTGGAATGTTCTTATTCTTTGCATCCATCGCGGTTTCTTAGATCGTATTGGAACGTTCTTATTCTTTGCATCCATCGCTGTTTCTTAGATCGTATTGGAACGTTCTTATTCTTTGCATCCATCGCTGTTTCTTAGATTGTATTGGAATGTTCTTCTTATTCTTATTCTTTGCATCCATCGCTGTTTCTTAGATCGTATTGGAACGTTCTTATTCTTTGCATCCATCGCTGTTTCTTAGATCGTATTGGAATGTTCTTATTCTTTGCATCCATCGCGGTTTCTTAGATCGTATTGGAACGTTCTTATTCTTTGCATCCATCGCTGTTTCTTAGATCGTATTGGAACGTTCTTATTCTTTGCATCCATCGCTGTTTCTTAGATTGTATTGGAATGTTCTTCTTATTCTTATTCTTTGCATCCATCGCTGTTTCTTAGATCGTATTGGAACGTTCTTATTCTTTGCATCCATCGCTGTTTCTTAGATCGTATTGGAACGTTCTTATTCTTTGCATCCATTGCTGTTTCTTAGATCGCACGTGTAAGCTGTGGAACCTGGTGACCGGTCAGGAAATCGGTGCCCTCCCCGGCCATCCTCACAATGTGGTGTCTGTGAAGCACTGCGCCAGCACTGGGCTGCTGCTGACTGCCTCGGCCTCCTGCGTCCGTGTGTGGGACATCCGCGACTCTGCTCGCTGCGTCCGCACATTGATGTGAGTTTCAATTATATTACTTCAAATATTGTTTTTTATTTTAAAACCTTAAAGAAAACAAACGACTCCCTCCAGGTGGACGAGTAACTTTTTTTATACCCGCAAACTGCTTAGTGCTGCTGCAATGTGTGAGATATTAGTGGCCAGGCGGAGTTCCTCCAGGAGGCCTGGGGTTCTCACAACCCGCATCAAGATGGATCCATGGATGAGTTACTCTTATCCGTCCAGCATTGCAGCGACTGCTGTGGGTGTTGTACAGTCTGTAGAGTTACATGACCACTCGGCTTGTGATCTCATTACTTCCTGTGATGTCACATTCAGTATCTGTTTCCTGTTTCTTCCACTAAACATGATGCCAGGTGGAGTCATCAGGTGGGCGGGGCAGGTGTCCCTCCTATGGAATGACTGGAATTCCATGTTGATGTTAGCCCCGCCCCTGCAGGTGGAGCTCAGTAGAAGCTGTAGCAGAAGGAGCAGCAAGACATGGAGGAGAGCAGGGGCTGATAGCTGCCTACAAGACAACAAGGCTAACCTCCATGCCACCCACAAGGCAGCCATCAGCCCCTGCTCTCCTCCATGTTCTGCTACAGCTTCTACCGAGCTCCAATATTAGCTCCACCAACATCAACATGGAATGCAAGCCATTTTATAGGAGGGACACCTGTCACACCCAGCTGATGACTCCACCTGCCTGATGACTCCACCCGCCTGATGAGGTCCTGATAACTAAGATCCCTTATCATTTGCATGTCTTTGTACCTTTTATGTTTCTATGAGCCCCGTGCCCTGACCACCTGCCCCAGTGCATTATAAAGCAGCCGGATTCTGCCCTGCCCACCTGCCCCAGTGCATTATAAAGCAGCCGGATTCTGCCCTGACCACCTGCCCCAGTGCATTATAAAGCAGCCGGATTCTGCCCTGACCACCTGCCCCAGTGCATTATAAAGCAGCCGGATTCTGCCCTGCCCACCTGCCCCAGTGCATTATAAAGCAGCCGGATTCTGCCCTGACCACCGGCCCCAGTGAATTATAAAGCAGCCGGATTCTGCCCTGACCACCTGCCCCAGTGCATTATAAAGCAGCCGGATTCTGCCCTGCCCACCTGCCCCAGTGCATTATAAAGCAGCCGGATTCTGCCCTGACCACCTGCCCCAGTGCATTATAAAGCAGCCGGATTCTGCCCTGACCACCGGCCCCAGTGCATTATAAAGCAGCCGGATTCTGCCCTGACCACCTGCCCCAGTGCATTATAAAGCAGCCGGATTCTGCCCTGACCACCTGCCCCAGTGCATTATAAAGCAGCCGGATTCTGCCCTGACCACCTGCCCCAGTGCATTATAAAGCAGCCGGATTCTGCCCTGACCACCGGCCCCAGTGAATTATAAAGCAGCCGGATTCTGCCCTGACCACCTGCCCCAGTGCATTATAAAGCAGCCGGATTCTGCCCTGCCCACCTGCCCCAGTGCATTATAAAGCAGCCGGATTCTGCCCTGCCCACCTGCCCCAGTGCATTATAAAGCAGCCGGATTCTGCCCTGCCCACCTGCCCCAGTGCATTATAAAGCAGCCGGATTCTGCCCTGACCACCTGCCCCAGTGCATTATAAAGCAGCCGGATTCTTCCCTGACCACCTGCCCCATTGCATTATAAAGCAGCCGGATTCTGCCCTGACCACCTGCCCCAGTGCATTATAAAGCAGCCGGATTCTGCCCTGACCACCTGCCCCAGTGCATTATAAAGCAGCCGGATTCTGCCCTGACCACCTGCCCCAGTGCATTATAAAGCAGCCGGATTCTGCCCTGACCACCTGCCCCAGTGCATTATAAAGCAGCCGGATTCTGCCCTGACCACCTGCACCAGTGCATTATAAAGCAGCCGGATTCTGCCCTGACCACCTGCACCTTGCAGCAGGATCCCATGTAGGACCATGGAGGACAGGTAGAGAAGTACAAGACCTCCCAGGATCCTGTGCGTGTGACTAACTGTAAGAAGAACCGCATCAGCTTGAATCAGAGCGTCCAGAACCACAGAGGCAACCTCCTCAAAACTAAGCTCCAGCCTTTTTCTAGGGCCCATGCCTTGTTCTTGGTCCCATGCCTTGTTCTAGGTCCCACGCCTTTGAATACTATCTTTATACACTGGCGGAGCTACCGCCGTAGCTGCTGCTACGGGGCCCCGTCGCATCAGGGGGCCCATGACGCGGGCCCCCGGATCTTACATAGCCTGCAGCGCCTGGCGGCACAAGTACAGGCCGGGGCGGACGCTGAGCTCCCTGGTACCTGTGCTGTCGGGGATAGAACGGGACGTGCGAGGGGCCCCCCCTTGCCACCGTATTGCCGTCCCGGTGGCACAGGTACCAGTGAGCTCAGCGTCCGCCCCTGGCCTGTACTTCCGGCACAGGAGCGCTTGTTAGAGATGCACCCTGCACTGGAAGTACTTGCCCCAGCGGCCGCTGAGCCACGCTAAGCCCATCCCCTGTGCTGCCCGGGAATCCACAGGAAGACCCCCGGGAGAAGAGGAGACGACAGCCGACAGGGGAGTTAGGTGAGTTGTGTTTTTTTAATTTTTTTATCTGCTTTTCAAAGGGGGATAATACAGGGGGCATCAATGGGGTATCTATGGGGGATAATACAGGGGGCATCTATGGGGGATAATACAGGGGGAGCATCAATTGGGGGATAATACAGGGGGTATCTATGGGGATAATACAGGGGGCATCAATGGGGGATAATACATGGGGTATCTATGGGGGATAATACAGGGGGAGCATCTATGGGGGATAATACAGGGGGCCATCTATGGGGGATAATACAGGGGGCCATCTATGGGGTATAATACAGGGGGTGCATCAATGGGGGATAATACATGGGGCATCTATGGGGGATAATACAGGGGGGAGCATCAATTGGGGATAATACAGGGGGTATCTATGGGGAATAATACAGGGGGCCATCTATGGAGGATAATACAGGGGGGCATCTATGGGGGATAATACAGTGGGCCATCTATAGGGGGATTATACGGGGGGATCTATGGGGGATAATACAAGGGCCATCTATAGGGGGATTATACAGGGGGGCATATATAGGGGGATAATACAGGGGGCCATCTATAGGGGGATTATACAGGGGGGCATATACAGGGGGATAATACAAGGGCCATCTATTGGGGGACACCATAAGGGGGCATTTATAGGGGGACCAAATGAGAGGGCATCTATAGAGGGACACCATGAGGGGCATCTGTAAGGGGAAAAACATGGGGGACCATGTATAAGGGGGATGGACAACACAGGGGGGGTCATTTATAAGGGGCCAACACGAGTGGCATCTGTAAGGGGAAATACACAGAGGGGCATATACTATAAGGGATCGCATTGAGTCAGCCTACCCTCTAAACAAAGGTGTTAAGGGGCCAATACAGATGTGTGTATGTGTGCAGTGTTTATAGATATGCGGATGGTGCCAGAGTGAGGAGCCTAATATGTCTGTCTGGTAGACAGGTGTACCAGTGTATCAGGTGACAGGTTCTGCTTCCAGCCTCTTCCCAAATGTACCAGATCCATATGACAGGTGCAGCTTCCAGCCCCAAGCCCCCCCGCCCCCGGTGTACCAGATCCATATGACAGGTGCAGCTTCCAGCCTCCCTCCCTGGCCACTAGAGGGAGCGTGTCCTTGTCCTCAGCATCGGTCACGTGCATCCAGTACTCCTGGCGTATCCTCTGGGAAAGTCTATCTCCACCATCAGGAGTATCTTGTGAAGAACAGAGGGTACGCTTAGACAACGCCCTTAGGGGTAGACGGGCACATGACACAGTGGGCTCACGTCCGCTGATCCTGACACAGCATCTTTACAGAAATAATGCAGTACCGCAATCAAATGGTGCAGTACTGCAATAAACTGTCTGTGAGCACAGCCTTAGGGAGAGTGAGGTGTAATTACCATGCTGCCTTAGGCTATGTTCACACATTGCAGTTTTATTGCAGTACTGCATCATTTTACTGTATGTGTAATATGCTGGAGGTCTGCTACTGGGGTGTGTAATATGCTGTGGGGTGATACTGGGAAGTGTAATATGCTGGGGGCCTGATAATGGGGTCTGTAATATACTGGGGGGGTCTGATACTGGGGTCTGTAATATACTGGGGGGGTCTGATACTGGGGTCTGTAATATACTGGGGGGGTCTGATACTGGGGTCTGTAATATACTGGGGGGGGCCTGATACTGGGGTCTGTAACATGCTGGAGGTCTGATACTGGGGTCTGTAATATGCTGGAGGTCTGATACTGGGGCCTGTATTATGCTGGGGACCTGATATTGGAGTGTGTATTATGGTGGGGCCCTAATACTGGGGTCTGTAATATGCTGGGGACCTGATACTGGGGTCTGTATTATGCTGGGGGGTGATACTGGGGTGTGTAATATGGTGGAGGTCTGATACTGGGGTGTGTAATATGCTGGGGGGAATAATACTGTTGTGTATACTAAGCTGGGGGTAATACTGTTGTGTATAATATACTGTGGTGTGTAATATGCTAGAGGCCTGATACTGGGGTATGAATAATATTGGGGAATGATACTGGGGTGTGTAATATGCTGGAGGGGGTGATACTGTGGTGTGTAATATACTGGGGGCCTGATACTGGGGTGTGTAATAAACTGGGGAGTGTAATATATTGGGATGTATAATATACTGGGGGCCTTATACTGGGGTGTGTAATAAACTGGGGGCCTGATACTGTGGTGTATAATATACTGTGGGCCTGATACTGGGGTGTGTAATATACTGGGGGCATGATACTGGGGTGTGTAATATACTGGGGGCCTGATACTGGGGTGTGTGAGACACTGGGGACCTGATACTGGGGTGTGTAATATACCGGGGGCCTGATACTGAGCTGTGTCATATACTGGGGGCCTGATACTGGGGTGTGTATTATACTGGGGACCTAATACTGGGGTGTGTAATATACTGGATGTCTGATACTGGGGTGAGTAATATACTGGGGGTCTGATAGTGGGGTGTGTAATATACTGGGGACCTAATACTGGGGTGTGTAATATACTGGAGGTCTGATACTGGGGTGTGTAATATACTGGAGGTCTGATACTGGGGTGTGTGATATACTGGGGACCTGATACTGGGGTGTGTAATATACTGGAGGTCTGATACTGGGGTGTGTAATATACTGGGGGCCTGATACTGAGGTGTGTAATATACTGTGGACCTGATACTGGGGTGTGTAATATACTGAGGACCTGATACTGGGGATGTGTAATATACTGGGGACCTGATACTGGGGTGTGTAATATACTGGGGACCTGATACTGTGGTGTGTAATATACTGGGGGCCTGATACTGGGGGTGTGTAATATACTGGGGACCTGATACTGGGGTGTGTAATATACTGGGGGTGTGTAATATCATGGAGGTCTGATCATGGGGTGTGTAATATACTGGAGGTCTGATACTGGGGTGTGTGATAAACTTGGGGCCAGATACTGGGGACCTGATAATGGGGTGTGTAATATACTGGGGACCTGTTAATGGGGTGTGTAATATACTGGGGGCCTGATATGGAAGTGTGTAATATACTGGGGACCTTATACTGGGGTGTGTAATATACAGGGGACCTAATATTGGGGTGTGTAATATACTGGGGGCCTGATACTGGGGTTTGTATTATGCTGGGGACCTGATACTGGGGTGTGTAATATACTGGGGACCTTTTACTGGGGTGTGTAATATACTGGGGACCTGATACTGGGATGTGTAATATACTGGGGACCTGATAACTGAGGTGTGTAATATGCTGGGGACCTGATACTGAGGTGTGTAATATGCTGGGGGGGGAGTGATACTGTTGTGTATACTAAGCTCAGGGTAATACTGTTGTGTATAATATACTGGGGTGTGTAATATACTGGGGGTCTGATAATGGATCCTGTAATATACTGTGGTGTGTTATATACTGGGAGCTTGATGGTATATGTGTGATGTGCAGGGTAATGGTGTATGTGTGATATACAGGGTAATGGTATATGTATAATATTCAGGGTGATGGTATATATGTGTATGATATGCAGGGTGATGGTATATGTGTGATATGCAGGGTGATAGTATATGTATGATATGCAGGGTGATGGTATATGTGTATGATATACAGGGTGATGGTATATGTATGATATGCAGGGTGATGGTATATGTGTGATATGCAGGGTGATGGTATATGTGTGATATGCAGGGTGATGGTATATGTGTGATATGCAGGGTGATGGTATATATATGTGTGATATGCAGGGTGATGGTATATATATGTGTGATATGCAGGGTGATGGTATATATGTGTGATATGCAGGGTGATGGTATATATGTGTGATATGCAGGGTGATGGTATATATGTGTGATATGCAGGGTGATGGTATATATGTGTGATATGCAGGGTGATGGTATATATGTGTGATATGCAGGGTGATGGTATATATGTGTGATATGCAGGGTGATGGTATATGTGTGATATGCAGGGTGATGGTATATGTGTGATATGCAGGGTGATGGTATATATGTGTGATATGCAGGGTGATGTACGGGGTCACTATGGGAGATGGTATATGTGTGATATGCAGGGTGATGGTATATATGTGGGGTATGCAGGGTGATGTACGGGGTCACTATGGGAGATGGTATATGTGTGATATGCAGGGTGATGGTATATATGTGTGATATGCAGGGTGATGTACGGGGTCACTATGGGAGATGGTATATGTGTGATATGCAGGGTGATGGTATATATGTGGGGTATGCAGGGTAATGGTACATGTGTGATATGCAGGGTGATGTACGGGGTCACTATGGGTGATGGTATATGTGTGATATGCAGGGTGATGTACGGGGTCACTATGGGTGATGGTATATGTGTGATATGCAGGGTGATGTATGGGGTCACTATGGGTGATGGTATATGTGTGATATGCAGGGTGATGTACGGGGTCACTATAGGTGATGGTATATGTGTGATATGCAGGGTGATGTATGGGGTCACTATGGGTGATGGTATATGTGTGATATGCAGGGTGATGTACGGGGTCACTATGGGTGATGGTATATGTGTGATATGCAGGGTGATGTATGGGGTCACTATGGGTGATGGTATATGTGTGATATGCAGGGTGATGTACGGGGTCACTATGGGTGATGGTATATGTGTAATATGCAGGGTGATGTATGGCGTCACTATGGGTGATGGTATATGTGTGATATGCAGGGTGATGTATGGGGTCACTATGGGTGATTGTGTGTGTACTCGCTCTCCTTGTGCAGTAAAACCATGATGATAGTGGTGAGGGTGATGATGTTGAAACTTCATAATCTATATGAATAAAATGAGCTGTTTGTGTTTCCCCAGGTCATCGGGTCAGGTGATCTCCGGAGACCCGAGTTCCGGTCTGCGTAGTGTCAGCAGTCAGGCAGAGTTCCAGATCAGTCAGATCGCTCTGAATCCGAAGGGGACCTCCTTATATGTAGCAGCTGGGAATGCAGTCAGAGTTTGGGACCTGGGAAGGTAACTCCATGTTTTTACTTCTAGAAATTTCCATCACTAAAATATATTTATACTCTCGGGTTGTCAGACGGGGGAAGTGGACATAAAGAATGTATACTTATCTGTCCCTGTGTCCCCGTAGTGCTGCCGGCCTCCTGCAGCTGCAACATCACATACCCGGCTGATGGATTGCCTGCTCAGCCAATCAGTGACCGGGGCGGGACACCACTGTAATCACCGACTGGCTGAGCAGCCAAACCATCTGTCAGGCTGTTGCAGCAGGAGGAGCCGAGTACGTGACAAACCTGCATGCCGGCTGAAAATAGCGGCTGTCAGAGAGACCCGGCACGGGGAAGGGTAAGTATAGTTTATAATGTTCCCGCTCCTCCCACCTGTCGCTAATATTTCAATTTCACAGGACTTTTCCTTTAAAGGGAAAGTCATGCGGATTGTACTCCTTAAGCTTTCTCATGCGTTGGTAGATGTAGATGAGATTTGGTGCAGGGGGCCACCTTCCGGCCCCCCAGACCCCATACACTGCTGCTATAATGTGCCTGCACTTACACTCGGCTATACACACTGCTGCTATAATGTGCCTGCACTTACACTCAGCTATACACACTGCTGCTATAATGTGCCTGCACTTACACTCAGCTATACACACTGCTGCTATAATGTGCCTGCACTCACATTCATCTATACACTCTGCTGCTATAATGTGCCTCCACTCACACTCTGCTATACACACTGCTGCTATAATGTGCCTGCACTTACACTCTGCTATACACACTGCTGCTTTAATGTGCCTGCACTCACACTCAGCTATACACACTGCTGCTATAATGTGCCTGCACTTACACTCGGCTATACACACTGCTGCTATAATGTGCCTGCACTCACACTCTGCTATACACACTGCTGCTATAATGTGCCTGCACTTACACTCGGCTATACACACTGCTGTCTAGACAAGTTTCTGTCACTGTGTTCCTGCACAGTTCTTTGATTCCCACTTCCTGATTGGTCCATGCTGAACTCACCCCCTTCCCCATTGATATCATGTGATCACACAGACCTCTGACAGCAGCCCTGCGTCTCTATTCTAGCCTGTTGTACCACGCTCCTGCATTATGGGGATCTGCAGCTCCATCCTGTATCTACAAGAAGCTGCTGCTGTGTTATCAGGGTTATACAGTTACTATATATTATATACCACATGCTGATTGCTATACTGTACAGTAACTTATATATCACATATCCAGCTGCTGTGTTATCAGGGTTATACAGTTACTATACATTATATACCACATGCTGCTATACTGTACAGTAACTTATACATCACATATCCAGCTGCTGTGTTATCAGGGTTATACAGTTACTATACATTATATACCACATGCTGCTATACTGTACAGTAACTTATATATCACATATCCAGCTGCTGTGTTATCAGGGTTATACAGTTACTATACATTATATACCACATGCTGATTGCTATACTGTACAGTAACTTATATATCACATATCCAGCTGCTGTGTTATCAGGGTTATACAGTTACTATACATTATATACCACATGCTGCTATACTGTACAGTAACTTATACATCACATATCCAGCTGCTGTGTTATCAGGGTTATACAGTTACTATACATTATATACCACATGCTGCTATACTGTACTGTAACTTATATATCACATATCCAGCTGCTGTGTTATCAGGGTTATACAGTTACTATACATTATACACCACATGCTGCTATACTGTACAGTAACTTATATATCACATATCCAGCTGCTGTGTTATCAGGGTTATACAGTTACTATACATTATATACCACATGCTGATTGCTATACTGTACAGTAACTTATATATCACATATCCAGCTGCTGCTGTGTTATCAGGGTTATACAGTTACTATACATTATATACCACATGCTGCTATACTGTACAGTAACTTATATATCACATATCCAGCTGCAGTGTTATCAGGGTTATACAGTTACTATACATTATATACCACATGCTGATTGCTATACTGTACAGTAACTTATATATCACATATCCAGCTGCTGCAGTGTTATCAGGGTTATACAGTTACTATACATTATATACCACATGCTGATTGCTATACTGTACAGTAACTTATATATCACATATCCAGTTGCTGGGTTATCAGGGTTATACAGTTACTATACATTATATACCATATGCTGATTGCTATACTGTACAGTAACTTATATATCACATATCCAGCTGCTGTTTTATCAGTTATACAGTTACTATACATTATATACCACATGCTGCTATACTGTACTGTAACTTATATATCACATATCCAGCTGCTGTGTTATCAGGGTTATACAGTTACTATACATTATATACCACATGCTGCTATACTGTACAGTAACTTATATATCACATATCCAGCTGCAGTGTTATCAGGGTTATACAGTTACTATACATTATACACCACATGCTGCTATACTTTACAGTAACTTATATATCACATATCCAGCTGCTGCTGTGTTATCAGGGTTATACAGTTAATATACATTATACACCACATGCTGCTATACTGTACAGTAACTTATATATCACATATCCAGCTGCTGTGTTATCAGGGTTATACAGTTACTGTACATTATATACCACATGCTGATTGCTATACTGTACAGTAACTTATATATCACATATCCAGCTGCTGTGTTATCAGGGTTATACAGTTACTATACATTATATACCACATGCTGCTATACTGTACAGTAACTTATATATCACATATCCAGCTGCTGCTGTGTTATCAGGGTTATACAGTTACTATACATTATATACCACATGCTGCTATACTGTACAGTAACTTATATATCACATATCCAGCTGTTGCTGTGTTATCAGGGTTATACAGTTACTATACATTATATACCACATGCTGCTATACTGTACAGTAACTTATATATCACATATCCAGCTGCTGCTGTGTTATCAGGGTTATACAGTTACTATACATTATACACTACATGCTGCTATACTGTACAGTAACTTATATATCACATATCCAGCAGCTGCAGTGTTATCAGGGTTATACAGTTACTATACATTATATACCACATGCTGCTATACTGTACAGTAACATATATATCACATATCCAGCTGCTGTGTTATCAGGGTTATACAGTTACTATACATTATACACCACATGCTGATTGCTATACTGTACAGTAACTTGTATATCACATATCCAGCTGCTGTGTTATCAGGGTTATACAGTTACTATACATTATATACCACATGCTGATTGCTATACTGTACAGTAACTTATATATCACATATCCAGCTGCTGTGTTATCAGGGTTATACAGTTACTATACATTATATACCACATGCTGATTGCTATACTGTACAGTAACTTATATATCACATATCCAGCTGCTGTTTTATCAGGGTTATACAGTTACTATACATTATATACCACATGCTGCTATACTGTACTGTAACTTATATATCACATATCCAGCTGCTGTGTTATCAGGGTTATACAGTTACTATACATTATATACCACATGCTGCTATACTGTACAGTAACTTATATATCACATATCCAGCTGCAGTGTTATCAGGGTTATACAGTTACTATACATTATACACCACATGCTGCTATACTTTACAGTAACTTATATATCACATATTCAGCTGCTGCTGTGTTATCAGGGTTATACAGTTACCATACATTATACACCACATGCTGCTATACTGTACAGTAACTTATATATCACATATCCAGCTGCTGTGTTATCAGGGTTATACAGTTACTGTACATTATATACCACATGCTGATTGCTATACTGTACAGTAACTTATATATCACATATCCAGCTGCTGTGTTATCAGGGTTATACAGTTACTATACATTATATACCACATGCTGATTGCTATACTGTACAGTAACTTACATATCACATATCCAGCTGCTGTGTTATCAGGGTTATACAGTTACTATACATTATATACCACATGCTGATTGCTATACTGTACAGTAACTTATATATCACATATCCAGCTGCTGTGTTATCAGGGTTATACAGTTACTATACATTATACACCACATGCTGCTATACTGTACAGTAACTTATATATCACATATCCAGCTGCTGTGTTATCAGGGTTATACAGTTACTATACATTATATACCACATGCTGCTATACTGTACAGTAACTTATATATCACATATCCAGCTGCTGCTGTGTTATCAGGGTTATACAGTTACTATACATTATATACCCCATGCTGCTATACTGTACAGTAACTTATATATCACATATTCAGCTGCTGTGTTATCAGGGTTATACAGTTACTATACATTATATACCACATGCTGCTATACTGTACAGTAACTTATACATCACATATCCAGCTCCTGTGTTATCAGGGTTATACAGTTACTATACATTATACACCACATGCTGCTATACTGTACAGTAACTTATATATCACATATCCAGCTGCTGTGTTATCAGGGTTATACAGTTACTATACATTATATACCACATGCTGATTGCTATACTGTACAGTAACTTATATATCACATATCCAGCTGCTGTGTTATCAGAGTTATACAGTTACTATACATTATATACCACATGCTGATTGCTATACTGTACAGTAACTTATATATCACATATCCAGCTGCTGTGTTATCAGGGTTATACAGTTACTATACATTATATACCACATGCTGCTATACTGTACAGTAACTTATACATCACATATCCAGCTGCTGTGTTATCAGGGTTATACAGTTACTATACATTATATACCACATGCTGCTATACTGTACAGTAACTTATATATCACATATCCAGCTGCTGCTGTGTTATCAGGGTTATACAGTTACTATACATTATATACCCTATGCTGCTATACTGTACAGTAACTTATATATCACATATTCAGCTGCTGTGTTATCAGGGTTATACAGTTACTATACATTATATACCACATGCTGCTATACTGTACAGTAACTTATACATCACATATCCAGCTCCTGTGTTATCAGGGTTATACAGTTACTATACATTATATACCACATGCTGATTGCTATACTGTACAGTAACTTATATATCACATATCCAGTTGCTGGGTTATCAGGGTTATACAGTTACTATACATTATATACCACATTCTGCTATACTGTACAGTAACTTATATATCACATATCCAGCTGCAGTGTTATCAGGGTTATACAGTTACTATACATTATACACCACATGCTGCTATACTGTACAGTAACTTATATATCACATATCCAGCTGCTGCTGTGTTATCAGGGTTATACAGTTACTATACATTATATACCACGTGCTGCTATACTGTACAGTAACTTATATATCACATATCCAGCTGCAGTGTTATCAGGGTTATACAGTTACTATACATTATATACCACATTCTGCTATACTGTACAGTAACTTATATATCACATATCCAGCTGCTGCTGTGTTATCAGGGTTATACAGTTACTAAAAATTATATACCACGTGCTGCTATACTGTACAGTAACTTATATATCACATATCCAGCTGCAGTGTTATCAGGGTTATACAGTTACTATACATTATATACCACATGCTGCTATACTGTACAGTAACTTATATATCACATATCCAGCTGCTGCTGTGTTATCAGGGTTATACAGTCACTATACATTATATACCACATGCTGCTATACTGTACAGTAACTTATAATATCACAGATTCAGCTGCTGCAGTGTTATCAGGGTTATACAGTTACTATACATTATACACCACATGCTGCTATACTGTACAGTAACTTATATATCACATATCCAGCTGCTGTGTTATCAGGGTTATACAGTTACTATACATTATACACCACATGCTGATTGCTATACTGTACAGTAACTTGTATATCACATATCCAGCTGCTGTGTTATCAGGGTTATACAGTTACTATACATTATATACCACATGCTGATTGCTATACTGTACAGTAACTTATATATCACATATCCAGCTGCTGTGTTATCAGGGTTATACAGTTACTATACATTATATACCACATGCTGCTATACTGTACAGTAACTTATACATCACATATCCAGCTGCTGTGTTATCAGGGTTATACAGTTACTATACATTATATACCACATGCTGCTATACTGTACAGTAACTTATATATCACATATCCAGCTGCTGCTGTGTTATCAGGGTTATACAGTTACTATACATTATATACCCCATGCTGCTATACTGTACAGTAACTTATATATCACATATTCAGCTGCTGTGTTATCAGGGTTATACAGTTACTATACATTATATACCACATGCTGCTATACTGTACAGTAACTTATACATCACATATCCAGCTCCTGTGTTATCAGGGTTATACAGTTACTATACATTATATACCACATGCTGATTGCTATACTGTACAGTAACTTATATATCACATATCCAGTTGCTGGGTTATCAGGGTTATACAGTTACTATACATTATATACCACATTCTGCTATACTGTACAGTAACTTATATATCACATATCCAGCTGCAGTGTTATCAGGGTTATACAGTTACTATACATTATACACCACATGCTGCTATACTGTACAGTAACTTATATATCACATATCCAGCTGCTGCTGTGTTATCAGGGTTATACAGTTACTATACATTATATACCACGTGCTGCTATACTGTACAGTAACTTATATATCACATATCCAGCTGCAGTGTTATCAGGGTTATACAGTTACTATACATTATATACCACATTCAGCTATACTGTACAGTAACTTATATATCACATATCCAGCTGCTGCTGTGTTATCAGGGTTATACAGTTACTAAAAATTATATACCACGTGCTGCTATACTGTACAGTAACTTATATATCACATATCCAGCTGCAGTGTTATCAGGGTTATACAGTTACTATACATTATATACCACATGCTGCTATACTGTACAGTAACTTATATATCACATATCCAGCTGCTGCTGTGTTATCAGGGTTATACAGTCACTATACATTATATACCACATGCTGCTATACTGTACAGTAACTTATAATATCACAGATTCAGCTGCTGCAGTGTTATCAGGGTTATACAGTTACTATACATTATACACCACATGCTGCTATACTGTACAGTAACTTATATATCACATATCCAGCTGCTGTGTTATCAGGGTTATACAGTTACTATACATTATACACCACATGCTGATTGCTATACTGTACAGTAACTTGTATATCACATATCCAGCTGCTGTGTTATCAGGGTTATACAGTTACTATACATTATACACCACATGCTGCTATACTGTACAGTAACTTATACATCACATATCCAGCTGCTGCTGTGTTATCAGGGTTATACAGGTACTATACATTATACACCACATGGTGCTATACTGTACAGTAACTTATAATATCACATATCCAGCTGCTGCTGTGTTATCAGGGTTATACAGTTACTATACATTATATACCACATGCTGCTATACTGTACAGTAACTTATATATCACATATCCAGCTGCTGCTGTGTTATCAGGGTTATACAGTTACTATACATTATATACCACATGCTGCTATACTGTACAGTAACTTATATATCACATATCCAGCTGCTGCTGTGTTATCAGGGTTATACAGTTACTATACATTATATACCACATGCTGCTATACTGTACAGTAACTTATATATCACATATCCAGCTGCTGTGTTATCAGGGTTATACAGTTACTATACATTATATACCACATGCTGCTATACTGTACAGTAACTTATATATCACATATCCAGCTGCTGCTGTGTTATCAGGGTTATACAGTTACTATACATTATACACCACATGCTGATTGCTATACTGTACAGTAACTTATATATCACATATCCAGCTGCTGTGTTATCAGGGTTATACAGTTACTATACATTATATACCACATGCTGCTGTACTGTACAGTAACTTATATATCACATATCCAGCTGCTGTGTTATCAGGGTTATACAGTTACTATACATTATACACCACATGCTGATTGCTATACTGTACAGTAACATATATCACATATCCAGCTGCTGTGTTATCAGGGTTATACAGTTACTATACATTATACACCACATGCTGCTATACTGTACAGTAACTTATATATCACATATCCAGCTGCAGTGTTATCAGGGTTATACAGTTAGTATACATTATACACCACATGCTGCTATACTGTACAGTAACTTATATATCACATATCCAGCTGCTGCTGTGTTATCAGGGTTATACAGTTACTATACATTATATACCACATGCTGCTATACTGTACAGTAACTTATATATCACATATCCAGCTGCAGTGTTATCAGGGTTATACAGTTACTATACATTATATACCACATGCTGATTGTTATACTGTACAGTAACTTATATATCACATATCCAGCTGCTGTGTTATCAGGGTTATACAGTTACTATACATTATATACCACATGCTGATTGCTATACTGTACAGTAACTTATATATCACATATCCAGCTGCTGTGTTATCAGGGTTATACAGTTACTATACATTATACACCACATGCTGATTGCTATACTGTACAGTAACTTATATATCACATATCCAGCTGCTGTGTTATCAGGGTTATACAGTTACTATACATTATATACCACATGCTGCTATACTGTACAGTAACTTATAATATCACAGATTCAGCTGCTTCTCATTGTTTCATCTCTCCTACATGTTATTCAGAATAATAATCAGTATATTTGGGGGGTGGAACAAATTGTCTGCAGATCAGTGATTTCTTATGGGGAAATTGGCTTTGGTGTAAGAGTGATTTGGATTACAAGCGCCGTCCCGGAACGGATTATACTAGTAATCCAAGGCACCGCTGTGTATACTTATATATACACATATATTATATACTCCTATATACACTTCTATATTATATACTTCTATATACACACAAACCTAATCCCATAAAACAATGAAATGATGGCACTTAGGAGTTATTCTAGTGTATCTGCATCCCGGGCCGGAACGCAGCTCAGTCCCTGTAAGATACACCCAGCCTTCCCCGTCTGTGTGACACAGCCTCAGCAATACATGGAATATACAGCGATGTGGGATACTTTCTGCAAGGATGGGGATGGGGTTTCATATACACTATAGCTGCCCCAATGAAGGGTTATTTTAATTCTTTTTTTTTTACCCCCTGTTCCCGCTTGTGGTTGTGCCAGCATGGCCTAACACGGGGCAGAGGCCGCAACTGCTGGGACCAGAGCCGTGCTCGGACCCCGCCAATTACCTGTATGGATGTTGCGGTCAACGTATCCATAGGAAAAAGAGATGGGGGCAGAGTCCCAGGGGTAGCTCTGATATCCGGAGGCCTCCCGGAGTCAGGAAGAAGGGAAAAAACACACAAAATAGTGAGATAAACCCATAATATCCCCCAATGTATAATAAGTGTACAGAACGCTGCCCTGTGGTTCATGGAGATCTTCTTTCTTCTGTAGGTTACAGCTGATGGGGAAGCTGACCGGGCACATGGCGCCAGTGATGTGTCTGACCGTCAGCAGCACCACAAATAACCGGGATCTGGTCATCACTGGCTCCAAAGATCACTATGTGAAGGTATTGCTTTCCTGTATACGCCGTATAGTGGGTTCTGTGAGTTTCATGTAGTCGGCCCCCCACATTATCAGAAGCTGGGGGGCCCTGACTACACTCCCTCCGGTCCCGGAGGGTCATGTGGGGTTACCCCTTGCTGGTCATGGCTCTCTGAGGTCAGACAGGCAATGTTCCTCCACGCTTTTATTTTCCCACCTTCAGGGCTGGGTGGGACGTCATTTTTTGTGCCACAATCTCTAGTTATATTGGTATCACACTGGTGTAAAAAAAATGCATATAAAACAATCCTGATGTGTTTTTTCTGTTTTCATTTACACCATTCACTAATGTTATATGTGAATAGATCGGACAATTCCGCACACTATGATATATAATATGTTAAGTTTTTTACATAATTTATTTTACAATGGGAAAGGAGGTAATTCAAAGTGTAACCGTCATGTAAATGTCACTTTTCACAACCTTTCCTACCCCCCTCAGAAAAAGCAGGATTTCTGTATCCATTATAGTCTATGGATGAGGGAGGGGCTGGGGGGGGGGGGTGAGTGAGCACAGAGAGGAGAAGATGCAGCCCTGCACAGCACATCATCCTGCAATCTTCTCTCACAAAGATCCCAGACCAGCACTGACATTTCTGACATGTGAGTCCATCACTTTATGTGCCCAGACAGTCTCCAAACTGCACAGCTGCTTTTCTGCTCTCCCTGCTCACTCAACCCCCTCTGCCCTTCCCTCTCCATAGGTTATAATAGACACAGCAGAACCCATCTTCACCTTGCTCCTCTGTAATAAGAACGGCTCTCCCTGATATTGAACAGATAAGTGAGGGGGGAGGTGGGAAAACAGCTTTCTGAGGACAGAAAGAGGGTTTTTTGTCTAATAAAACCTATTACAGAGTTTCTTACAATCCCTTGTGCTATTGATTTCTGCAGAAATTAAACTCCCGCCATTAACACCTTTACACTTTGAAGACCTGGCCCAAAATCACCGGGTGGACTGCGCCAATTTTTATTTTTGTGTTTTCGTTCTTTCCTCCTCCCGTTCTAAGAGCTCTAGCACTTTCATATTTCTATCTATACGGCCATACGAGGGCTTGTACATGTGTTCTTTGTAATGGCTGTATGGGGTGTAATTTTTTGTGACATGATCTCTAATTTTTATTAACACCCTCTTAGTGTAGATCGGACGTTCTGATCACTTATAATTTTATATATATATATATATATATATATATATATAATGTAACAAAAATCAATAATCCTGGCACTTTTTCCCCCTCTACAGGGACTGTATGTACCCAAGGCTTGGTGGCAGGGAGTGTATGTACCCGGGGCTTGGTGGCAGGGAGTGTATGTACCCAAGGCTTGGTGGCAGGGAGTGTATGTACCCAAGGATTGGTGGCAGGGACTGTATGTACCCAAGGCTTGGTGGTAGGGACTGTATGTACCCGAGACTTGGTGGCAGGGAGTGTATGTACCCAAGGCTTGGTGGCAGGGAGTGTATGTACCCAAGGCTTGGTGGCAGGGAGTGTATGTACCCAAGGCTTGGTGGCAGGGAGTGTATGTACCCAAGGCTTGGTGGCAGGGAGTGTATGTACCCAAGGCTTGGTGGCAGGGGCTGTATGTACCCAAGGCTTGGTGGCAGGGAGTGTATGTACCCAAGGCTTGGTGGCAGGGAGTGTATGTACCCAAGGCTTGGTGGCAGGGACTGTATGTACCCAAGGCTTGGTGGCAGGGAGTGTATGTACCCAAGGATTGGTGGCAGGGAGTGTATGTACCCGAGGCTTGGTGGCAGGGAGTGTATGTACCCAAGGCTTGGTGGCAGGGAGTGTATGTACCCAAGGCTTGGTGGCAGGGAGTGTATGTACCCAAGGCTTGGTGGTAGGGACTGTATGTACCCGAGACTTGGTGGCAGGGAGTGTATGTACCCAAGGCTTGGTGGCAGGGAGTGTATGTACCCGAGGCTTGGTGGTAGGGACTGTATGTACCCAAGGATTGGTGGCAGGGAGTGTATGTACCCAAGGCTTGGTGGCAGGGAGTGTATGTACCCAAGGCTTGGTGGCAGGGACTGTATGTACCCGAGGCTTGGTGGCAGGGAGTGTATGTACCCGAGGCTTGGTGGCAGGGAGTGTATGTACCCGAGGCTTGGTGGCAGGGAGTGTATGTAACCGAGGCTTGGTGGTAGGGACTGTATGTACCCGAGGCTTGGTGGCAGGGACTGTATGTACCCGGGGCTTGGTGGCAGGGAGTGTATGTACCCGGGGCTTGGTGGCAGGGACTGTATGTACCCAAGGATTGGTGGCAGGGAGTGTATGTACCCAAGGCTTGGTGGCAGGGAGTGTATGTACCCAAGGCTTGGTGGCAGGGAGTGTATGTACCCGGGGCTTGGTGGTAGGGACTGTATGTACCCAAGGATTGGTGGCAGGGAGTGTATGTACCCAAGGCTTGGTGGCAGGGAGTGTATGTACCCAAGGCTTGGTGGCAGGGACTGTATGTACCCGAGGCTTGGTGGCAGGGAGTGTATGTACCCGGGGCTTGGTGGCAGGGACTGTATGTACCCAAGGCTTGGTGGCAGGGACTGTATGTACCCGAGGCTTGGTGGCAGGGACTGTATGTACCCGGGGCTTGGTGGCAGGGAGTGTATGTACCCGAGACTTGGTGGCAGGGAGTGTATGTACCCGAGGCTTGGTGGCAGGGACTGTATGTACCCGGGGCTTGGTGGCAGGGACTGTATGTACCCGAGGCTTGGTGGCAGGGAGTGTATGTACCCGAGACTTGGTGGCAGGGAGTGTATGTACCCGAGGCTTGGTGGCAGGGAGTGTATGTACCCGAGGCTTGGTGGCAGGGAGTGTATGTACCCGAGGCTTGGTGGCAGGGAGTGTATGTACCCGAGGCTTGGTGGTAGGGACTGTATGTACCCGAGGCTTGGTGGCAGGGACTGTATGTACCCGAGGCTTGGTGGCAGGGACTGTATGTACCCGAGGCTTGGTGGCAGGGACTGTATGTACCCGGGGCTTGGTGGCAGGGACTGTATGTACCCGAGGCTTGGTGGCAGGGAGTGTATGTACCCGGGGCTTGGTGGCAGGGAGTGTATGTACCCGGGGCTTGGTGGCAGGGAGTGTATGTACCCAAGGCTTGGTGGCAGGGAGTGTATGTACCCGAGGCTTGGTGGTAGGGACTGAATGTACCCGGAGCTTGGTGGCAGGGAGTGTATGTATCCGGGGCTTGGTGGCAGGGAGTGTATGTACCCGAGACTTAGTGGCAGGGACTGTATGTACCCGAGGCTTGGTGGCAGGGACTGTATGTACCCGGGGGTTGGTGGCAGGGAGTGTATGTACCCGAGGCTTGGTGGCAGGGACTGTATGTACCCGGGGGTTGGTGGCAGGGAGTGTATGTACCCGGGGCTTGGTGGCAGGGAGTGTATGTACCCGAGGCTTGGTGGCAGGGAGTGTATGTACTAATGTGTGCGGGACCATGGCTGCCTGTCATTACCAACAAAACACAGTAATCACTGAACTCAAGGAGAACAGCGAAAAAAATTCCAATGAAGTACTCAATCAAGAGTCTCCACTGATGCCCCCAAAAATTTAAATATGCAAAACAAGAGTCCGTGGAGCCTCAGTTACGAGTCTCAAAACACGGGATAGCCAGATATCTCTAGCCTGTTGCCAACGGGGTGCCTCCATGATGGGGAGAGCACCACACCACCCTGATAAATAACCCCTTAAGTCCCACTCGGTTGCGAGACTCTTGTTTTGCATATTTAAATTTTTGGGGGCATCAGTGGAGACTCTTGATTGAGTACTTCATTGGAATTTTTTTCGCTGTTCTCCTTGAGTTCAGTGATTACTGTGTTTTGTTGGTTGATTTTTCATTGCCCTACTAGCCAGAATCCTACCCCACACTGACGAGGGGCAAAAACCCCGAAACGGCTGTCTGTGGGTGGAAGCCTGCCTGTCATTACCTCCAGCTCTAAGGACACTGTGTGTGGGACCGCGTCTGCCTGTCATTACCTCCAGCTCTGGAGACTCTGATCTGTGCAGGACCACGGCTGCCTGTCATTACCTCCAGCTCTGGGGACACTGATGTGTGTGGGACCCCTCACAATGGAGCGGTCCCGCACACAGTAAAAGCCCCTTCACTGCAGAAACGTATATATACGTACTGTAATGAAAAGAGGGACGCAAACTTAAAGGGGTAGTGCGGCGGTAAAGAATTATTCACAGAATAACACACATTACAAAGTTATACAACTTTGTAATGTACGTTATGTCTGTGAATGGCCCCCTTCCCTGTGTCCCCCCACCCCCGCATGTGTACCCGGAAGTGTGGTGCGCTATACATACCTGTCACGTGCCGACTCGTCTCCGATCTTCAGTCAGTGAAGTCATCTTCAGACGGCTTGGCGGAATCCCTCCGACCGTCCTGGATGCCGGCCGCCCTCTGACGCGTCATCGGCTGCTCAGCCGCGATTGGCTGAGCACAGTTACAATTACAAAGTTGTATAACTTTGTAATGTGTGTTATTCTGTGAATAATTCTTTACCGCCGCACTACCCCTTTAAAGTAATGATTACTTTGTACATTAAAAAAAAAAAACATTTATATAACTTTTTAGGTTCAGTGGCAGCAGTAACGGGTGGTGCACATGACAATGGGAGGGCGGGGCATATGACAAGGGGAGGGTGCATGAATAAACAAGTGTGGAACAGCTTAAGATGGGAAAAGAGAAAGGAGGAGCTTAGCCGGGGGAAGTGACCATAAAAGGAGGGTCAGACAGGAAGAGTAAGGGTGCAGAGACCGCTGAGGAGGAGGACAGCTGCAGAAGATCCCTACCAGCTGGAGATGAGCGAACATGCAGCAAAGGGGCTGGGAGGTCCTCTATGTATCAGCTGTGTTGGCTGCTGACATAACACTGAATGGCCGACTGCATTAAGTGACCTGGGTGTCACCTCAGGTAGGTGACAGGGAGAGCTGCTGGAGCAGGGACACAGCAGGTGGTTACATTATATAGTCAGGTAGGTGACAGGGAGAGATGCTGGAGCAGGGACACAGCAGGGGAGGGATTACATTATATAGTCAGGTAGGTGACAGGGACACAGCAGGTGGTTATATTATATAGTCAGGTAGGTGACAGGGAGAGCTGCTGGAGCAGGGACACAGCAGGTGGAGGATTACATTATATAGTCAGGTAGGTGACAGGGAGAGCTGCTGGAGCAGGGACACAGCAAGTGGTTACATTATATAGTCAGGTAGGTGACAGGGAGAGATGCTGGAGCAGGGAAACAGCAGGTGGTTACATTATATAGTCAGGTAGGTGACAGGGAGAGATGCTGGAGCAGGGACACAGAAGGTGGTTACATTATATAGTCAGGTAGGTGACAGGGAGAGATGCTGGAGCAGGGACACAGCAGGGGAGGGATTACATTATATAGTCAGGTAGGTGACAGGGACACAGCAGGGGAGGGATTACATTATATAGTAAGGTAGGTGACATGGACACAGCAGGTGGTTACATTATATAGTCAGGTAGGTGATGGAGAGCTGCTGGAGCAGGGACACAGCAGGTGGTTACATTATATAGTCAGGTAGGTGACAGGGAGAGCTGCTGGAGCAGGGACACAGCAGGTGGAGGATTACATTATATAGTCAGGTAGGTGACAGGGACACAGCAGGGGAGGGATTACATTATATAGTCAGGTAGGTGACAGGGACACAGCAGGGGAGGGATTACATTATATAGTAAGGTAGGTGACATGGACACAGCAGGTGGTTACATTATATAGTCAGGTAGGTGACTGAGAGCTGCTGGAGCAGGGACACAGCAGGTGGTTACATTATATAGTCAGGTAGGTGACAGGGAGAGCTGCTGGAGCAGGGACACAGCAGGTGGAGGATTACATTATATAGTCAGGTAGGTGACAGGGAGAGATGCTGGAGCAGGGACACAGCAGGTGGTTACATTATATAGTCAGGTAGGTGACAGGGAGAGATGCTGGAGCAGGGACACAGCAGGTGGAGGATTACATTATATAGTCAGGTAGGTGACGGAGAGCTGCTGGAGCAGGGACACAGCAGGGGGAGGGTTACATTATATAGTCAGGTAGGTGACGGAGAGCTGCTGGAGCAGGGACACAGCAGGTGGAGGATTACATTATATAGTCAGGTAGGTGACAGGGAGAGATGCTGGAGCAGGGACACAGCAGGTGGTTACATTATATAGTCAGGTAGGTGACAGGGAGAGATGCTGGAGCAGGGACACAGCAGGTGGAGGATTACATTATATAGTCAGGTAGGTGACGGAGAGCTGCTGGAGCAGGGACACAGCAGGGGGAGGGTTACATTATATAGTCAGGTAGGTGACGGAGAGCTGCTGGAGCAGGGACACAGCAGGTGGAGGATTACATTATATAGTCAGGTAGGTGACAGGGAGAGATGCTGGAGCAGGGACACAGCAGGTGGTTACATTATATAGTCAGGTAGGTGACAGGGAGAGATGCTGGAGCAGGGACACAGCAGGTGGAGGATTACATTATATAGTCAGGTAGGTGACAGGGAGAGCTGCTGGAGCAGGGACACAGCAGGTGGAGGATTACATTATATAGTCAGGTAGGTGACGGAGAGCTGCTGGAGCAGGGACACAGCAGGGGTAGGGTTACATTATATAGTCAGGTAGGTGACGGAGAGCTGCTGGACCAGGGACACAGCAGGGGGAGGGTTACATTATATAGTCAGGTAGGTGACAGGGAGAGCTGCTGGAGCAGGGACACAGCAGGGGAGGGATTACATTATATAGTAAAGTAGGTGACAGGGACACAGCAGGTGGTTACATTATATAGTCAGGTAGGTGACGGAGAGCTGCTGGAGCAGGGACACAGCAGGTGGAGGATTACATTATATAGTCAGGTAGGTGACAGGGAGAGCTGCTGGAGCAGGGACACAGCAGGTGGAGGATTACATTATATAGTCAGGTAGGTGACAGGGAGAGATGCTGGAGCAGGGACACAGCAGGTGGTTACATTATATAGTCAGGTAGGTGACAGGGAGAGCTGCTGGAGCAGGGACACTGCAGGGGAGGGATTACATTATATAGTCAGGTAGGTGACAAGGAGAGCTGCTGGAGCAGGGACAGCAGGTAGAGGGAGCAGGTTAGTAGGCAGGCCAGTAGCTGTTAAAGACCGAAACATCCTTTCCCGGATTACTGACTGTGACTCAAAAAAGCTTAAAATGGTATTGTACATGATATACTAGAATGGACCCCAGGACAGATCTTGGATTAAAAGCAGCTATCCCAATGTACAAGCAGTTAGGAGGGGGCAGATTATGGGTACAGGGTCACTTTAACCCTTAGGCGACCCTGGACGTAGGTGGCCACTCTCTGAACCACCACGTCCTGGGTGCCCCTCGTAGCCCGGGACCGCGGCTATTAGCGGGCACGGTCCGATCGCCGTGCCCGCTAATTAGATAATCGGATGCTGCTGTCAAAGATGACAGCTGCATCCGATTACCGGATCCAGCGCTTCCCTGGTGTCCACTGGCGGGTTCCGCTCCAAGATGGTGCTGACCCCGGCTCGGCACTCGTTTGTTTTCGTCTGCAGCAGCCGAAAGCAAACGAGTGCTGATCTCATTGATCTTTGCTGTATAACTATACAGCAAAGATCTCAATGAGAGATCAAAGTGTATATACTAGTCCCCCAGGGAGAATAACCCTAACCCCAGGGGGGGAATAACCCTAACCCCAGGGGGGGGGAATAACCCTAACCCCAGGGAGGGAGAATAACCCTAACCCCAGGGGAGGGGAATAACCCTAACCCCAGGGGGGGGGGGGGATAACCCTAACCCTAACCCCAGGGAGGGGGAATAACCCTAACCCCAGGGGGGGCAAATAACTCTAACCCCAGGGGGGGAATAACCCTAACCCCAGGGGGGGGAATAACCCTAACCCCAGGGGGGGAGGAATAACCCTAACCCCAGGGGGGGGGGAATAACCCTAACCCCAGGGGGAATAACCCTAACCCCAGGGGGGGCTTCTAGTATATGTGTAAAAGTAAAAATAAAAGTGTTGTTATTAGTAAAAAGCCCCCTCCCCTAATAAAAGTCAGAATCACCCCCCTTTTCCCATATTATGCTATGCTATCGCCGCGTGCGTAATCGCCCAAAATATTAATTTATCACATTCCTGATCTCGCACCCTAAGGGCAAAATTGCGCATTTTTCGTCGCTTAAAATCCAGAAAAATTGTAATAAAAAGCGATCAAAAAGTCGCATATGCGCAATCAATGTACCGATAGAAAGAACACATCATGAACACAGCCCCATAGACCAAAGGATAAAAGCGCTATAAGCCTGGGAATGGAGCGGTTGTAAGGAACGTATATTTGGTAACAATGGTTTGAATTTTTTACAGGCCATCCGATACAATATAAGTTATACATGTTACATATCGTCGTAATCGTAACGACTTGAGGAACATATATAACAACTCAGTTTTACCCCAGGGCGAACAGCGTAAAAACACAAACCCCCCAAATAAAAGAAATGCGTTGTTTTTTTTTCAATTTCACCACACTTTGAATTTTTTTCTGGTTTCGCAGTGTACTTTATGAAAAAATTCAGCCTGTCATTGCAAAGTACAATTAGTGGCGCAAAAAATAAGGGCTCATGTGGGTCTCTAGGTGGAAAAATGCAATTGCTATGGCCTTTTAGGCACAAGGAGGAAAAAATGAAAACGCAAAAATTGAAATTGCCTGGGTCCTCTAAGGGTTAAGTGGTAATGAAGGGTACTTTTTGTAGTTTCGCCACTAGATGTCAGTTTTTTTGTATTTCTATGTATTGCATGGCTAAAGGTAGCTAGGGGTTAAGATTTGTGTTTTGTGCCAACCAATAGGGGGTGCTCTCCGCTTCTGACCTATCTCTTTTCTCCTGTACCCACTCACTCCCACCAGTCACAGCGAGGCATACAGAAGCCTTTGTAGAAGTAGTTACTTTGGTGAAGGAAGTTTAGTGGAGTCTTATCCAGGTTCCCATGGGAGAAAGCAACAGAGCAAGTGTCCCTGCTGTAGCCAAGCCAGGGCCTGGCTTATGCTGGGACCCTTGTCAGGAACCAAGTGCATTCTTGTCTAAGACACAAGTTTGTTCAGATGCAGCTAGAGACAACTAGTTCTTTTACTATTACTTCTACTATCTACTATGCAGTGCTAAGCACTTTAAGGGAGAAGAGTTTAGGAACATCCTAACCCACACCGAGAACACGTCTAAAAAGTGCTGGGCAGTATCCTATGTGCAAGAGGAACTAGCCTGGATAGGACAAAGCTACCAAGGAAGGTCTACGTATCCTATCTCGCAGTTCAGGTAAATGGGACACCCCCGGAAACTTAGCTTCACCCAGATAACCACGGCTGGGGCTTGTATCACCCTATTAGGACGGGTCATTCAACACTGTAGGGCACAAGGTGGTCAAAAATAGTCTATACACGGGTACAATTAAACGTCTTACTACAAAGTATTCTTAAAAGTTCAGGCAGAGTACATTACTACATTGGGTCAGGGCTCCTTAAGCAGCAAGTCCCCATAAAAAAAACCTCTCCTCCTCTGGACAGTTCCTGACATGGACAGTGGTGGCAGCAGAATGGATAGAATACACCACTTCCTGCAGGACATACAGCAGCTGATAAGTACTGGAAGATTTGAGGTTTTTTTTTTTTTTCTATAGAAGTAAATTACAAATCTTTGTAACTTCTGTAATTAAAGGGATTGTTCACCCAATTTTTTTTCTTTCAAATCAACTGGTGCCAGATAGTGACAATTCCTAAAGTTTTGAGAGAACTTTGTTTCCTGGGATTGGGATTCTCTTAGGGCCCGATCAACAATGTAAACGAGCACCGATCTGCTACATTGGCGCTCGTTTACTGGGCCTATTCCACGATTGAGCGAGGGCTGCAGGGACATAGTTACCGATGTCCTTGCAGCCCTTGCACCATACATTACCTGGCAGGACTTCTCCGCTCCGTCTTCGTCCCCGGGTCCCGCACTCTCTAGCTTCAGAATGGCCTGTCAGCTGACAGGCCACTCAGCCAATGACAGGCCGCGGCGGTCCCGGCCTGTGATTGGCTGAGTGTCCTGTCAGCTGACAGGCCATTCTGAAGCTAGAGCGCGCGGGACCCGGGGACGAACATGGAGCGGAGAAGTCCTGCCAGCTAATGTATGCTGCACTTCTCAAATCGTCGGTCGCCCCCACCGCTATTCCATTGTAGCGATGCGCGGTGGGGGACCGATGATTTTAGGTCTGGCCCTAAATAAACGATCAGCCGATAACACGATCATCGGCTGATCGTTTTCTCTATTCCACCGAGCGATAATCGTCCGAATCGGGCCGATTATCGCTCCCGTGAAATAGGGCCCTTAGTTTGAAGGCTTTAAGGGGTACTCCGGCGGTACTCATAAACATAGTTCTCCCACTTACCATCCCTCCGGAGTCTGTCTCCATTTGAATTTCCCACTGTTTGCAGGTCCCTGAAGTTCCAATTGGTGTCTTCATTTTTTCTTTGCTTCCTGGTTTGGGCTTTCCCATGATGCACTTTGTCTCCTGTGATGTCTAACTGACTCTGTAAAACTGTTAGATGGTTTACATATTGCTCAGCCAATCAGAGCTGAACAACCTGAGTCATCAACCTGAGCCACAAAGAGAGGCTGGCTTAACAGGGCTTAGACCCGCTTCCCTCTTGATGATGTCATTGTGGTGTCCCACCACGGGTGTTGCTAGTAGTTACAACCTTCACAAAAGCCTGTACTTTTTGGATGTAAGTGGTGATGTAGTAGTGTTAAAGTTTCACCACAAGATGTCGCTATTGTAAGTATATGTAATTAGTTGTTGCACAGCTGTACTATTGCAAGGGTTATTGTTTGTATGTCACATGGATCTGTAGACCAATGAGAGTACACTTCTATCCTGTAATATCTCTCTTTACTTCTTCTATATGCACTCTTCACCCATTCACAGCACACCTTATAGAGAGCTTTAGATATGAAGTCACATAGTTAGAGGAAGTGTAGCTCAGTCTTAGTCAGGTTCCTGTGCAGTGAGGAAGCAAGACAGGACAGTCCCAGCAGCAGACAAGCTGGGCCCTGGCTTATGCCAGGTCCTCTGTCAGGGACAGAAGAACTAGTCCAGAGAGGTCTTTTGTCGCTAGACTCTGGAGAGACAGAATGTGACCTACAGTTTCTCCTCATGAAACTCCACTTAACACTATGCAGTGTTAAATCCTTCACTAGAGAGGACAAGTCAGAGATCATCTCAACCCACATCATGGATAAGGAGAGTCACAGTGCAGGACAGTATCCAAAAAGGCAGAAAGCTAGGAACTGATCCGGATAGAGCAAAGTTGCTAGAAGCCTATGAACTCTATCTTGCAGCGCGGGTTTAAGCAGGGAACCCTCAGCATTCCGCTCATCCCAGGTAACAAGGTCTGGGGCTTGTGTCACTCATTAGGACGGGTCCCCCGATACTGGTAGGGCAATAGGTGGTGCGAAGACCAAAGAGTCAAAACACAGGCACAAGTATCCTCTCTCTCTTCTCAAGTATTCTTCTATTTCTACCTCCAACATCCTGGCAGAGCACAGTACTACTTGGGTTGGGACTCACGACATCCTCCTCTCTGCTCTCCTGATTCTTCTGTATACCTCTCAGTACGCAACCCAGTCAGCACCACTGTGCCACTCTCTATACTCTCACTTCAGATCTGGATCAAGTGTTTTATGTCAGGTTTCCATCACCTCCTCCCTTTACCTTCTTTCTCCTTCTTCGCCCTCCGCTCCCTCGTTGCCCTCCGCTCCCTCGTTGCTCTCCGCTCCCTCGTTGCCCTCCGCTCCCTCGTTGCCCTCCGCTCCCTCGCCTCCCTCCGCTCCCTCGCCGCCCTCCACTTTTTTGCTGCCCTCCGCTCTTTCGCCGCCCTCCATTCCGTCACCGCCTTCCACTTCATCGTTGCCTTGCCCTTCGCTCCCTCGCCGTCCTCCGCTCCCTCCATCTTATGTCAATGTAAAGCTGTATGACCTGCTGCATACAGAGATTCTTGGAGTAAAACAGATTTTATTTATGATAAAGAGACTCTGTGATTCCTCGTCAAGCACCAACACAGCACATATACATTCCTTGGGTCATCTCCCCTTTCTGTGGGTGGCAGTGCCAATAGTCCGGGTTAGTCACTACTCCACTCTGGACCACCGTGACAAAAGCCCAAGGGACCCCACACCAGCCCGGCAGGTCACTGACCACAGGGGAACAAGGTATAACCGACCCTCTAAACTAAAAGCAGGTGTGCCATCATAACTGTGTGCCCAACTGGCGTCACGACATAACATCTCTGGTCACACCTAACCATCTGACAAGTGACCGGCCGTCCCACCTTCATACCGGGGGAGGTCACCATATCATTGTCACAAAATGACTGCCACAGAGCAGCCTGGGGATTGAGGGGGGCAGATAGTGGAGGGGGGGGGGGAAATAGGTGATTGAAGCATATTACAGTTATATAACTTTGTAATGTGTTTCAATTACTGGGAAAAAGCTTTTTGCTGGAGTTCCCCTTTAACCCTTAGAATAGTCTTGTATTGGGATTGTTCTGTCTCATCTGAATCTTATTTTCATGCATCGTCTTCCTGTTTTTTCTTCTTCAGATGTTTGTCCTGCCATGTGGCTGGGGGGGCAGCGTGTCTCCCACCTATAATCTAGAACCTCCCCATTATGATGGAATTGAGTGTTTAACAGTCCAGGATAACGTCTTATGCAGCGGCTCCCGAGACAACGGGGTGAAGAAATGGGATATCCCACGTCATGAGCTCATACAGGTATAGTCAGTAACGTTGCTTTTTCTTCCTCCTGTAACATATATAAAGGTTTCCATCATGTCCTCCCTTTCCCTTCTTCCTCCTTCTTCGCCCTCTGCTCCCTCGTTGCCCTCTGCTCCCTTGTTGCCCTCTGCTCCCTTGTTGCCCTCTGCTCCCTTGTTGCCCTCTGCTCCCTTGTTGCCCTCTGCTCCCTCGTTGCCCTCTGCTCCCTTGTTGCCCTCTGCTCCCTCGTTGCCCTCTGCTCCCTTGTTGCCCTCTGCTCCCTCGTTGCCCTCCATTCCCTCGCCTCCCTCCACATCCTCTGCCCCCTCTCCTCCCTCCGCTCCCTCATTGCCCTCCTCTCCCTTGTTGCCCCACCCCCCCACTCCCTCGGCGTCCTCCGCTCCCTCGGCGTCCTCTGCTCCCTTGTTGCCCCCCGCTCCCTTGTTGCTCCCTGCTCCCTTGCCGCCCTCCATTCTGTCGCCTCCCTCGCACACCCTCTTCTCCTTTGCCACCCTTTGCTCCCTCGCTTCCCTCCCCTCCCTCGTTACCCTCCCCTCCCTCGTTACCCTCCCCTCCCTCGTTGCCCTCTGCTCCTTCGTGGCCCTCTGCTCCCTCGCTGCCCTCCGCTCCCTCTCCACCCTCCGCTGCCTCGTTGCCCTCCGCTCCCTTGCCTCCCTCCGCTGCCTCTCCGCCCTCCGCTGCCTCTTCGCACTCCGCTGCCTCTCCGCCCTCCGCTGCCTCTCCGCCCTCCGCTCCCTCGCCGCCCTCCGCTCCCTCGCCGCCCTCCACACCTTCGCCTCCCTCCGCACCTTCGCCTCCCTCTGCACCTTCGCCTCCCTCCGCTCGCTCGCCTCCCTCCGCTCGCTCGCCTCCCTCCGCTCGCTCGCCTCCCTCCGCTCGCTCGCCTCCCTCCGCTCGCTCGCCTCCCTCCGCTCCCTCGTTGCCCTCCGCTCCCTCGTTGCCCTCCGCTCCCTCGCCTCCCTCCGCTCCCTCATCTCCCTTTGCTCCCTCATTGCCCTCCATTCCCTCGCCTCCCTCAGCTCCCTCGCCTCCCTCAGCTCCCTCGTTGCCCTCTGCTCCCTCGTTGCCCTCTGCTCCCTTGTTGCCCTCTGCTCCCTTGTTGCCCTCTGCTCCCTTGTTGCCCTCTGCTCCCTTGTTGCCCTCTGCTCCCTCGTTGCCCTCCATTCCCTCGCCTCCCTCCATATCCTCTGCCCCCTCGCCTCCCTCCGCTCCCTCATTGCCCTCCTCTCCCTTGTTGCCCCCCCCCCCACTCCCTCGCCTCCCTCGGCGTCCTCCGCTCCCTCGGCGTCCTCTGCTCCCTTGTTGCCCCCCGCTCCCTTGTTGCTCCCTGCTCCCTCGCCGCCCTCCATTCTGTCGCCTCCCTCGCACACCCTCTGCTCCTTTGCCACCCTTTGCTCCCTCGCTTCCCTCCCCTCCCTCGTTGCCCTCTGCTCCTTCGTGGCCCTCCTCTCCCTCGCTGCCCTCCGCTCCCTCGCTGCCCTCCGCTCCCTCGCCTCACTCTGCTCCTTCGCCTCCCTCTTCTCCTTCGTCTCCCTCTGCTCCTTCGTCTCCCTCTGCTCCTTCGCCTCCCTCTGCTCCTTCGCCTCCCTCTGCTCCTTCGCCTCCCTCTGCTCCTTCGCCGCCCTCTGCTCCCTCTCCACCCTCCGCTGCCTCGTTGCCCTCCGCTCCCTTGCCTCCCTCCACTCCCTCTCTGCCCTCCGCTCCCTTGCCTCCCTCCACTCCCTCTCTGCCCTCCGCTGCCTCTCCGCCCACCGCTGCCTCTCCGCACTCCGCTGCCTCTCCGCCCTCCGCTGCCTCTCCGCCCACCGCTGCCTCTCCGCACTCCGCTCCCTCGCTGCCCTTCGCTCCCTCGACGCCCTCCGCACCTTCGCCTCCCTCCGCACCTTTGCCTCCCTCCGCACCTTCGCCTCCTTTCGCTCGCCTCCCTCCGCTCCCTCGCCTCCCTCCGCTCCCTCGCCTTCCTTTGCTCCCTCATCTCCCTTTGCTCCCTCATTGCCCTCCATTCCCTCGCCTCCCTCCGCTCCCTCGCCTCCCTCTGCTCCTTCGCCTCCCTCTGCTCCTTCGCCTCCCTCTGCTCCTTCGCCTCCCTCCGCTCCCTCGCCTCCCTCTGCTCCTTCGCCTCCCTCTCCGCACTCCGCTGCCTCTCCGCCCTCCGCTGCCTCTCCGCCCTCCGCTGCCTCTCCGCCCTCCGCTGCCTCTCCGCCCTCCGCTCCCTCGCCGCCCTTCGCTCCCTCGCCGCCCTCCGCACCTTCGCCTCCCTCCGCACCTTCGCCTCCCTCCGCACCTTCGCCTCCCTCCGCACCTTCGCCTCCCTCCGCACCTTCGCCTCCCTCCGCACCTTCGCCTCCCTCCGCTCCCTCGCCTCCCTCCGCTCCCTCGCCTCCCTCCGCTCCCTCGTTGCCCTCCGCTCCCTCGCCTCCCTCCGCTCCCTCGCCTCCCTCTGCTCCCTCGCCTCCCTCCGCTCCCTCGCCTCCCTCCGCTCCCTCGCCTCCCTCCGCTCCCTCGCCTCCCTCCGCTCCCTCGCCTCCCTCCGCTCCCTCATTGCCCTCCATTCCCTCGCCTCCCTCCGCTCCCTCGCCACCCTCTGCTCCTTCGCCTCCCTCTGCTCCTTCGCCTCCCTCTGCTCCTTCGCCTCCCTCTGCTCCTTCGCCTCCCTCCGCTCCCTCGCCTCCCTCTGCTCCTTCGCCTCCCTCTGCTCCTTCGCCTCCCTCTGCTCCTTCGCCTCCCTCTGCTCCTTCGCCTCCCTCTGCTCCTTCGCCTCCCTCTGCTCCCTCGCCTCCCTCCGCTCCCTTGCCTTCCTCCGCTCTCTTGTTGCCCTCCATTACCTCGCCTCCCTCCGCTCCCTTGTTGCCCTCCATTACCTCGCCTCCCTCCGCTCCCTTGCCTCCCTCCGCTCCCTTGCCTCCCTCCGCTCCCTTGTTGCCCTCCGCTCCCTCGTTGCCCTCCGCTCCCTCGCCTCCCTTCGCTCCCTCGTTGCCTTCCATTCCCTCGCCTTCCTCCGCTCCCTCGCCGCCCTCTGCTCCCTTGTCTCCCTCCGCTCCCTCATTGCCCTCCATTCCCTCACCTCCCTCTGCTCCCTCGTTGCCCTCCGCTGCCTCTCCGCCCTCCGCTCCCTCGCCGCCCTCCGCTCCCTCGCCGCCCTCCGCTCCCTCGCCGCCCTCCGCTCCCTCGCCGCCCTCCGCTCCCTCGCCTCCCTCCGCTCCCTCGCCTCGCTCCGCTCCCTCGCCTCCCTCCGCTCTTTTGCCTCCCTTTGCTCCTTCGCCTCCCTTTGCTCCCTCATTGCCCTCCATTCCCTCGCCTTCCTCCGCTCCCTCGCCTTCCTCCGCTCCCTCGCCTTCCTCTGCTCCTTCGCCTCCCTCCGCTCCTTCGTCTCCCTCTGCTCCTTCGCCTCCCTCTGCTCCTTCGCCTCCCTCTGCTCCTTCGCCTCCCTCTGCTCCTTCGCCTCCCTCTGCTCCTTCGCCTACCTCTGCTCCTTCGCCTCCCTCTGCTCCTTCGCCTCCCTCTGCTCCTTCGCCTCCCTCTGCTCCCTCGCCTCCCTCCGCTCCCTTGTTGCCTTCCATTCCCTCGCCTTCCTCCGCTCCCTCGCCGCCCTCTGCTCCCTTGTCTCCCTCCGCTCCCTCATTGCCCTCCATTCCCTCACCTCCCTCTGCTCCCTCGTTGCCCTCCGCTGCCTCTCCGCCCTCCCCTCCCTCGCCGCCCTCCGCTCCCTCGCCGCCCTCCGCTCCCTCGCCGCCCTCCGCTCCCTCGCCGCCCTCCGCTCCCTCGCCGCCCTCCGCTCCCTTGCCTCCCTCCGCTCCCTCGCCTCCCTCCGCTCTTTTGCCTCCCTTTGCTCCTTCGCCTCCCTTTGCTCCCTCATTGCCCTCCATTCCCTCGCCTTCCTCCGCTCCCTCGCCTTCCTCCGCTCCCTCGCCTTCCTCCGCTCCCTCGCCTTCCTCCGCTCCCTCGCCTTCCTCTGCTCCTTCGCCTCCCTCCGCTCCTTCGTCTCCCTCTGCTCCTTCGCCGCCCTCTGCTCCTTCGCCGCCCTCTGCTCCCTCGCCTCCCTCCGCTCCCTTGTTGCCTTCCATTACCTCGCCTCCCTCCGCTCTCTCGCCTCCCTCCGCTCCCTTGCCTCCCTCCGCTCCCTTGCCTCCCTCTGCTCCCTCGTTGCCCTCCGCTCCCTCGTTGCCCTCCGCTCCCTCGCCTCACTCCGCTCCCTCGTTGCCTTCCATTCCTTTCCCCTTCCTCCGCTCCCTCGCCACCCTCTGCTCCCTTGTCTCCCTCCATTCCCTCGCCTCCCTCTGCTCCCTCGTTGCCCTCCGCTCCCTCGCCGCCCTCCCCTCTATAGTCTAAGATGAAGTCATGCAGAACTCTGATAATTTCTGGTTTTTGTTTTTCAGCAAGTTCCTAACGCACATAGAGACTGGGTCTGTGCTATGAGCTTTGTAACCGGACGCCCTGTGATGCTCACTGGTTGCCGAGGAGGAATTATCAAAGTTTGGAACATGGAAAACTTTACGCCTATTGGAGAAGTGAAAGGTCACGATAGTCCTATCAATGCCATGTGTAACAATAGCCGCCACGTATTCACAGCGTCCAGGTGAGAGGCGAGACATTTATACTCATAGAATCAGTCACATTGTTTCATCCCTTGTAGTTTATAAACACATTTTGCCACACTGTCGCTTTCAGCACTGTAACATGTTCTTGTCATTTATAAAAACTTTTGACATATCATAGAGACGGGTCATGGAGACATCACAGAGAGATGCCACTGAGACATGTCAGAGACGTCATAGAGACACGTCATAGAGTAGTCACAGAGACACGTCATACAGACATCGTAGAGACACGCCACAGAGGCGTGCCCACTCTCTGCTCTGTGTGAGAAAAAAAGTCTATCTCATAAGTAAGTCTATGGAGCCGACTTCTTACATGGAGCGGGGAGCGGACGTGCTGCAGCGGGGGCCTCTCCCGGCCTGTTCTCTGTTTATGGAGCCGACTTCTTACACGGAGCAGGGAGCGGACGTGCTGCAGCGGGGGCCTCTCCCGGCCTGTTCTCTGTCTATGGATGCGACTTCTTACACGGAGCAGGGAGCGGACATGCTGCAGCGGGGGCCTCTCCCGGCCTGTTCTCTGTCTATGGATGCGACTTCTTACACGGAGCGGGGAGCAGACGTGCTGCAGCAGGGGCCTCTCCTGGCCTGTTCTCTGTCTATGGAGCCGACTTCTTACACGGAGCAGGGAGCGGACATGCTGCAGCGGGGGCCTCTCCCGGCCTGTTCTCTGTCTATGGAGCCGACTTCTTACACGGAGCAGGGAGCGGACGTGCTGCAGCGGGGGCCTCTTCCGGCCTGTTCTCTGTCTATGGATGCGACTTCTTACATGGAGCGGGGAGCGGACGTGCTGCAGCGGGGGCCTCTCCGGGCCTGTTCTCTGTCTATGGAGCCGATGACTTACACGGAGCGGGGAGCGGACATGCTGCAGCGGGGGCCTCTCCCGGCCTGTTCTCTGTCTATGGATGCGACTTCTTACACGGAGCGGGGAGCGGACTTGCTGCAGCGGGGGCCTCTCCCGGCCTGTTCTCTGTCTATGGAGCCATCTTCTTACACGGAGCGGGGAGCGGACGTGCTGCAGCGGGGGCCTGTCCCGGTCTCTTCTCTGTCTATGGAGCCAGCTTCTTACACGGAGCGGGGAGCGGACGTGCTGCAGCGGGGGCCTCTCCTGGCCTGTTCTCGGTCTATAGAGCCGATGACTTACACGGAGCGGGGAGCGGACGTGCTGCAGCGGGGACCTGTCCCGGTCTGTTCTCTGTCTATGGAGCCGATGACTTACACGGAGCGGGGAGCGGACGTGCTGCAGCGGGGGCCTCTCCCGGCCTGTTCTCTGTCTGTGGAGCCAGCTTCTTACACGGAGCGGGGAGCGGACGTGCTGCAGCAGGGGCCTCTCCCGGCCTGTTCTCTGTCTATGGAGCCAGCTTCTTACACGGAGCGGCGAGCGGACGTGCTGCAGCGGGGGCCTGTCCCGGTCTGTTCTCTGTCTATGGAGCCGATGACTTACACGGAGCGGGGAGCGGACGTGCTGCAGCGGGGGCCTCTCCTGGCCTGTTCTCTGTCTGTGGAGCCAGCTTCTTACACGGAGCGGGGAGCGGACGTGCTGCAGCGGGGGCCTGTCCCGGTCTGTTCTCTGTCTATGGAGCCGATGACTTACACGGAGCGGGGAGCGGACGTGCTGCAGCGGGGGCCTCTCCCAGCCTGTTGACTGTCTATAGAGCCGATGACTTACACGGAGCGGGGAGCGGACGTGCTGCAGTGTGGGCCTCTCCTGGCCTGTTCTCTGTCTATAGAGCCGATGACTCACACGGAGCGGGGAGCAGACGTGCTGCAGCGGGGGCCTCTCCTGGCCTGTTCTCTGTCTATAGAGCCGACTTCTTACACGGAGCGGGGAGCGGACGTGCTGCAGCAGGGGCCTCTCCCGGCCTGTTCTCTGTCTATGGAGCCGATGACTTACACGGAGCGGGGAGCGGACGTGCTGCTGCGGGGGCCTGTCCCGGTCTGTTCTCTGTCTATGAAGCCGACTTCTTACACGGAGCAGGGAGCGGACGTGCTGCAGCGGGGGCCTCTCCCGGCCTGTTCTCTGTCTATGGATGCGACTTCTTACATGGAGCGGGGAGCGGACGTGCTGCAGCGGGGGCCTCTCCTGGCCTGTTCTCTGTCTATGGAGCCGATGACTTACACGGAGCGGGGAGCGGACGTGCTGCAGCGGGGGCCTGTCCTGGTCTGTTCTCTGTCTATGGAGCCGATGACTTACACGGAGCAGGGAGCGGACGTGCTGCAGCAAGGGCCTCTCCTGGCCTGTTCTCTGTCTATGGAGCCGACTTCTTACACGGAGCAGGGAGCGGACATGCTGCAGCGGGGGCCTCTCCCGGCCTGTTCTCTGTCTATGGAGCCGACTTCTTACACGGAGCAGGGAGCGGACGTGCTGCAGTGGGGGCCTCTCCCGGCCTGTTCTCTGTCTATGGATGCGACTTCTTACATGGAGCGGGGAGCGGACGTGCTGCAGCGGGGGCCTCTCCGGGCCTGTTCTCTGTCTATGGAGCCGATGACTTACACGGAGCGGGGAGCGGACATGCTGCAGCGGGGGCCTCTCCCGGCCTGTTCTCTGTCTATGGATGCGACTTCTTACATGGAGCGGGGAGCGGACATGCTGCAGCGGGGGCCTCTCCCGGCCTGTTCTCTGTCTATGGAGCCAGCTTCTTACACGGAGCGGGGAGCGGACGTGCTGCAGCGGGGGCCTGTCCCGGTCTCTTCTCTGTCTATGGAGCCAGCTTCTTACACGGAGCGGGGAGCGGACGTGCTGCAGCGGGGGCCTCTCCTGGCCTGTTCTCGGTCTATAGAGCCGATGACTTACACGGAGCGGGGAGCGGACGTGCTGCAGCGGGGACCTGTCCCGGTCTGTTCTCTGTCTATGGAGCCGATGACTTACACGGAGCGGGGAGCGGACGTGCTGCAGCGGGGGCCTCTCTTGGCCTGTTCTCTGTCTGTGGAGCCAGCTTCTTACACGGAGCGGGGAGCGGACGTGCTGCAGCAGGGGCCTCTCCCGGCCTGTTCTCTGTCTATGGAGCCAGCTTCTTACACGGAGCGGGGAGCGGACGTGCTGCAGCGGGGGCCTGTCCCGGTCTGTTCTCTGTCTATGGAGCCGATGACTTACACGGAGCGGGGAGCGGACGTGCTGCAGCGGGGGCCTCTCCTGGCCTGTTCTCTGTCTGTGGAGCCAGCTTCTTACACGGAGCGGGGAGCGGACGTGCTGCAGCGGGGGCCTGTCCCGGTCTGTTCTCTGTCTATGGAGCCGATGACTTACACGGAGCGGGGAGCGGACGTGCTGCAGCGGGGGCCTCTCCCAGCCTGTTGACTGTCTATAGAGCCGATGACTTACACGGAGCGGGGAGCGGACGTGCTGCAGTGGGGGCCTCTCCTGGCCTGTTCTCTGTCTATAGAGCCGATGACTCACACGGAGCGGGGAGCAGACATGCTGCAGCGGGGGCCTCTCCTGGCCTGTTCTCTGTCTATAGAGCCGACTTCTTACACGGAGCGGGGAGCGGACGTGCTGCAGCAGGGGCCTCTCCCGGCCTGTTCTCTGTCTATGGAGCCGATGACTTACACGGAGCGGGGAGCGGACGTGCTGCAGCGGGGGCCTGTCCCGGTCTGTTCTCTGTCTATGGAGCCGACTTCTTACACGGAGCAGGGAGCGGACGTGCTGCAGCGGGGGCCTCTCCCGGCCTGTTCTCTGTCTATGGATGCGACTTCTTACATGGAGCGGGGAGCGGACGTGCTGCAGCGGGGGCCTCTCCTGGCCTGTTCTTTGTCTATGGAGCCGATGACTTACACGGAGCGGGGAGCGGACGTGCTGCAGCGGGGTCCTCTCCCGGCCTGTTCTCTGTCTATGGAGCCAGCTTCTTACACGGAGCAGGGAGCGGACGTGCTGCAGCGGGGGCCTCTCCCAGCCTGTTCTCGGTCTATAGAGCCAATGACTTACACGGAGCGGGGAGCGGACTTGCTGCAGTGTGGGCCTCTCCTGGCCTGTTCTCTGTGTATAGAGCCGATGACTTACACAGAGCGGGGAGCGGACATGCTGCAGTGTGGGCCTCTCCTGGCCTGTTCTCTGTGTATAGAGCCGATGACTTACACAGAGCGGGGAGCGGACATGCTGCAGCGTGGGCCTCTCTCTGTCTGTTCTCTGTCTATGGAGCCAGCTTCTTACACGGAGCTGGGAGCGGATGTGCTGCAGCGGGGGCCTCTCCCAGCCTGTTCTCGGTCTATGGAGCCGACTTCTTACACCGAGCAAGAAGCGGTCTCTCCCGGCCTGTTCTCAGTCTATAGAGCCAATGACTTACACGGAGCGGGGAGCGGACGTGCTGCAGCGGGGGCCTCTCCTGGCCTGTTCTCAGTCTATAGAGCCAATGACTTGCGGGGAGCGGACGTGCTGCAGCGGGGGCCTCTCCTGGCCTGTTCTCAGTCTATAGAGCCAATGATTTACACGGAGCGGGGAGCGGACGTGCTGCAGCGGGGGCTTCTCCTGGCCTGTTCTCTGTCTATGGAGCCGACTTCTTACACAGAGTGGGGAGCGGACGTGCCGCAGCGGGGGCCCGTCTGTATATTTAGGGTTGGATTAAGGTCAGAGCCCCATAGAAGAGCCAGCTGTGTATGTGTATTCCAAGGGAGCTACTATGGCCCCCAACATACGAAGGGTTTGTCATAGAGATAGCCCCCGACATACGATGGCCTCTCCAGGGCAGCTTTATGAGGAGAGAAGGAAGATCTTGTGCCTAATAAAACCTATTACAGAGTTTCTGAAAAAATATTCTAAATGATAGCTACACTTTAAACAGCTGCTGAAGCTGCCACCGGGCTGCCTGCTAGTGCTGCCTCCCTCTGTACCTGGTGATTCTGTTAGTTGAGCAGCCGCCCAGCAGATATACTTACTAGAACGGTTGCCCTCCCTGTCTTAGCAGGATAGCAGCACAGATGTAAGAGAAGAGCTCCACATAGAAACAACGGACAGTAAGGGTCCCCCCATGTTACTATTTATCCCCCACCTACAGTATGATCAGGGGGCTGAGCGCTGCTCCCATCCTGTCAGTAACCAGTATCCCCTCTAATTTGTAAAATTTTGGGCCAATTATCCGTTTTCCGTAGAGTTCTGGCCCCAACATACAATGGTCGTCCTTAAACCAATTACTATCCTATGCTGAGGGATCACTGTTACCATAGAGTTTCAAAAACAGAGCTGGGTGCATCTATGGGCACCTATGTAGTTAGTTTCCGCTCAGTAGGACCGAGGCTGTATGGGTGGGTGGCGGAGGCCCCCCAGTGTACTGAGGCTGGCTGGGTGGTGGAGGCCCCCGGTGGACTGAAGCTGGCTGGGTGGTGGAGGCCCCCTGGTGGACTGAGGCTGGCTGGGTGGTGGAGGCCCCCCGGTGGACTGAGGCTGGCTGGGTGGTGGAGGCCCCTTGGTGGACTGAGGCTGGCTGGGTGGTGGAGGCCCCCCGGTGGACTGAGGCTGGCTGGGTGGTGGAGGCCCCCCGGTGGACTGAAGCTAGCTGGGTGGTGGAGGCCCCCTGGTGGACTGAGGCTGGCAGGGTGGTGGAGGCCCCCCGGTGGACTGAGGCTGGCTGGGTGGTGGAGGCCCCTTGGTGGACTGACGCTGGCTGGGTGGTGGAGGCCCCCCGGTGGACTGAGGCTGGCTGGGTGGTGGAGGCCCCCCGGTGGACTGAGGCTGGCTGGGTGGTGGAGGCCCCCCGGTGGACTGAGGCTGGCTGGGTGGTGGAGGCCCCCCGGTGGACTGAGGCTGGCTGGGTGGCGGAGGCCCCCCCCAGTGGAACCGTCCTATAATCCAACCCTGTTTCTATTAAGTGTGTGGAATTCCCAGTGATCCGCTTAAGTAACTATGTCTTCTCTTCTTCTTCAGTGTGTAGTAACTCCTCTTGTGCTTTCCTCCTTTCTGTGACAGTGACTGCCGGGTGAAGCTCTGGCTCTATGTTCCTGGCCTCACTCCATGTCTCCCACGACGGGTTCTGGCAATCAAGAGCAGAGCGACCAGCCTTCCCTGACGTCTTCTCCGGCCTTCCCTGACGTCTTCTCCGGCCTTCCCTGACGTCTTCTCCGGCCTTCCCTGACGTCTTCTCCGGCCTTCCCTGACGTCTTCTCCGGCCTTCCCTGACGTCTTCTCCGGCCTTCCCTGACGTCTTCTCCGGGCCTTCCCTGACGTCTTCTCCGGCCTTGGCTGGCGTCTTCTCCGGCCTTTATGCTGGGCCTTAATCATCTAAGGGACAGATACCACTTACAGACGATTGATGGAGGTTTTTCACTAGGTTTTACTATGTCTTTTAATGTCTTATATTTTATGTGAATTTAGAAGAACAATTAGAGTAATCCTGTGAGCTCTGCTGCATGGGAAGGTTTAAAGGGGAACTCTGGTTAAAAATAAAAATAAAAAACATGTACGGGGCGTGCCTCTTATACGGAGCCTCTTGTACGGGGTGTGCCTCTTATAGCGAGCCTCTTATACGGAGCCTCTTGTACGGGGCGTGCCTCTTATAGGGAGCCTCTTATACGGAGCCTCTTGTACGGGGTGTGCCTCTTATAGCGAGCTTCTTGTACGGGACGTGCCTCTTATACAGCGCCTCTTGTACTGGGTGTGCCTTTTATACGGAGCCTCTTATAGGGGGAGCCTCTTGTACGGTCCTTGCCTCTTGTAGGGGGCGTGCTTCTTATATGGAGTCTCTTGTACGGTGCGAGCCTCTTGTATGGGGCGTGCCTCTTATAGGGAGCCTCTTGTATGGGGCGTGCCTCTTATAGGGAGCCTCTTGTATGGGGCGTGCCTCTTATAGGGGGCCTCTTGTATGGGGCGTGCCTCTTATAGGGGGCCTCTTGTATGGGGCGTGCCTCTTATAGGGAGCCTCTTGTATGGGGCGTGCCTCTTATAGGGAGCCTCTTGTACGGGGCGTGCCTTTTATAGGTAGCCTCTTGTATGGGGCGTGGCTCTTATAGTGAGCCTCTTGTACAGGGCGTGCCTCTTATAGGGGGCCTCTTGTACGGGGCGTGCCTCTTGTAGGGAGCCTCTTGTACAGGGCGTGCCTCTTGTAGGGAGCCTCTTGTATGGGGCGTGCCTCTTATAGGGAGCCTCTTGTATGGGGCGTGGCTCTTATAGGGAGCCTCTTGTACGGGGTGTGCCTCTTGTAGGGAGCCTCTTGTACGAGGCGTGCCTCTTATAGGGCGCCTCTTGTACGGGGCGGGCCTCTTATAGGGAGCCTCTTGTACGGGGCGTGCCTCTTATAGGGAGCCTCTTGTACGGGTGTGCCTCTTATAGGGGGCCTCTTGTACAGGACGTGCCTCTTATAGGGAGCCTCTTGTACGGGGCGTGCCTCTTATAGGGAGCCTCTTGTACGGGTGTGCCTCTTATAGGGAGCCTCTTGTACGGGGCGTGCCTCTTATAGGGAGCTTCTTGTATGGGGCGTGCCTCTTGTAGGGAGCCTCTTGTACAGGACGTGCCTCTTATAGGGAGCCTCTTGTACGGGGCGTGCCTCTTATAGGGAGCCTCTTGTACGGGGCGTGCCTCTTATAGGGAGCCTCTTGTACGGGGCGTGCCTCTTATAGGGAGCCTCTTGTACGGGGCGTGCCTCTTATAGGGAGCCTCTTGTACGGGGCGTGCCTCTTATAGGGAGCCTCTTGTACAGGACGTGCCTCATATAGTGAGCCTCTTGTACGGGGCGTGCCTCTTATAGGGGGCCTCTTGTACGGGGCATGCCTCTTATAGGGAGCCTCTTGTACAGGACGTGCCTCTTATAGGGAGCCTCTTGTACGGGGCGGGCCTCTTATAGGGGGCCTCTTGTACGGGGCGTGCCTCTTATAGGGAGCCTCTTGTACAGGGCGTGACTCTTATAGGGGGCCTCTTGTACGGGCGTGCCTCTTATAGGGAGCCTCTTGTACGGGGCGTGCCTCTTATAGGGAGCTTCTTGTATGGGGCGTGCCTCTTGTAGGGAGCCTCTTGTACAGGACGTGCCTCTTGTAGGGAGCCTCTTGTACGGGGCGTGCCTCTTATAGGTAGCCTCTTGTATGGGGCGTGCCTCTTGTACGGGCGTGCCTCTTGTAGGGGGCCTCTTGTACGGGGCGTGCCTCTTATAGGGAGCCTCTTGTACGGGGCGTGCCTCTTATAGGGAGCCTCTTGTACGGGTGTGCCTCTTGTAGGGAGCCTCTTGTACGGGCGTGCCTCTTATAGGGAGCCTCTTGTACAGGGCGTGACTCTTATAGGGGGCCTCTTGTACGGGTGTGCCTCTTATAGGGGGCCTCTTGTACGGGCGTGCCTCTTATAGGGGGCCTCTTGTACGGGGCGTGCCTCTTATAGGGAGCCTCTTGTACGGGGCGTGCCTCTTGTAGGGAGCCTCTTGTACGGGGCGTGCCTCTTGTAGGGAGCCTCTTGTACAGGATGTGTCTCTTATAGGGGGCCTCTTGTACGGGCGTGCCTCTTATAGGGGGCCTCTTGTATGGGACGTGCCTCTTGTAGGGAGCCTCTTGTACGGGGCGTGCCTCTTATAGGGAGCCTCTTGTACGGGGCATGCCTCTTATAGGGAGCCTCTTGTATGGGGCGTGGCTCTTATAGGGAGCCTCTTGTACGGGGTGCGCCTCTTGTAGGGAGCCTCTTGTATATGGGGTGTGCCTCATAGGGAGCCTCTTGTATGGGGCGTGCCTCTTATAGGGAGCCTCTTGTATGGGGCGTGGCTCTTATAGGGAGCCTCTTGTACGGGGCGTGCCTCTTATAGGGGGCCTCTTGTACGGGTGTGCCTCTTATAGGGGGCCTCTTGTACAGGACGTGCCACTTATAGGGAGCCTCTTGTATGGGGCGTGCCTCTTATAGGGAGCCTCTTGTACGGGGCGTGCCTCTTGTAGGGAGCCTCTTGTACGGGACGTGCCTCTTATAGGGAGCCTCTTGTACGGGGTGTGCCTCTTATAGCGAGCCTCTTGTACGGGACGTGCCTCTTATACAGCGCCTCTTGTACTGGGCGTGCCTTTTATACGGAGCCTCTTATAGGGGGAGCCTCTTGTACGGGCCTTGCCTCTTGTAGGGGGCGTGCCTCTTATATGGAGTCTCTTGTACGGTGCGAGCCTCTTGTATGGGGCGTGCCTCTTGTAGGGGGCCTCTTGTACAGGGCGTGCCTCTTATAGGGAGCCTCTTGTACGGGGCGTGCCTCTTATAGGGAGCCTCTTGTACGGGGCGTGCCTCTTGTAGGGAGCCTCTTGTACGGGACGTGCCTCTTATAGGGAGCCTCTTGTACGGGGTGTGCCTCTTATAGGGAGCCTCTTGTACGGGGTGCGCCTCTTATAAGGAGCCTCTTGTACGGGTGTGCCTCTTATAGGGAGCCTCTTGTATGGGACGTGCCTCTTATAGGGGGCCTCTTGTACGGGGTGTGCCTCTTATAGGGAGCCTCTTGTACGGGGTGCGCCTCTTATAAGGAGCCTCTTGTACGGGTGTGCCTCTTATAGGGAGCCTCTTGTATATGGGATGTGCCTCTTATAGGGGGCCTCTTGTACGGGGTGTGCCTCTTATAGGGAGCCTCTTGTATGGGACGTGCCTCTTATAGGGGGCCTCTTGTACGGGGTGTGCCTCTTATAGGGAGCCTCTTGTACGGGGTGCGCCTCTTATAAGGAGCCTCTTGTACGGGTGTGCCTCTTATAGGGAGCCTCTTGTATATGGGATGTGCCTCTTATAGGGAGCCTCTTGTACAGGGCGTGCCTCTTGTAGGGAGCCTCTTGTATATGGGGTGTGCCTCATAGGGAGCCTCTTGTATGGGACGTGCCTCTTATAGGGAGCCTCTTGTACGGGGCGTGCCTCTTGTAAGGAGCCTCTTGTATATGGGGTGTGCCTCATAGGGAGCCTCTTGTATGGGACGTGCCTCTTGTAGGGAGCCTCTTGTACAGGACGTGCCTCATATAGGGAGCCTCTTGTACGGGGCGTGCCTCTTATAGGGAGCCTCTTGTACAGGGCGTGCCTCTTATAGGGAGCCTCTTGTACGGGGCGTGCCTCATATAGGGAGCCTCTTGTACGGGGCGTGCCTCTTGTAGGGAGCCTCTTGTATGGGACGTGCCTCTTATAGGGAGCCTCTTGTACAGGGCGTGCCTCTTATAGGGAGCCTCTTGTACGGGGCGTGCCTCATATAGGGAGCCTCTTGTACGGGGCGTGCCTCTTATAGGGAGCCTCTTGTACGGGGCGTGCCATCTGGGGGGTGAATGGAGGCGGGGCTTGATACATGCCCCCTATCTTTTTCTTTCCATCCTGTTTAGCCCCTTTAACACCAGGTCAGTATTAGTGAAGCCAGAGTGGTATCGGCAGTCCCAGAATACACCTCTCCCCTTTAGAGGCCTGATGGTTTTATTCACGTATCAGAGAATCAGGGGAAGCAGTGGCCTCCCCCTCCCCGAGACTAACAATTCCTTCCATCCTTATCATCACTTTACCAGTCTCCTTTCCCCAGTTCTCAGCCGCTGCTTTCCGCTAAACACACAGAAATCTGTTTGTTAGCCTCTCTCTCTGCCTCCCCTCCTCCCCCTTCCCTTCTGAGACGCCTGATGTAACTAGTCTTCCTGACCAGCTTTACCTTCCCTGTGATTATCCCTTCCAGCATCACAGAGTGCAGAGACAGCCAGCCAGGACACTGGTTACATCAGCCATCTCAGAAGGGAGGGGTGAGGAGACGGAAAGCACGGCGCACACACACAGATTTCTGTGTCTTCAGCAGAAAGCAGCAGCTGAGAACTAGGGGAAGGAGACTGATAAGGTAATGACATGGATGGAAGTAATTGTTAGTCGCAGGGAGAGTGGGGATGATTCAGCGTGTATTTCACCTGAGCGGAATACCTCTTCAACTGGTCATAAAAAACCATCTCATTTTGGTACGTAGGAACAGATGTGTTATACTAAAGATTCTATATTCTTCACTCCCACTGCTGTATATGCCTGTGAGCCCCCCGTATACTATACAGTATGACTGACAGGGGGGGGGGCTGCAGTATATACTATAGAATATGATGGACGGGGGGGAGGGGGGCTTCAGTATATACTATAGAATATGATGGACAGAGGGGGGGCTGCACATTTTTCCCCCTCTTGTAAAGATTTCATCAATGGGAAGCAGAATTGTAGCCGCTTTGTACAGTTTGAACACACAGCACGGGAGAGCCGACACGTGACAGACGGCACAGGAGAGCCGACACGTGACAGACGGCACAGGAGAGCCGACACGTGACAGACGGCACAAGAGAGCCGACACGTGACAGACGGCACAGGAGAGCCGACACGTGACAGACGGCACAGGAGAGCCGACACGTGACAGACGGCACAGGAGAGCCGACACGTGACAGACGGCACAGGAGAGCCGACACGTGACAGACGGCACAGGAGAGCCGACACGTGACAGACGGCACAGGAGAGCCGACACGTGACAGACGGCACAGGAGAGCCGACACGTGACAGACGGCACAGGAGAGCCGACACGTGACAGACGGCACAGGAGAGCCGACACGTGACAGACGGCACAGGAGAGCCGACACGTGACAGACGGCACAGGAGAGCCGACACGTGACAGACGGCACAGGAGAGCCGACACGTGACAGACGGCACAGGAGAGCCGACACGTGACAGACGGCACAGGAGAGCCGCCGACACGTGACAGACGGCACAGGAGAGCCGCCGACACGTGACAGACGGCACAGGAGAGCCGCCGACACGTGACAGACGGCACAGGAGAGCCGACATGTGACAGACAGCACAGGAGAGCGGTAGATGCATAAGGGTTAGTAGCAGCAGCAGTATAGAGGATGGTGATCAGGGGAGATCTGTGGCCCTCAGGGCTGGTGGTGGCGGCTCCTATGGATCATGATGGACGGGTGGTATGGTTGGACAGGTGCGGTCACATGACAGAGCTGCAGGTGTGTGGATACCAGCACAGGTACAGGCCTCATTCAGATCGGATGCAGTGTTGTCCCTTGGATGTGATCGTTCCGTCTGCCCTCTGAAGTCACTCACACAGGCGGATAGCACAGTTACATAGGCCGTCTATGGAAAACTACAGCGCCTGCTCTGTACAGTTTGAGTATTTTTTACTCCAAGCACAATTTCTACTTTCTGTTCATTCAGATGTGTCGGTGAGAATTAAAATAAAAAATAAATCAAAAAAATGTTTAAAACGACCTAATTCTGTGATTTCTTACAAATGTCTTCTGTATGAGGGAACACAGAGCCGACCACCGGGCTGCCGCATTATTACCCGGCCACCTACTCTGCTCCTTTTACATGTAACAATTTGTCAGTCAGTGAGATTGAGGATTGTTTGCTGTGCAGGAGAAATCATGCTGCCGGGCTGCACAAGCAAGCCTTGTATTGTTCATGCATCCGTGAAAACTGACAGCACATATATGCATGTGGGATATACTGTACGTACAGGATACACATAGGATATGCTTGTGGGATATTCTCTATATATAAGATATGCATATGGGATAGGGTATACGGATTATCTGTGCTGTCAGTTTCCTGATCACTACATACTCACCTAGTGTGCTGCTGCAATTCGGCATCATGCCCTCTGGCTCACTTGTCCAGCCGCTGTATCTTCAGGCCCCGCCTCCTCCAGAATGACTGGCAGCCAGGTGAGGCGGGGGCTGAAGACAGCAGCTGGACAAGTGAGCTGGAGAGCATGATGCCGAATCGCAGCAGCACACTAGGTAAGTATGTAGTGCTAAGTGATCTGGAAACTGACAGCACAGATCATATACATTGGTTCCACACCCCAAATAGAATGATTATTTATTCTGAATAATGTGTAGGAGAGATGAAACAATGAGAAGCAGCTGAGGGGGGCGTAGCTTGAGCATGGCCGAGTGAAGACATGCTGCACCTCAGCTCCGGGCACCACTCCTCATTACCGGGACTTTCACTGACTTTCTGTCAACCGGCTATGCCCCCCGGGGGCAAGAAGAACCCCTCTAAACCCTCTGCTGACACCTTCCCCCCCCCCCCCCCCCCCCGTGCTTCTTTATCACGGTTTGCCCGAATTTCTCCTCCTTCTCCTCCAGCCTCCACGCTGCGCAGCAAGATGGCCGCTGCTCCTGTGACAAGGACCACACAGAAGTCAGGTCCTGCAGGTTCCCTGCGATCCTGCACTCACCTCTGGACCCTGAATCCCCCACTCCAGTTATCTCCGAACAAGATCCCTCCTGCTGTCTCACCCCGGCCATGCTACTAACGGAGGTGAAATCTCTGCTGCAACCCCCCCCCCCCCACACACACACACACCCACCTGAGCTAACTACGCAGCCAGCACACATGGAGGACCGCCACGCTAAGGACATGGCTAATTTGAAGTCCTCAATGGCCTCAATTGCCTCTACAGTGTCGGACTTGGAAGTCAGACAAAATACCCTGGACCAAACAGTTTCTGCCCTGTCCCCAAAGGTAGCTACACATGATGCAGTTCCTCGGCACCTGATCGCCCACGTGGACGACCTCGAGAACTGAGGCCGTCGGAACAACATAAAAATCTGCGGTCTCCCTGAGGATGTGGGCCCTGACCGTCTTGCACGGGTGGTGAGAGTTATCTTCAACCGCTACCTGAGGGACCCCGAGGAGACTCACATGGACAGGACCCACAGAGTGGCAGGTTAGCGCTCCCAAGACCAGAATCGCCCTCGAGATGTGCTCTGCAGAGTACACTATTATTAGCAAAAAGAAGCTCTTCTTCAAAGCGCCTGGGAGCTGGGCCCGCTAGATTACAATGGGGCAGAGATTACCCTCTTGCCCCACCTGTCCCAACGCACCCTAGCGATGCGCTGCCTGCTGCGCCCTCTCCTAGATGCCATACGGGACACAGGAGCTTCTTACAGATGGGGGTACCCATTCCACCTCATCATCAGGTACGCAGGTACCACTTACATTCTCCGTACCCCAGTGGACCTCCCAGGCGCGCTCCAACTCCTCGGGCTCACCTCTATGCACCTGCCTGACTGGCCTGCTCCGGTTCTCCAGCTCCCTGCTGGTCCTGCTGCCGCCGCTGGGAGATCACCTCCACGGGATGCACGACGGTCCAGCTCTCTGCGCCAGAGCAGTCCCCGCTCATCACCGCGCAGGAGTCCCTGTTCACCACCTCATGGGAGCCCCTGCTCTCCCCACCCGGGCTGGGACTCATAGAGGGGACCTATCTTGCCTTCCTCGCCACCGGGGCCCTTGTTTCTCCCGACGGATGCCCACAGACCGATCACCTTGCCATCTTCCCCTCCTGGCATGGTTACTCTTCCCCTGTAACATGTGACAGGACGATGTATTGCCAATGTATTTTATGTTTTGATCAGCAGAGGGCACCCTTGCCCTGCCTTTTCCTATACCACACTCATATGCCCTGATAGCGGTGTTTTGCTAACTGTGATTTGATGACAATGTTCTGCTAATTGTGTTCTGATAACTATGTTTTCATATCTATGTCTTGTTAACTAAGCTTTGATAACTGTTGTCACGGATAAGGGTGCTGCCTTCCGACTGTGCGTCTCTGTTCTTTCACTGTTTCAGCATTTTACTCCTTCTAATGTCCTCCTCCCCCCCCCCCTTTTTTTCTCTGCTCCTCCCCATACCTTCCTCTCTCCCACTACCCTACCCCCCCTCTCCCTAATGTGTCTCCCCTACTATACCCCTCCTCTATCTCCCATCGATCTACCGCCCCTCATCCTTCCCCTTGCTTCCCCCTCTGGCTACTCTCAGGCCGGTTCCACTTTTCCTTTTATCCACTCCCCTTCCCCCCTCTCTAAAGGTACATCCCTGGCCTCCTACCTAGGCTTTGTCCCTGCCTTTCCATATTCTGCTGGTTTACATATGCCCCTTGGGGTGGCCGGGATTTCTGAACCTCCGGGGGCAATTGGATGCTCTAAATATTGTATGTATATGCTAATATCTCATGGTTTCCCTGTGTTCTCCCAGGTGGGCCAGCATCACCATTGCCTTATATTTGTCTGAGTTATTGCGGGCACTACTTTTATTGATTACTGTCTTGTTGCTGTTCCTGTCTGACTTTGGCTTTTCTCAGGAGTTGGTTGCCCGAGCTAGGCCCCTAGGTCCGCTCTTGCACTTTCCCCAACTTGGTTTTCTTTTTGCTCATAGGCTCTTGGCAGGTTGCTCCTGCTTACCCTAGGGTCTTTGATACCCGCTCTTCTTTTTTCTCTCTTCTCTATCTCGCCCTCCCCCACTCTCCATTCCCATGTCTTCCCCCCCCCCCCCCCTTTTTTTTCCTAGGTTGTCCCTCACTGAGCCATGTCTTCGATACTTTGTGTTTCGCTGAATGCACAATGCCTGAACATTCCGGAGAAACGACCCTCCCTATTGTGTCTTCTCTGGGCTAAACGTGCTTTGGTGGCCTTTGTCCAAGAAACCCATTTTCGAAAAGACCAGATGCAACGTTTGTTGGATAGTAACTTCCCTGATGTGTTCCATAGCTGTTCTTCAGACTCTAAAACTAAGGGGGTGTCCATATTGATTGCTCGCTCCGCCCCTTGGGAGTTTGTGGATTAGATGTCAGACTCAGAGGGTCGGTTTCTCTTTGTGAAAGGTAAGATGGCCAGTACTCTATGTACCTTTGGTATGGTTTACCTTTCCAATACTGGTCTACTGGCATTCTTAGAACGCTGCCTGGCCACAGTTGATGATTTTCTTGAGGGGGTGGTCGTTCTTGGTGGAGATCTCAACATGGCCCTGAATCCCTACTTGACTCCTCTACGGGTCACTCTTCCCTTCCCTTTTCCTCCCTGCGACGCACTAAGCAAACCTTACATTCCTACCAACTAATGGATATCTGGAGGCTTCTTCATCCCCATGACAACCTATATTCCCATATTGACTATCTATTTATCTCTCATACACACTTGGATAAAGTGACCGCTGCCTACATTGACCCCATTTCATTTTCCGACCATGTGCTTATTTCCATCTCTCTTACCTTTGCCCCCCATCAACCATGGTGCTGGCGCCTTAATGACTCCCTCCTGAGGGACCCTGGAGTCCTGGCTGAAATCCGCTCGGACCTGACCAACTATTTTACCACTAACGCCATTCCGGATTCCTCGCCTTTGGTGGTGTGGGAGGCCCATAAATGTTACATACAAGGTACTTTCATTAAACTGGCCGCGCGTCTTAAGAAGCAGCATTCTGAAAAGATTCTGTCTCTAGTCTCACAAATCGCAGTCCTTGACAAACAACACAAGCGGTCTCTGGCAGTGGCCACGGGCACAGAGGTAAACTACGCGACCTTACCTTCGCTGATGCCAAGGCCTCATTGGCAAGTTGCCGTCATCATTACTTTGAGTTCGGCAACAAGCCTGGCAAGATCCTAGCTCGGGCCCTTAGGTTACAGAGAGCCCGCTTCTTTATCCCCCAAGTCTCCTCAGCTGATGGCTCACGATTGTCTCTCTCCTCCCAAATAGCAGACGCCTTTCGTTCTTATTATGTGAACCTTTATGGGCTTTCTCCCACGTCGAGTCCTGTCTGCTCCCACCACCTCCACTCTTCCATTTCCTCATATCTGCGGGACTCTGGTCTCCCTTCTTTGCCAGAGGAGAGCCTCTCTTCGCTTGAATCCCCAATCACTGCCACGGAATGGGAATGGGCGATCAAGTCCTTCCCCTCTGGCAAAGCCCCTGGCCCTGATGGCCTCACCCTGCCTTATTACAAATCGTTTGGCCCCCTTCTTCAGGACCTCTTTTTTGTCTGCGTACAACTCTGTTTCCACCGGCCCCAGACTCCCTCCGTGTCATTCCCAAGGAAGGCAAAGACCCCTCCCAATGCCCATATTATCACCCTATCTCCCTTTTGAATTTAGATCTTAAATTCTTCTCCAAAATCTTAGCTGCTCGTCTCACTCCCCTTCTCCTACCCATCATACACCTCGATCAGGTAGGTTTTATGCCTACACAAGAGGCCCGGGACAACACTACTAGGGCGATTAATATTATCCACCATGTCCGTTCCACGGGCCTTCCCACTATGTTATTATCCATGGATGCAGAGAAGGCGTTTGACCGAGTCAGTTGGCCTTTCCTCTTTGCCACGCTTAAACATCTCGGTCTTGGACCAAACATATTGGAGTGGATTGGCTCCCTGTACTCCCACCCCTCGGCCCAGGTCTCGGTCAATGGCCTTCTCATTTGCTATAACAAATGGAACGCGGCAGGGCTGCCCTTTCTTTCCCCTTATCTTTATTTTGACCCTTGAGCGCTTTCTCAGACACGTGAGAAACAATACAAATATTGCTGGGGTAAGAGTGGTGTCGGTGGATCACAAAGTTGCGGCTTATGCAGACGACCTTCTTTTTTTCTCACCCAACCTTCTGTCTCCCTTCCTAACCTCCTCTCGAAGCTTTCTCGTTTTCAAAATCTTTCCAAGTACTAGATTAATTAACAAAAATCAGAGGCACTTAACCTCTCTCTCCCCACCTTTATGGCCGCTTCCTTGGAGACCTCTTTCCCATTCCGCTGGTTGTGCTCCTCCTTGACTTATTTAGGGGTTCAACTCACGCCCTCTGTATCTGACATTTTTCAAGCTAATTCCCACCCATGCTTAAGCGTATTGAAGCAGGTTTGCTCAGGTGGCACAATGGCACCTTCCCTTGGTTCGGGCGCTGTTCCATCTTTAAGATGAATGTTCTGCCGCGCTTGCTCTACCTCTTACAAGCCCTCCCTGTGGCGGTGCCCTTGTCCTACTTCCCACAACTCTCCACACTCCTTACGAAATTTTATATGGGCGCATTAACAACCTCGCCTAGCCAAGTCTATTCTGTACCGTCCTAAGACGCGAGGAGGCCTTGGACTCCCCAATGTTTATCATTACTATGTTGCTGCTCATCTTTCTAGGGTGCTAGATTGGCATCGCCACGCTCCCACTAAATTATGGGTAGGTCTGGAAATGATGATCTCCCCAATTTCCCTGTTGGCAGCTCTGTGGATCCCAGCCTCCTCCCATCTTGCCGGTCCACACCCTACCATTGTTCACACCCTGAAGATGTGTCATAAGCACCTCTCTGCCGGCCTCCTAGCCCCTCATCCTTCCCCATTGTTCCCTGTTTTGGGAAATCCCTCTTTCTCTGTTGGCATGGAAGACCCAGTGTTCCGAGCCTAGTTTCGAGCTGGCTCTTTTCGAGCTACCGTTTTTCTTCAGGGCTCGACGTGGTTGCCCCTCTCTGACCTTAAAGACCATTCAGACCCGGCCGATTTGGGGTTCTGGAGGGCATTACAACTCCACCATTTTCTTAATTCCCTCTCTAAACCTTCTTGCTTTACCCGCTCCACCACGCAATTTGAATCTCTCTGCTTGGGCTCGGATCCACTCAGTCACTCTCTTTCCTTCCTCTATACCTTGTTGGGCTCCCCACCGGAACAGCCACCTCCTCCATTTCTTAACGCCTGGGAGGGAGACTTAGATATTTCCCTCTCTGCGGCCTAAGTAGACAGAGTGCTTTCCTGCACACATTCCTCTTCTATTTCCTCGCGCCTCCAAGAGGCCGATATAAGCTATTTCCACGTTGGTACCGGGTCCCTACCCGTCTCCACCGGATCTTCCCTGATGCCTCGCCACTATGCTGGAGAAATTGTGGTGGAGAAAGCTCCCTCTTGCACACCTTCTGGAGCTGTCCCAAATTGGTTCCTTTCTGGAAGGAAGTGTGGCGCATCTCCTGTACCTTTACTGACCATCAGCTCCTCTTCTCACCATCGCTCTTTCTCCTGCATCTATTTCCCTTAAAACTTACCGTCGAGGGGGGGGGGGCGTGTCTAGCCATGCTGCTGTGAGGACGTATTCTGCAGAGCTCCTCCAGACCCATTCACCATCCAAAGGCATCCTGCACCTCAATCATGGGGAAAACCTCCAGAAAGCTCAGGGGAGGCTCCTCCACCCGTGCCTGCTCACCCCAGGGGGAAATTGGCCATTATTTCCTCCGGCCAGAGGCATCATCCTCACACCAGATGACGGAGCTGCAGGGGAAGGAAGATGGCCACCGCCATGAGGACCCTGTGCCCGTCACCCCCTTAGCGGCCCGCTTACGGTCAGCCACCCCATCCACTGCTGCCCGCACTCCGGAGGATCCGGCAGCCTCCTCCCGGCCACAACATTGCCATGGGGATCCGGCACAGGCCTCCCGCCCTTCCCCCTCACCATTCCCTCCAGGCTCCGGCAGCCATCTTGCCCGGACGCACGGCGCGGGAGACGCGACACAGGAGCTACCTACACCGCCATCAGCCGTGGAAGAGCTGCACTCGGGGCCCCATCAGGTACCTCTAGACTGTGCCCACTGTCCGGCGCCCCTCTCCTCCTGCCCCTCTCCTCATAACAGCCCCCGGCAGGTTGAGGCCCAAATCCAAGATGGCGCCCCCCTCACTGCCCCAGAAGCGGCCGTCACTGCACCCCCTGCTGCAGCACTGAACCCAGCGGCGCCCGTATGGGTGCAATCTGCCCAGGACTTGGCATGGTTCTCCCCTCCCACACTTCTTCCCCCCTCAGCCAGGGAGCCCCCGCACCCCCACTTGCCCTAGCTCCGTTGGGCACACAGGGTGGCCTATCCCCTGCATGGTCCTCAGAATCCTCGTGGGGGGGCTCCCCTGCACGTAACCAGGTCACACAGTGGCCTTAGTACATGCCCCTGCAGGCTCCTCTCCACCCAAGGGACTGTTGCTGGACATTCATCCCTCAATTCCTCCTTCCCTGGTTGGCACCCCACCGATATTCAGACAAGCTACACAGCACCCTCCTCTCTGTACCCAGGAGCTACCATTGCATTTGTCCTCCTCCTGCACTTCTGGCCTTGATGATAGTAGACCTGCATCTCTGGCGGATCTCAAGATCCTTACTCAATCCTTACCCACTAGGAGTGACATCTCAATTCTAGCTGAACAACTGGTGGACGAGTGCAAGCAGGAGTTTGCGCAGTTTCGTACTGAATTAACAGCGGTCTCCACCAGAGTGGATAACCTGGAAGTCGCTCAGGAGACCACATCCACCTCTCTATCTGCCTTACAGTCCACTGTGAACTTGCATACTGACCAACTGTTTGTCCTCCAGCAACACATGGACGATATAGAAAACCGCAATCGGAGGAACAACTTGCGGATCCGGGGGCTTCCTGAGTCGATTGCTTCATCGGACCTGTTTGCTGTTCTCTCCGGTATTTTTAACGATCTCCTGGAGCAGCCGCCTAACACACACATTGAACTGGATAGGGCGCTACGCCCACCCAGTCGAGATGACCAGAACCCCAGGGATGTTATCTGTCAGGTTCATTTCTACTCCACTAAGGAAGAAATTCTCCTGAGGGCCCGCAAACGACGTGCTGTGGTGTATAGGGGGGCTCACCTCCTCATTCTGCCTGATCTTTCCCGACACACGCTGACTCAGAGAGCGGCCCTGCGCCCCCTGTTGGACATTCTCAGAGACCGCAATATACCCTTTCGCTGGGGTTATCCTTTTGTGCTGACTGTCCGCCGGAATGGCCGCACCCTCACTCTACGGGCCCCCGCTGATGTTCCGGATTTCCTCAGGGACCTTGACATCACTGGCCTCACTCTCCCGGAATGGCCTTCCCTCCTCTCTTCGACCCGGGGTTCCAAGAGACCTCTCTCACCGAGAGACCCAACATCTATCACTCAAGGACTCCCTCCGAGATCGCCACGTCGCCACGGACCCCGTAGATCCTCGCCCCCTGCGCCTCGGCCCTCAGAGTCATCGCGCAACTGAGATGGAGCCATCTGAAATGGAACACCGCAGATGCTTCCCGTGGAGGGACCTTCGATGCTCTCTTTTCTAACACAGTGATTGTTGCTGTTTGACACCTTGTTCATATTGCCCCCTACATCTGTCTATATTGCATCCTTTTTCTGTTCTGCCTCCCCTGGGCAGGTTCTGTTCTATATCTGGTACAACCCTCATAGTTCTATCCATGTTTAACCGTTAGTCATAAGTTTTGCTTGTTTGCCTTAACATACTTTCCTCAAGGTCTGTGAGGAGCCCCCTGCACCGCGCATACGGTACTTGTCTGCCTCTCTCCCCCCATAGGTGGGACACCGGACCCGAGTTTTCTCTGGTCTGGTAGCCCTTCAGCGGTGCTTTTGTTGAGAATACGCTGCAGTTTTATTCCTTACTGCTTGTATATTTGTACTTGTGTTGTGTTCTCCCACCTTCCTACCCCACCCCCCTGTTTGTCCTTCACTAATTGTTTTTCCTTTTTTCCAGAGTCGGTTGTCCCTGACGGCCCTTCTTTAGGGTCTCCACGGCCCTCTCCGTAACGCCCCTTGCCCGTACCCCATGGCGAACCTTCATGTTGCCTCTTTTAATGGGCAGGGACTGAACACACCCGGGAAGCGATCACAGATCCTACATCACTTCCACCGTAGAAAGGTACATGTCCTCTGTCTACAGGAAACACATTTCAAGGTCAACCACGCCCCCGCTATCCGTCATAGACATTACACTCAGTGGTTTTTCTCTAACAACCCCGAGGCTAGAACCATACATAAGAATTTGCCCTGCCAGATCCTTCACTGCATTACAGACCCGGCGGCTAGGTACCTTATCCTCTCCTTATCTGTTAATGGTCACGTTTTCACTATTATCAATGCCTATGCCCCGAATCAGGACCAGGTTTCCTTTCTCACCCATCTGATTGAGCTGTCACTATCTGTGGTCAAGGGGACTGTAATCCTGTGCGGTGACCTTAACTTAACTTTGGACCCGTCTATGGATAACTCCTCGGGTCGATCGTCTATCTCCTACGCCGCCATAAAGAGGGTCAAGCGAGCCTTTCTGTCGCTGCAACTTTATGATGCCTGCCGGCTGTCGCACTCAGCTGATCGGGACTATAGTTTCTATTCCAACCCCCATGGGACTTATAGTCGCATTGACCACATTCTCATACAGCATAGTGCCCTGCCATGGCTCTCCTACACCTCTATTGGCAACATTTTATGGTCAGACCATGCCCCTGTCTTCTGCTCCCTCACACTCCCTTTCCTGTCCAAGCCTCACTGGACCTGGCGTTTGAATGAGTCCCTCCTCTTGGACACCGTTTGTGTTGCTGACCTTAAACAATCGGTCACGCACTTTTGTTCCGATCATGCTGTGGATACTACTTCCCCTATTATTCAATGGGAAGCTCTCAAGTGTGTCCTCCGAGGAGTCCTCATTAAACACGGTTCCAGACTTAAGAGGGAGAAGGCGGCTTCCCTGACAAAAGCGCTTGCTAAGGTTTCCTCCCTTGAGCTCGCCCACAAACATGCTCTGTCTCTCCCGATTCTGAGGGACTTACAAGCTGCACGCTCGGAGGTTAAACGCCTCTTAGAGGCATCGTGGGGCCGTCTATTGCAGTCCTGTCGTAGTAAATTTTATGAAAATGGCAATAAGTGTGGACGCATGTTGGCGAGGGCTTTAAGGGACAAACTGGCGCAATCGCATATCCCCTGTATCCGGACCACTGCGAATGTAACTACCCATATCACCCCGGAAATAGCATCCACATTCCATTCCTACTACACTACCCTTTATAATCTTCCTAAACCCTCGGCCTCAGTGCCTGAGCCCTTCTCTCCCCCTCCTATTGCTACTCAGATCTCCAGCGATACGGCAGTAACCCTGGAGGAGCCGTTCGCGTTGCACGAACTCAATTGTGCTATTGCACAACTCCCGGGAGGGAAGAGCCCGGGCCCAGACGGCCTGACAGCCCAATTCTACAAAGTGCTTCAGGAATCCCTAGGCCCCACCATGCTCTCGGCCTTCAACTCCATATCCGACACCGTCCCCTTTCCGCAACACACTACTATGGCCCATGTCGCCCTTATTCCTAAACCGGGGAAGGACCTGCGGGAGCTACAGGCCCATCTCCCTCCTCAATGTGGACCTGAAACTTTATGCCAAACTAATTGCCAACAGGCTGAACCCACACCTGCCGGCTCTCATCCATGCGGACCAAGTGGGTTTTGTACCAGGGAGGGAGGCCCGCGATAATACTCTCAAGACATTAGACATAATTCATTACGCTCAATCTAACAATGTCCCCCTGATGGTTCTCTCTTTAGACGCCGAGAAGGCTTTTGATAGAGTCTCGTGGTCCTCCCTGGTACAAACCCTACAACGTGTGGGCATAGGCCCGTCCTTCCTCTCGAAAATTCTAGCCCTTTATAACACTCCCTCCGCTCAGTTGAAAATCAAAGGCACGTTGTCGGCAACCTTTTCTATTTCCAATGGAGCGAGACAGGGGTGCCCCCTGTCCCCCCTCCTTTATGTCCTGATCATGGAAAATCTAATGTCCACCATCCGCTCTGACCCAGACATACGGGGGATCACCATTGGATCCCACGAGTATAAATGCTCCGCTTTCGCGGACGACCTCTTGCTCTATATCACAAACCCACGTTTGTCCCTCCCTTCCCTTATGTCTCGACTAGACCGGTTTGGTGTATGGTCAAATTTTAAAATTAACCTTGCTAAATCTGAAGCCCTCAATGTCTCCTTGGACAGCGCCACGGTGCGCTCTCTTCAGGAAAATTTTCCATTTGCATGGCCCCCCGCAGGCATATCATACCTGGGCATACGCATCCCCCCCACATTGTCCCAACTCTTTGATGCTAATTTCCTGCCTCTGTTAGGCCGTTTCCGAACGGACCTGACAGCCTGGACCAAGAAAGATTTCTCTTGGTTCGGGAGAATTAATATCCTGAAAATGACCCTTCTCCCTCGACTGCTCTATCTCTTGCAGACCATCCCAGTCCGCATCCCCGTTTCCTTTTGGAAACAAGTGCAGCATTGCTTTTCTTCCTTCGTCTGGTCCCCTGGCCGTCCCAGAATCAGACGCGAGGTTCTTTCTCGTCCTAAGGATGCGGGGGGGTTGGTCTGCCAGATTGCCGCCTTTATTATCTATCTTGTGTCCACGTGAGGATCTTGGACATGTTTCATCATTCTACTTCCAATCTGTGGGTACAGTTGGCACAGGCCCAGTGCCCTCGGCCTTTGTCCACGCTCCCATGGACATGGTCCCCTACCTTGGCAGACCGCACACCTCTGTCCTACACAACTCGCCATACTCTTGCATCTTTACCAGCCACCGGGTCTCCTTGTGCTCTGTTGGATAGTCGCGGTCCTATGACCCCCGTCACAGATAACCCTGACTTTCAACCAGGTATATCCCGGACCTTCTTAGGCACGCCTAGGGACACCCCTCTCCGCTTTTATCACGTGGTCAAACGGGGAGCACTGTTACCCTTATCCGACATTCTCCCCTCCGCACCCCCCTTGTCCAGACACCTGTTTGAGTATATTCAACTGCAGCATTTCTACACGACCACCTCACGTACTCACGCTCTCCATAATACGTTGTCGGACTTTGAAAAGTTGTGTGTGGCGCCTTCCTGTCCCCCACCTCAACAATGGTCAAAGGCTTTTTATCTATCTCACAAAGCTACTATGGCATGTAAGACATAGGAGACCAGTTATAAGATTTTGTCCCGTTGGTACCGGGTTCCAGCTGCCCTTCATTGCTGGTACCCCTTGGTCCCTGACATTTGTTGGCGTTGTGGGGGCGTGGGAGGCACCATGACACACATTTGGTGGGGATGCCCCAAATTGCGGTCATTTTGGCCCACGGTCTTGCGCCTCATTAAGGAAATTACCGGCATCACTATCCCTAATACCCCTGAAGCGACACTGCTTTTCATGTTCCCCACAGCCCAGTCGCGCTTCAAAAAATCTCTGGCACGCCATCTGCTCCAAGCTGCCAAGTCAGTCCTCCCTCGGAAATGGTAATCCGTCGACCCTCCGACTATTGACAAATGGTTTGCGGAAATAGCCCAGACACATCACATGGAGGACCTCATTGCTGTTACCCCGGCAGCAGTGAAGAGGTACACGGCCACTTGGGGCCAATGGCTCCTATTCCTGGATTCTGATTCTTATAGAACCGCCACGGCCTGAAACCGTCCTTCTGTCCCTAGTTGCCCGAAGGGTGCCCCCCCTCTTTTGCCGCCAGGGACAGCCTCTCTTTTATGATCCTCTTGTTGTCTTGTCCTCTCCTGCCCGGTGTGTTTTGTTTGTCGTCTTCTTGCTTCTGTCTCTCCTATCTCTGCAGTACAGCTTGCATATGATAGTACATTGTTTTTGTAATGACTTATGCTGAGATCGACCGGAATACTGATCCCGTTTTTTCTAGTCATGTTACGGATGTTGACATTCCTACTGTTCTTTGTTACAGTTCACGATTACGATTGCATTCTGTGCATTTACATCATTCCTTGTATTTACCCCTTCCCCCCAGAGGGACTTGCCGTCCCGAGTTCCCATTTGTATTGTATACTTTCTCTTCTTGTCTTTGAAAATAAAAAAACTTTAAATTTAAAACTTACCGTCGCTCTGTCCCCCGACATCTGATTAACGCCGCGCGAGCATGTATTCCGGCTCTCTGGCGCCACCCTGAATCCCCCCTAGCATCGCTATGTGGATCCACAAAGTTGAGGATATCAAGCGCATGGAAGACCTCACTGCATGATTCTAAGTTTTTTCAAAGATGGTTTTATTGGGAACAATTCACCGAGACAAATGAATACAAGACACTTTTGGCTCAGTGAGGCACACCTCCACCACCCCCACCCCCTTTTTTTTTTCTCTCTTTTCTCTTCTCTTTCCTTCTAAATGGCTCTTCTTTGGTCTTTGACCGAGCGTTAGCTCACTGCCTTCTTCTTATATACCCGCGTAATGCCGCCCCCACCGGGAGTCGTGGTATGTACTGGTTTGGTTACATTACATTTGGCAGTTGTCTCCACTGTTCTGTTTTTGTGAATCCACATGTGTGCCTTATATGTGTACTGAACCACCCTCTAGGGCAGGGGTCCTCAACTGGCAGACCGCGGTCCAGGTTCGGCCAACTGTCCGGACCCCGGCTGCCGCGCTGCTCCCTGCACAGTAACGAGCACTCATAGATACCGAGCAGCAGCACTGACAGGGAGAAAGCCATTGGCCCCTCCCTGTCAGTCACTCTTGCAACCGCAGCGGTCACAAGAGGCTGCGCTCCCCCTCTGGTGTCATCGCTCGGGTGACGTTCCTGTGCCGGCAGGGAGTGCGGCCACAGGAGGAAGGACGAGGACGTGCAGGACTCAGGTGAGTATAAGTGTTTGTTTTTTTTATACTATATGAGTGGGGAGAGCGCAGAGGTGGGGCTATATACTGGGGAGAGCGCACAGGGGGCTATATACTACTGGGGGAGAGCGCACAGGGGGGCTATATACTACTGGAGGAGAGTGCACAGGGGGGCTACAAATGCTAGTGCTACAAATAAAGTGCCTGGCACAATAAATAAAATCTACATATTCAGCAGGGGTTCATTACAGTAAACAACATGGACCAAAAGACCATAAAACAATGTCATAGAGAACCCCATTACTGGAACATTACCTAAGGTGCTGGTTCACACAATACCCATGAGGTGCGCCCCGACGCGCGTTTCGGCAACACGCCTTTCTCGAGGGGTCATACATTTATACATTTTTTGCCTGTATAATAATACTCTGCTCCATATAATAATACTCTGCCCCGTATAATAATACTCTTCTCCATATAATAATACTCTGCCCCTTATAATAATACTCTGCCCCGTATAATACTCTGCTCCATATAATAATACTCTGCTCTGTATAAAACTGCTCTGCTTCATATAATACTCTGCCCCATATAATAATACTCTGCCCCATATAATAATACTCTGCCCCATAAAATAATACTATGCTTCGTATAATAATACTCTGCTCCATATAATAATACTCTGCTCCGTATAATAATACTCTTCTCCATATAATAATACTCTGCCCCTTATAATAATACTCTGCCCCGTATAATACTCTGCTCCATATAATAATAATATACTCTGTATAAAACTGCTCTGCTTCATATAATACTCTGCTCCATATAATAATACTCTGCCCCATATAATAATACTCTGCCCCATAAAATAATACTATGCTCCGTATAATAATACTCTGCTCCGTATAATAATACTCTACCCCGTATAATTATACTCTGCCCTGTATAATAATACGCTGATCCATATAATAATACTCTGCCCCGTATAATAATACTCTGCTCCATATAATAACTCTGCCCCGTATAATACTGCTCTGCTTCATATAATACTCTGGACCATATAATACTACTCTGCTCCATATAATAATACTTCTCTACTTCATATAATACTCTGGACCATATACTACTACTCTGCCCCATATAATACTCTTCCCTTATATAATAATGCTCTGCTTCGTATAATAATACTCTGCCCCATAAAATAATACTATGCTCCGTATAATAATACTCTGCTCCGTATAATAATACTCTGCCCCGTATAATAATACTCTGTCCCGTATAATTATACTCTGCCCTGTATAATAATACTCTGATCCATATAATAATACTCTGCCCCGTATAATAATACTCTGCTCCATATAATAACTCTGCCCCGTATAATACTGCTCTGCTTCATATAATACTCTGGACCATATAATACTACTCTGCCCCATATAATAATACTCTGCCCCATATAATAATACTCTGCTCCATATAATAATACTCTGCTCCATATAATAATACTGCTCTACTTCATATAATACTCTGGACCATATAATACTACTCTGCCCCATATAATACTCTTCCCTTATATAATAATGCTCTGCCCCGTATAATAATACTCTGCCCCGTATAATAATACTCTGCCCCATATAATGATACTCTGCCCCATATAATAATACTCTGCCCCATATAATAATACTCTGCTCCATATAATAACTCTGCCCCGTATAATACTGCTCTGCTTCATATAATACTCTGGACCATATAATACTACTCTGCCCCATATAATAATACTCTGCCCCATATAATAATACTCTGCTCCATATAATAATACTCTGCTCCATATAATAATACTGCTCTACTTCATATAATACTCTGGACCATATAATACTACTCTGCCCCATATAATACTCTTCCCTTATATAATAATGCTCTGCCCCGTATCATAATACTCTGCCCCGTATAATAATACTCTGCCCCATATAATGATACTCTGCCCCATATAATAATACTCTGCCCCATATAATAATACTCTGCCCCATATAATAATACTCTGCCCCATATAATAATACTCTGCTCCATATAATAATACTCTGCCCCATATAATACTGCTCTGCTCCATATAATACTACTATGTCCCATATAATTACTCTCCCCCATATAATAATACTCTGCCCCATATAATAATACTCTGCTCCATATAATACTGCTCTGCTCCATATAATAATACTCTGCCCCATATAATAATACTCTGCTCCATATAATAAAACTCTGCCACATATAATAATACTCTGCTCCATATAATACTCTGCCCCATATAATGATACTCTGCTCCATATAATAATACTCTGCTCCATATAATGATTCTCTGCTCCATATAATAATACTCTGCTCCATATAATGATACTCTGGTCCATATAATAATACTCTGCCCCATATAATGATACTCTGGTCCATATAATAATACTCTGCTCCATATAATGATTCTCTGCTCCATATAATAATACTCTGCCCCATATAATGATACTCTGGTCCATATAATAATACTCTGCTCCATATAATACTACTCTGCCCCATATAATAATATTCTGCCCCATATAATAATACTCTGCTCCATATAATAATACTCTGCTCCATATAATACTCTTCCCTTATATAATAATACTCTCCCCCATATAATAATACTCTGTCCCATATAATAACACTCTGCCCTGTATAATAATACTCAGCCCTGTATAATAATTCTGTTCTCCATATAATAATACTCTGCCCCATATAATAATACTCTGCTCCATATAATAAAACTGCCACATATAATAATACTCTGCTCCATATAATACTCTGCCCCATATAATGATACTCTGCTCCATATAATAATACTCTGCCCCGTATAATAATACTCTGACCCGTATAATAATACTCTGCCTCGTATAATAATACTCTGCTCCATATAATAATACTCTGCTCCATATAATAATACTCTGCTCCATATAATAATACTCTGCTCCATATTATAATCTTCCCTTATATAATACTCTCCCCCATATAATAATACTCTGCTCCATATAATAATACTCTGCCCCATATAATAATACTCTGCTCCATAAAATACTGCTCTGCTCCATATAATAATACTCTGCCCCATATAATAATACGCTGCTCCATATAATAATACTCTGCCCCATATAATAATACTCTGCTCCATATAATAATACTCTGCTCCATATAATGATACTCTGCTCCATATAATACTACTCTGCCCCATATAATAATACTCTGCCCCATATAATAATACTCTGCCCCATATAATAATACTCTGCCCCATATAATGATACTCTGCTCCATATAATACTCTTCCCTTATATAATAATACTCTCCTCCATATAATAATACTCTGTCCCATATAATAACACTCTGCCCTGTATAATAATACTCAGCCCTGTATAATAATTCTGTTCTCCATATAATAATACTCTGCCCCATATAATAATACTCTGCTCCATATAATAATACTCTGTCCCATGTAATAACACTCTGCCCTGTATAATAATACTCAGCCCTGCATAATAATTCTGTTCTCCATATAATAATACTCTGCTCTATATAATAATACTCTGCTCCATATAATAATACTCTGCCCCATATAATAATACTCTGCTCCATATAATAATACTCTGCCCCATATAATAATACTCTGCTCCATATAATACTGCTCTGCTCCATATAATAATACTCTGCTCCATATAATAATACTCTGCCCCATATAATAATACTCTGCTCTATATAATACTGCTCTGCTCCATATAATAATACTCTGCTCCATATAATAATACTCTGCCCCATATAATAATACTCTGCCCCATATAATAATACTCTGCTCTATATAATACTGCTCTGCTCTATATAATACTGCTCTGCTCCATATAATAATACTCTGCTCCATGTAATACTGCTCTGCTCCATATAATAATACTCTGCTCCATATAATACTACTCTGCTCCATATAATGATACTCTGCTCCATATAATACTACTCTGCTCGTGGCCGTGTTACATTCAGCCTCTTCTCACTGTCTCTTGATCACGTACGCCTCAGACTTGTTCATGTACGGTAATCGGTGATGTCTCTTACTGCGTCATGCAGAGTTCTGTCTATACACGGCCAGCACTGTTCCATCTGGAGCTGCACGTGTTAATTAGGGGCGGTGTACACCTCAGCACTTATACAAGCGTCTTGTTTTCGGGCGAGTCCCGGCGTCCCTCACACCCATTATACCGGCCCGGCTGCTTCTTTCTCATTCCATTTTGTTTAGATTTCAGGATCCATCATCCTTCCGGCTTCATTCCCGCTTCTTTCTCTATCATTCCAGGAATTCTGCTACTTGGGGGCACAGGAGGGGGCCTTATTACTATGTGGGGCACAGGAGGGGGCCTTATTACTATGTGGGGCACAGGAGAGGCCTTATTACTATGTGGGGCACAGGAGGGGGCCTTATTACGATGTGGGGCACAGGAGGGGGCCTTATTACTATGTGGGGCACAGGAGGGGGCCTTATTACGATGTGGGGCACAGGAGGGGGCCTTATTACTATGTGGGGCACAGGAGGGGGCCTTATTACTATGTGGGGCACAGGAGAGGCCTTATTACTATGTGGGGCACAGGAGGGGGCCTTATTACGATGTGGGGCACAGGAGGGGACCTTATTACTATGTGGGGCACAGGAGAGGCCTTATTACTATGTGGGGCACAGGAGGGGGCCTTATTACGATGTGGGGCACAGGAGGGGGCCTTATTACGATGTGGGGCACAGGAGGGGGCCTTATTACTATGTGGGGCACAGGAGGGGGCCTTATTACGATGTGGGGCACAGGAGGGGGCCTTATTACGATGTGGGGCACAGGAGGGGGCCTTATTACGATGTGGGGCACAGGAGGGGGCCTTATTACGATGTGGGGCACAGGAGGGGGCCTTATTACGATGTGGGGCACAGGAGGGGGCCTTATTACGATGTGGGGCACAGGAGGGGGCCTTATTACGATGTGGGGCACAGGAGGGGGCCTTATTACGATGTGGGGCACAGGAGGGGGCCTTATTACGATGTGGGGCACAGGAGGGGGCCTTATTACGATGTGGGGCACAGGAGGGGGCCTTATTACGATGTGGGGCACAGGAGGGGGCCTTATTACGATGTGGGGCACAGGAGGGGGCCTTATTACGATGTGGGGCACAGGAGGGGGCCTTATTACGATGTGGGGCACAGGAGGGGGCCTTATTACGATGTGGGGCACAGGAGAGGGCCTTATTACGATGTGGGGCACAGGAGGGGGCCTTATTACGATGTGGGGCACAGGAGGGGTCTTATTACGATGTGGGGCACAGGAGGGGGCCTTATTACGATGTGGGGCACAGGAGGGGGCCTTATTACGATGTGGGGCACAGGAGGGGGCCTTATTACGATGTGGGGCACAGGAGGGGGCCTTATTACGATGTGGGGCACAGGAGGGGGCCTTATTACGATGTGGGGCACAGGAGGGGGCCTTATTACGATGTGGGGCACAGGAGGGGGATTACTGCTATTTGAGGGCACAGGATGGGGCTTTATAATAGTTTGGAGGTGCAGAAGGGTCTTTTTAAGTGTCTGAATAATAAGGGAGGTAGACACAGTATAGAGGGAAAATGTAAGGAGGACAAAGCTGCCAATGTACCGAGAAGGTCATGGTGAAAGGATCTGAGAAGCAATATGGAGAGACCTATGGATTCTGTGTTTGCTTTGGCGCTATGGAGCCAATATGAGGAGTGACAGGATTGCGGACAAGGCTCATGATTGGCTGTAATACAAGAACATGGACGTGTGGTCTATACAGTGAGTAAGAAAAACACAAACACTTAGAAGGTTATTAAAACCCCTTACATGAAGGGATGGAAGAGTGAATAGGGGGGAAGGAAGGATGGCAAGAGAGATAAGGTATGGGACAGGGAGGAGGAGGAGGAGGAGGGGCAAGAAAGATAAGGTATGGGACAGGGAGGAGGAGGGGCAAGCGAGATAAGGTATGGGGCAGAGAGAAGGAGGAGTGGCAAGAGAGATAAGGTATGGGACAGAGGAGGAGGAGGGGCAAGAAAGATAAGGTGTGGGACAGAGAGGAATAGGAGCAAGAGAGATAAGGTATGGGACAGAGAGGAGGAGAGATAAGGTATGGGACAGAGAGGAGGAGAGATAAGGTATGGGACAGAGAGGAGGAGAGATAAGGTATGGGACAGAGAGGAGGAGAGATAAGGTATGGGGCAGAGAGAAGGAGGAGGGGCAAGAGAGATAAGGTGTGGGACAGAGAGAAGGAGGGACAAGAGAGATAAGCTATGGGACAGAGAGGAGGAGGGGCAAGAGAGATAAGCTATGGGACAGAGGAGGAGGAGGGGCAAGAGATAAGGTGTGGGACAGCGAGGAGGAGGGACAAGAGAGATAAGCTATGGGACAGAGAGGAGGAGGAGGGGCAAGAGAGATAAGGTGTGGGACAGAGAGGAGGAGGAGGGGCAGGAGAGATAAGCTATGGGACAGAGAGGAGGAGGAGGGGCAAGAGAGATAAGGTGTGGGACAGAGAGGAGGAGGGGCAAGAGAGATAAGCTATGGGACAGAGAGGAGGAGGAGGGGCAAGAGAGATAAGCTATGGGACAGAGAGGAGGAGGAGGGGCAAGAGAGATAAGCTATGGGACAGAGAGGAGGAGGAGGGGCAAGAGAGATAAGGTGTGGGACAGAGAGGAGGAGGGGCAAGAGAGATAAGCTATGGGACAGAGAGGAGGAGGAGGGGCAAGAGAGATAAGCTATGGGACAGAGAGGAGGAGGAGGGGCAAGAGAGATAAGGTATGGGACAGAGAGGAGGAGGAGGGGCAAGAGAGATAAGCTATGGGACAGAGAGGAGGAGGAGGGGCAAGAGAGATAAGCTATGGGACAGAGAGGAGGAGGAGGGGCAAGAGAGATAAGGTGTGGGACAGAGAGGAAGAGAAGGAGAAGGCGCAAGGTAAAAAATATATAAAAAAGGGGAAAAAAAGTGTAAAGAAGAGAAACAAAACACAAAAACCAAGAACTATAGAGAACCATACTCTACAAAGAAGAACAATCAATTGCTAGAGCCCATTGTAACAAAGTCTACCGTGAGACTATCAGTGAGAGAAGCCAGATCTCTCAGGAGGTAAGTATCATTTGACAAAATAGGATCTAGCTCAGTGTATAACAGGATAAACCACAGAACCCATAATGAACATAGCCTACATACATAGCCGGGAGAAGGAGGGCGGTGAGGCTGGTGAGAACACATGTATGGTCACCCCTACATGGGAGAGGATACAAGAGCCCCCATCTATCCCACCCCACTCAGCTTAGTTTATTAACCCACACAGTAGCCGGCCATACAGTACTTGGCGGATGTCTAGGAGACAGGGTTATTGTTTATTTATGTGTCACGTGGATCTGTGAACCTATGGGAGTATCTTCTTCTTCTGTCCTATTACCTCTCACTTTACTTCTTTATGCACTCTTCACCCACTCACAGCGCACTTTAGATATGCTGGAGATAGGAAGTCACATGGGTAGAGGAAGTGTAGAGTAGTCTTAAGGGCCTATTACACGGGTCGTCAGAGGAGCAAACAAGCGCTCTCAGCGCTCTCCTCCTTCCCCGCTCGCTGCCGCCGCTATCCGACGTGGGGGCGGCGGGGACCTGCGGGGGGGGGGGGGGCTGCCCGGGTGATCGCTGATCATCCGGGCAGCCCATAGGATATAGCAGCGTCTGCTGCCGATGCTCCTATTCAACGTAGCGACGGCAGCAGATGACTGCTATATTAGTCGCTTGTTTTTCAACATGTTGATAAACAAGCGACTGCAATGATCAGCCGACATGAACGATGTCGGCTGATCGTTGCACTCTATTCCACGGGACGAATATAGTCTGTAGCAGCCGATATCGGCCAAATACGGACGATAATCGTTCCATGGAATAGGGCCTTTAGTCAGGTTCCTGTATGGCGAGGAAGCAAGACAAGACACAGCTAAGGCCTTATGCACACGTTCAGTATTTTTTTCTGGTCCTGAAACAACTCGCTAAAATTCACAGGTTGGACGTCCGTAATGCATCCGTATTCCATCCGTATTTCCGTAAATCCGTTTTTGCTGCTGACTGCTTTATACAAGTGATTAAAGTTGAGTAGGTTAAAAAAAAAAAAAAAAGTTTGCCAAACCCCTAAAATAAGTCACATGGTTGCTTGTCAGCCATTTTACTTTGCCATTTCTGGTTTGCTTTACTGTGAGACAGTTTCTGTTATTTACTTCTGCTTGTCTAGCTTTGGTTTTTGACTTTACTTATCACCGTGAAGATGACCGATCAAGTAGCTGATGAAGCACTCCTGACCTGGTTTGTTTCCCGGCGCTTTGGAGAGCAGGGCACGCTTGAAGAAGAGCCGAGGAGCAAGCGTCGGAGATACTGGGTACACCCCATTGTCTCTGCGCGGCCGTAAAGGGGACAGTTTTATCAGTTGTACACCGACCTGCGAAGGTATCCTGACAAGTTCCAGAACTATTGCCGGATGACCATTGCGACCTTTGATCGCCTCCTTGCTAACCTGCGCCCAGGACAATTTCACCAGAAGAAAGGCTCCTTGTGACTCTCAGGTGCGATATTTTAATTTTGTGTAATAAAATCCTACTATAGTTTCTTGAAAATTTTAAATTACTAATAATCTTTACTGTCTTTTATTGCAGATTTCTTGCCACTGGTAACTCATTTGCAAGCCTGCATTCAAAGGCGGAACTACCGCCGTAGCCGCCGCTACGGGGCCCGCTGCATCGGGGGGGCCCGGGGAAGCCGGGCCCCTAAGATCTCATCATTTGTAGCATCCGGCGGCCTCCCGAGCCTGCCGGGTGCTGCAAATGGTGTCCCGGACCTGTCACTTTAACTGCGTGCACTCCAGGTGAACGCTCGCAGTTAAATGCCGACCCGTGGTTGACAAGGTCAGGAGCCATTGGCTCCCGACCCTGCCAATCACTCTTGTGTCCGGAGGCAGCATTCTGCCTCCGGTCACAAGAGGCCTCTCTTCCTCCCCAGCGCTCCGGAGCCTAGTGACGTCACTCATACTCTGAGAGCAGGACGAAGGAGACGCTGCTGCTGCAGTTAGGTGAGTAAACTTTTTTTTTTTTTTTTTCAAACATGAGGATGCCCACATGGGGAAGGGGAGGAGGAGCAGGAGGATAGCTTTATTGGTAGGGGGTTAATTACATCGGATTGTCTGCATGGGGGGCAGGGGTGAAATTTACATGGGATTGCCTAGATAGGAAGGGGGGATTTACATGGGATTGCCTAGATAGGAAGGGGGGGATTTACATGGGATTGCCTACATAGGAAGGGGGTATTTACATGGGATTGCCTACATAGGAAGGGGGGTATTTACATGGGATTGCCTACATAGGAAGGGGGGATTTACATGGGATTGCCTACATAGGAAGGGGGGATTTACATGGGATTGCCTACATAGGAAGGGGGGTATTTACATGGGATTGCCTACATAGGAAGGGGGGACTTACATGGGATTGCCTACATAGGAAGGGGGGATTTACATGGGATTGCCTACATAGGAAGGGGGGTATTTACATGGGATTGCCTACATAGGAAGGGGGGACTTACATGGGATTGCCTACATAGGAAGGGGGGATTTACATGGAATTGCCTACATGGGGGGGGGGGGGGGTAATTTGGTAACTGACATGGGACTGCCTTCATGGGGGGGGTAATTTACATGAGGGGGGGGGATTTACATGGGATTGCCTACATGGGGCGGTTAACTAGCAGGATTGCCTACACAGGAGAGAGGGGGTTAACTTACATGGGATTGCTTGCATGGGGGGTTGACTAACAGGATTGCCTACATGGGAGAGCAGAGGTTAATTTACATGGGATTGCCTACATTGGAAAGGGGGGAGGAATTAGCATGCATGGGTTTGCCCACATGGGGGGAGGGGGGTTACTTACATGAAATTGCCCACATGGAGGGGGGGGTAACTTGCAGGTGGAAGCCTGTATAAGGGAACGGGTCAACCAAGTGAGATGACTACATGGGAAGGATGGAGCATAACTACCAGGGGAGATGCCTACAGCAGGGGGCTAACTATCCAAGATCTAAGGAAATTACTACATAGGGGGAGATTAACTTCCAGGGGGGTAAATTACAGGGGGATGCCTACCTACCAGGGGCACTAACTGTGGGAGAAATAGCTACATGGGGATACTACCTACTAAGGGGGCTACCTGCAACGGGAGGCCTAACTACTATACAGATGCACAGCGGGGTATGACTACTATATAGGGGCACAGACGGGCCTAACTACTATATGGGGGGGGTAGAGAAGGGTCTAACTACTTAATGAGGGACACAGTGGTCTGAATACTATGTGGATACAGAGGGGACTACTATATGAGGGAACAGATGGAGCAAATAGATGTGTAGGATGATGGGACATGAGTGAGGAACCTAAACTGTTTGTCTGGCAGATCCTAAAGAGAGAAGTCCTCATGGTGGCCCAGGCTGGATGGAGAAGAAGGGAAAAAGTGAGCAACTCCAATTGGAGAAGACGACTCCTGTGAGTTATTGGCTGTAACTGCACTGTAATCACTTATGGTGTGTAGAGCCTGTGTGGAACTAATACATGCCACTATATGGCCACTGGTGATATTGGACTGTGGATTTTATTCCATAGCAGTGGTAGCATTATTCAGTATGTAGTGATACTAGTGAGAGGTTTTAATATTTGTCCCATGTACTGTTTGTATTATTCATCTTAGGGTACAAACCCACTTGACGTATTTGCTGCGTGAATCAGTCTTAAAAATAAGCAGGCAAAACGCAGGTTGGCTTTATACAATTGTTCTGCGTTAAAATACGCAATTGCGTATTTTTGAAGCGTGAAGCTACATGGGTTTTTCACTGCTTTGCTAACAACAAGCTTCATGCTTCAAAAATACGCAATTGCGTATTTTAACGCAGAACAATCGTATAAAGCCAACCTGCGTTTTGCCTGCTTATTTTTAAGACTGATTCACGCAGCAAATACGTCAAGTGGGTTTGTACCCTTAGGGTATAAACCCACACATATATGCAGCGTATTTACTGCTGCGATACGCAGCAAAAACGCAGCAGATTACATCTAAATAACTGAACACAGCATCAAATCTGTACCAACAAATCTGCTGCGTATTTGCTGCGTATCGCAGCAGTAACTACACTGCATATACGGTGTGTGGGTTTATACCCTAAGAGTGACTGTACCACCAGGCTCAGGCTGAAGCACTGGAGACGGCCGACCCACCCTTAGTGGGAAGAAACCCCAGCCCCTCCATGATAGGGTTCCATTGATTCTAATGGGGGGGGGGGCCCAATCAAAAGTTTGCTATGGGGCCCAGCCAGTTCTAGATACGCCCCTGCCTGCATTATGAGTTTGCGTTGGGGATTTCCACAATATTCTCTATTGTTGGATTGACCTGCTCAGCCATCTGGGAGCGTCTGAGGGCTCAAGTAATGCCACCCCACCAGCCTGAAGATTGGATCCGCATCGCTGGGGGCTTTGAAGCAACAGCGCAGTTTCCAAACTGCATCGGTGCCCTGGATGGAAAGCACATTCGTGTGAAGAAGCCATCTAATTCAGGGTCCCTGTATTTCAATTACAAACATTTTTTGTCGATGGTCTTGTTGGCACCGATTAGTGATCGGTTTGTGGTTGTGGATATAAGGGCCTATGGAAACGCAGCGGATGCTAATGTTTTTAGGTCTTCCAGAATTGGAGAGATGCTGAAGTTCAACCAGCTTTGCATCCCGGAATCAAGGCCTCTACCTGGATCATCTGGACCTCCAGCTCCATTTGTGATTGTAGCTGATGAAGGGTTTGGCTTACAGACCCACCTCTTGCGTCCTTTTCCAAGGCGAGGCTTGGATGACCGGAGGCGCATTTTTAACTATTGCCTCACTCGTGCGAGGCGGTATGTGGAGTGCGCCTTTGGAATTCTAAGCTCCAAGTGGTGGGTAATGCAGTCTGCCCTTCAGTTGACTCCTGACAAGGTTAAGAAGGTGATACAGGCTTTTGTTATCCTTCACAACTAGGTCAGGATTCATGATGCCACAGTCATCCCGGAGGAACAGATGTCAGCCATGCAGTCTGCCGCCATCCCGTTGGAAGGGAACCTGCTAGGAAGGCCTGGATCGTAAGGATTGGCTGTCCGGGACTTCTACGCAGACTATTTTCTCTCACCAGCAGGAGCTGTACCATGGCAGAGGGATATCTGTTAAGAGACTTTGATTCTGGTCTGGTGCTTCAAGTTCTATTAGTTAGTTTAGTTTTGGTTCCTGTGTTAGTTAGGGACTCGCAGTAGATGAGGCCCCTTGACGTGGGCTGCGACCTTGCGATATTTGTGTCCACATTCTCATTTTGGATTTCAAAAGGAGTAATGTAGGCACAATTATCAACTAAGACCTCATCATCTGAGGACATATGTCACAGTCCACGGCCCACCCTGAAATTATTTGGAAAAGGAAAGGCTGATGTAGCTTCCCAGACACCAGATACACAGTGGATTTTACGCTGCAAATTCACAGTAAAATCCTGTGGGATCCATTCCCTGTACTTTTATGCAGCAGAATTGACATCCAGCTGCAAGTAACCCTCGCTGACTGAAGCAAACATTAGCTGCTCTGCACTTTGTCTTCCGCCGTCTGCACGTCACACTCAGCCAATCAGTGTTGCCCCACCGCTACCACTGATTGGCTGAGTGTGATGTCCAGCAGAGAAACCCCAAAGTACGTCTCTGCACGGAGCAGGTAATGTATTTCCCAGCTGTCGGGGGTGGGGTGGGGGGTTATACTCATCCTGCTGTGAGTACAGTCTTGGCAAACATGGGACCCCAGGAGCCTGTGGGCCAGGGTAACCCCAAAGGCCACCTACATTATAATGCACTATTGAGCCATTCAAATAACATATGTTGTATGTAGTGTGAAATAAACTGACAAACCATGATCTCAAACTGTTTTTTTTAAATACTCCAGTACAAACTCACATATTATCACATGTAAATCACAAATGCTTACATCAAACACAAACTCACACAAACAAACTTTGTTAAAGCAATGTAAACTAAACACTTCAAAAATATACTGAGAAAATGGAGGGGTAGATGCGTGCTCCGCCTGTCGTGTTGTATTTAGATGACTTTTTTTTCAGCATGCCCAATCCTGGCTGGTTGGTGGGGTATCCCACTCGTGGGTGCAATTTATAAAGGTGTACTGTGGCTTTTCTATATTCACTACAAAATAAACTTTTCTAAAACTTTGAAATGTGTGTTATATTAGAGAATGGCCCCCTTCACCGATTCCCCCCAGCCCCACAGCAAACCCGAAAGTGTCATGCACTATACTCACCTGATTTGTGTCAAACCCCTGGCCGACATCTGGTGATAATAAAGATGGTGGCCGGGGGTTGGCACGAATCTGGTGATTGAAGTGCATCACACTGCCTGGTCTGGGGGGGGGGGGGAGGGGACCATTCACATAAAACAACACAACATAACACACATTACAAAGTTGTAATGTGTTAAGTGAAAAAATTTGAAAGCCACACTACCCCTTTAAGACACCAGTTGTGCAAACTCAGATTCATCACAAAAACTAATGTGAACTAAAATTTACACTTTAAACAGATCCTGAGAGTAGGGAGTGGAAGATGCCTGCTCTGCCTGTTGTGGTGTATTTTGAGGGCTTAATCTTCGGCATACCCAATCCTGGCTGTTTGGAGGGGTATACCACTCATGGGAGTGTTGGGAATCTGGGTGAGGTGGGTATCGCTGTATGGGAGGGTGGTGATTGGGGGAAAGGAGTGTATAAGGTTTGGGTAGGTGGCGCCATTTCCGCCATTTCGGAATACACAAAACAGAGGCTACAATCCAGAGAAGATTCTAGTGGGTCGGTATAAAGACAGATGCCAGAGCCCCTTTACATCCCATCAGCGACTCCAGACCGGGAGATATTGTGGCCATAGACCATGTGAAATTAGCCCCTACTAGATCCGGCTACAGCTACGCCCTGACCACGATTGACCACTACGGTAAGTGGGCAGTAGTCAACCCAGTGAAGGACTTGACAGCAAGAACCACCGCTGCTGTGCTGTATCACCACTACATCAAGCACTATGGTTGCCCTGAGGCCATCTTCTCAGATCAAGGTCCGGCATTTGAATCCCAGATCTTCCAAGAACTCTGTCAATATGACGAGTGCAAGAAACTCAGAACCACATTGTATCACCCCCAAGGCAATAATTCGAATAGAATAGCTCCCGATATTCGTACAAATATTGAATCCCATTATAGTCTATGGGAGAAAAATACTTGGGACCTGGAAATCAATATTTGACCACTAAGAGGTCACCAAGTGCACAATGAAACCTCATTAAATGATGCCAACAGCTCTGGAATGCATATGGGACAATAGGGGAATCATGCCTGGGTGCATGAACATAAAGTAGAAGTGTACCTTTTGGTCTAGTGGTACTTGCATACGTATTAGGTGGTGCGTAATATTAGCGTATATATTACACGCTCGCTCGTGCGCATGTATAACGCAATACGCATGCCAAATACCAGGCCCCCGCGTATTGCAGAGCTGCAAGGAGAAATGGCCCAGAGATCCCCATTCGGTTTTGCTGAGGCCAAATATCTTGTACAAATTATGGATAGTATAGATTACGATATCACAAAGGGATCAGTGCAGAATCCTAATCTGCATAAAGAACAAATAATTAAAAAAATAATAGTTGGCTTGCGGAGAAAGTTCAATCTAAGAAGAAATCAGGGGCAGATACACTGGGTTGAGTAATATGCTGGGAGCCTTATACTGTGGTGTGTAATATACTGGGGAGTCCCATATAGAAAAACATGCAGCAAGGTGGATGATAAAAAGGAATGCAAAAAATAAAGACAAACACTGCATACACAAATAACATTTTTATTAACAATAAAATAAGAATTTTTAAGAAAAGAAAAAAAAACTTAACTCTGCCTTTGGCGTTGCCTTGCCAGCATTGCCTTTATTTCTGCAAGCTCAAGTTACAGGCCTCTCAGCAGGTGACTAGCTGCATAAAGGCGGGTGAGGACCTCATACTGGGGTGTGTAATATGCTGGGAACCTCATACTGGGGTGTATGGATAGCTGCTGCACCCCAGAGGACACCATCTCCAGCAAAGAGCCCAGACCCTCCCACACCACCTCAAATGATAAACGTGGACCCTAATGGTAGGTACCTTATTACAGGTGGGCAAGAACATAGCAGGGACCAAACCTTCTCTGGGACACTGACCAATGTGCTTCCTTCTACAATATAAATGCAAATTTGTTCTGTTTTATTTTTCAGCTCCAACCGTCATGGAGTCTCCGGGGGAATTTTCACCTGGGCCGTTCCAAGATCAGCCATTTTCGGTGTCCGGTATGAACATACCCCTAATCCTACAAACTTATATATGTCCAAGCACTAGGGATCATTGACACATTAATTTACATCCTCTTACTTTTAACAGACATTCTAAGCTGAAGGTATCTGCCCTCATCACATCGCATAGTGCCATGCGGCTTAAAGGGGTTCTTCGGGCTGGGTTTATTTTTAGGGTATGGCCGGTGAAGGGGTGGAAATAGAGGCCGCCGGTCACTTACCTCCACGGTTCCATCGCCGGGTCCCTGTTCTTCCATCCGGCTGCCGCTTCCTGGTATGAGCTGGTATAAGTCCCGCCTCGGCCACTAAATAGCTGAGCTGCCTTGAGCCGTCCATGGACTAAATGGACTTATACTATTGCATATATGTTGCATATATGTTGCTCTCAAGGACTCTTGATGACCAGTTCTTTGCACTATGGACAATTGGAGTATTGCCTTTGCATTGTTTTTGTTGTTGTTGGTGTGAAAGAGTTTCGTAATATATATGCTTGTATTTTATAACCCTAGCTGTGCCTTAACAAACGTCCAGTCTTTTTCTCAAGGTGTTACACCGTACACAGCTTTTCTCAAGTGGGGGAGTATATGGTGTCCCACCACAGGTGTTGCTATTGGTTACACCCTTCGCAAAAGCCTGTACTTATTGATGAAGTATTGATAAAGTTTCGCCACTAAATGTTGCTATTGTAGGTTTATGCACGGTAGTTGCGGCACGGCTGGAGTATGGAAAGGGTTTATTTATGTGTCACATGGATCTGTGAACCTATAGGAGTATCTTCTTCTGTCCTCATCATTTCTCACTTTACTTCTTCTTTATGCACTCATCACCCACTCACAGCGCACTTTAGATATCCTGGAGATAGGTAGAAGGACATGGGTAGAAGTGTAGAGTAGTCTTAGTTAGGTTCCTTTATGGTGAGGAAGCAAGACAAGACACAGCTAACAGTTTCCCTTCAAGTAACTCTATACAGCACTATGTTAAACCCCTCACAGGAGAGGACCAGTCAGAGACTATCTCAACCCACGCCGAGGACTAGGAGAGTCACAGTGCAGGACAGTATTCACAAACAGCAAACAAACTAGGAACTGATCCAGATAGAGTAAAGTTGCTAAGAGCCTAGGAACTCTATCTCGCAGCGCGGGTGTCAGCAGGGAACCCTCAGCATTCTGCTCATCCCAGGTAACAAGGTCTGGGGCTTGTGTCACCCTCTAGGACTGGTCCCCTGACACTGGTAGGGCAACAGGTGGTTAATTACGACAAGAGTCGATGCACGGGCACAGGTGTTCTCTTTCAAGTATTCTTCTATTTCTACCTCCTCCAACATCCCGGCAGAGCACAGTACTACTTGGGTTGGACTCTGATTACATCCTCCTCTCTGCTCCTCTGATTCTTTGTATCTCTCAACACGCAACTCAGTCAGCATGACTGTACTCCTCGCTATACTCCTCATACAGATCTGGATCCTGTATTGTCAAGTGTATTCTCAAGTGTCTTATCAAGTCTATAATACTCTGTCAATGCAAAGTATGGTAAAGAGACTCTGTGATCCTTTGTACTGCACCAACACAATATACACACACTCCTTGGGACACTTCCCCTTTCTAACCCAAGGACTCTATTAATGATGGCCTCCTGGTGCCTCAGTCTATTAGTGATGACCTCCAGCTGCCTCAGGTGACGGTGCCTCACTCTATTAGTGATGGCCTCCTGCTGCCTCACTCTTAGTGATGGCCTCCAGCTGCCTCAGGTGACGGTGCCTCACTCTATTAGTGATGGCCTCCTGCTGCCTCACTCTTAGTGATGGCCTCCAGCTGCCTCAGGTGACGGTGCCTCACTCTATTAGTGATGGCCTCCTGGTGCCTCAGTCTATTAGTGATGACCTCCAGCTGCCTCAGGTGACGGTGCCTCACTCTATTAATGATGGCCTCCTGGTGCCTCAGTCTATTAGTGATGACCTCCAGCTGCCTCAGGTGACGGTGCCTCACTCTATTAGTGATGGCCTCCTGCTGCCTCACTCTTAGTGATGGCCTCCAGCTGCCTCAGGTGACGGTGCCTCACTCTATTAGTGATGGCCTCCTGCTGCCTCACTCTTAGTGATGGCCTCCAGCTGCCTCAGGTGACGGTGCCTCACTCTATTAGTGATGGCCTCCTGCTGCCTCACTCTTAGTGATGGCCTCCAGCTGCCTCAGGTGACGGTGCCTCACTCTATTAGTGATGGCCTCCTGCTGCCTCACTCTTAGTAATGGCCTCCAGCTGCCTCAGGTGACGGTGCCTCACTCTATTAATGATGGCCTCCTGGTGCCTCAGTCTATTAGTGATGGCCTCCTGCTGCCTCACTCTATTAGTAATGGCCTCCAGCTGCCTCAGGTGACGGTGCCTCACTCTATTAATGATGGCCTCCTGGTGCCTCAGTCTATTAGTGATGGCCTCCTGCGGCCTCACTTTATTAGTGATGGCCTCCAGCTGCCTCAGGTGATGGTGCCTCAGTCTATTAGTGATGGCCTCCTGCTGCTTCACTCTTAGTAATAGCCTCCAGCTGCCTCAGGTGACGGTGCCTCACTCTATTAATGATGGCCTCCTGGTGCCTCAGTCTATTAGTGATGGCCTCCAGCTGCCTCAGGTGATGGTGCCTCAGTCTATTAGTGATGGCCTCCTGCTGCTTCACTCTTAGTAATAGCCTCCAGCTGCCTCAGGTGACGGTGCCTCACTCTATTAATGATGGCCTCCTGGTGCCTCAGTCTATTAGTGATGGCCTCCTGCGGCCTCACTCTTAGTAATAGCCTCCAGCTGCCTCAGGTGACGGTGCCTCACTCTATTAATGATGGCCTCCTGGTGCCTCAGTCTATTAGTGATGGCCTCCTGCGGCCTCACTCTATTAGTGATGGCCTCCAGTTACCTCAGGTGACAGTACCTCACTCTATTAGTGATGGCCTCCAGCTACCTCAGGTGACGGTACCTCACTCTATTAGTGATGGCCTCCAGCTGCCTCAGGTGATGGTGCCTCAGTCTATATGTGATGGCCTCCTGCTGCCTCACTCTATTAGTGATGTCCTCCAGCTGCCTCAGGTGACAGTGCCTCACTCTATTAGTGATGGCCTCCAGCTGCCTCAGGTGACAGTGCCTCACTCTATTAGTGATGGCCTCCTGGTGCCTCAGGTGATGGTGCCTCACTCTATTAATGATGGCCTCCAGCTGCCTCAGGTGACGGTGCCTCACTCTATTAGTGATGGCCTCCAGCTGCCTCACTCTATTAGTGATGGCCTCCTGCTGCCTCACTCTATTAGTGATGGCCTCCAGCTGCCTCAGGTGACAGTGCCTCACTCTATTAGTGATGGCCTCCTGGTGCCTCAGGTGATGGTGCCTCACTCTATTAATGATGGCCTCCAGCTGCCTCAGGTGACGGTGCCTCACTCTATTAGTGATGGCCTCCAGCTGCCTCACTCTATTAGTGATGGCCTCCTGCTGCCTCACTCTATTAGTGATGGCCTCCAGCTGCCTCAGGTGATGGTGCCTCAGTCTATTAGTGATGGCCTCCTGATGCCTCACTATATTAGTGATTGCCTCCTGGTGCATCAGTCTATTAGTGATGGCCTCCAGCTGCCTCAGGTGACTGTGCCTCAGTCTATTAGTGATGGCCTCCTGCGGCCTCACTCTATTAATGATGGCCTCCAGCTGCCTCAGGTGACGGTGCCTCACTCTATTAGTAATGGCCTCCAGCTGCCTCAGGTGACAGTACCTCACTCTATTAGTGATGGCCTCCAGCTACCTCAGGTGACAGTACCTCACTCTATTAGTGATGGCCTCCAGCTGCCTCAGGTGACTGTGCCTCAGTCTATTAGTGATGGCCTCCAGCTGCCTCAGGTGACTGTGCCTCAGTCTATTAGTGATGGCCTCCAGCTACCTCAGGTGACAGTACCTCACTCTATTAGTGATGGCCTCCAGCTGCCTCAGGTGACAGTACCTCACTCTATTAGTGATGGCCTCCAGCTACCTCAGGTGACAGTACCTCACTCTATTAGTGATGGCCTCCAGCTGCCTCAGGTGACAGTACCTCACTCTATTAGTGATGGCCTCCAGCTGCCTCAGGTGACGGTGCCTCAGTCTATTAGTGATGGCCTCCAGCTGCCTCAGGTGACTGTGCCTCAGTCTATTAGTGATGGCCTCCAGCTGCCTCAGGTGACTGTGCCTCACTCTATTAATGATGGCCTCCTGCTGCCTCACTCTTAGTAATAGCCTCCAGCTGCCTCAGGTGACAGTACCTCACTCTATTAGTGATGGCCTCCAGCTGCCTCAGGTGACGGTGCCTTAGTCTATTAGTGATGGCCTCCAGCTGCCTCAGGTGACGGTGCCTCACTCTTAGTGATGGCCTTCAGCTGCCTCAGGTGACGGTGCCTCACTCTATTAATGATGGCCTCCTGCTGCCTCACTCTATTAGTGATGGCCTCCAGCTGCCTCAGGTGACGGTGCCTCACTCTATTAGTGATGGCCTCCAGCTGCCTCAGGTGATGGTGCCTCACTCTATTAGTAATGGCCTCCAGCTGCCTCAGGTGACGGTGCCTCACTCTATTAGTGATGGCCTCCTGGTGCCTCAGGTGACGGTGCCTCACTCTATTAGTGATGGCCTCCTGGTGCCTCAGTCTATTAGTGATGGCCTCCTGCGGCCTCACTCTATTAGTGATGGCCTCCAGCTGCCTCAGGTGATGGTGCCTCAGTCTATTAGTGATGGCCTCCAGCTGCCTCAGGTGACGGTGCCTCACTCTATTAGTGATGGCCTCCTGCTGCCTCACTCTATTAGTGATGGCCTCCATCTGCCTCAGGTGACAGTACCTCACTCCATTAGTGATGGCCTCCATCTGCCTCAGGTGACAGTACCTCACTCTATTAGTGATGGCCTCCAGCTGCCTCAGGTGACTGTGCCTCACTCTATTAGTGATGGCCTCCTGCTGCCTCAGGTGACGGTGCCTCACTCTATTAGTAATGGCCTCCAGCTGCCTCAGGTGACAGTGCCTCACTCTTAGTGATGGCCTCCAGCTGCCTCAGGTGATGGTGCCTCACTCTATTAGTAATGGCCTCCAGCTGCCTCAGGTGACGGTGCCTCACTCTATTAGTGATGGCCTCCAGCTGCCTCAGGTGACGGTGCCTCACTCTATTAGTGATGGCCTCCAGCTGCCTCAGGTGACTGTGCCTCACTCTATTAGTGATGGCCTCCAGCTGCCTCAGGTGACGGTGCCTCACTCTATTAGTAATGGCCTCCAGCTGCCTCAGGTGACTGTGCCTCACTCTATTAGTGATGGGCTCCAGCTGCCTCAGGTGACTGTGCCTCACTCTATTAGTGATGGGCTCCAGCTGCCTCAGGTGACTGTGCCTCAGTCTATTAGTGATGGCCTCCTGCTGCCTCACTCTATTAGTGATGGCCTCCAGCTGCCTCAGGGCCTTACTCTATTAGTGGCCTCAGCTTCTGAACCCGCTCCATACTCCCCTTCCCCTGTATCGGTGGGGGTCCGGGTGCTGAGACCAATCGCTAGAATAAAGGGGCAGAAGTGCTCAGCAGCAGACACTCTGCCTCATCCTCTCCACTCTCACTGATCGGTAGCTGTGGATGGAATCATAATGGAATCTATGGAACTGGGAGACGCCATTGCCGGAAGTTCCATAGACTCCATTCTAACTCCATCCAGTGAGAGCGGACATGAAGGGGTGCATGTTACGTTTTCATCATGTAAAGGGTTAAAGATGCTGTGTTGGGCAGAATAATAATTCTTCAGGATCAGCAGCTTTTCTGCCTCTCGGGAACATGCCCGTTCTTGTGCCTTACAGATTCTCACAGACTAAAAACAGCCCAGCCCTGCTGTGTCACCGCGCCTCGCCCGTCTTACTGAAACTTCACACAAAATCTAGACGCACTGCATTACCCCAGGCTTTCTGCTGCGCCGCTCTCTGACCAGAATGCAGAGTTAAAAGAGAACTCCGGCCATGTAAAAAAAAAGGGAAAAAAAGAAGCCATCCCTACTTACCTCTCTCGGGGTCTCTCCAGCTCTCGGGGTCTCTACAGCTTTAAGGGTCTCTACAGCTTTCAGGGTCTCTCCTGCTCTCAGGGTTTCTCCAGCTCCTGGGGTCCCTACAGCTTTTGGGGTCTCTCAAGCTATGACCCGTGGGATCTTCTTCGGCAGCAACGTCACGACCCGTTTGATGGACTGCCCACTTGGCCAATCAGTGACTGGGTCAAGACATCGCTGAAGTGGCTTTCTGATGGGCAATCTGCCAGACGGTTCCGTCATTGCGCCTCCCCCCCCCTCCCCCCCCCCGAGTCACAATGTCATTGCAACTTGAGGGAAAATGTGTTTCGTTAGGGGTCTTGGTACCTGTGACCCGGTGATTCATGGGGGGAGGTAAGTAATGGTTGTTATGTTCCTCCCGCCATGTAAGGGCAATGTAAGGTACCACATGTAACAGGGAAGGCTTGTATGCTTCCTCCTCTGAATGTCCACCGATTTTATGGCCCACCGGTGAGCTTGTACTTTGCTTAGAAAATGAACTTCATCCCTTAAAACACATTTCAACATCATTGCAGCCCGGCCTTAAAAGGACCAGTTAACATCATCTCAGTGATTGCTTCATTAACACAGGTGTGGGTGTTGATGAGGACAGGGCTGGAGATCAATCTGTCATGATTAAAGGGGTTGTCCGGCGCTAAAAAATTATTCACAGAATAACACACATTACAAAGTTATACAACTTTGTAATGTGTGTTATGTCTGTGAATGGCCCCCTTCCCCGAGTCCCACCACCCCCACCCGTGTACCCGGAAGTGTGGTGCGCTATACTCACATGTCACGTGCCGACCACGGTCTCCGATCCTCACGTCATCAGCTGCTCAGCTGCGATTGGCTGAGCACAGTTATGCTCAGCCAATCGCGGCTGAGCTTCGGATGACGCTGCAGATGGCGGCCGGCACTCGGGAAGATCCGCCGGCCGCCCGAAGAAGACGTCACTGCTGAGGATCGGAGACCGTGATCGGCACGTGACAGGTATGTATAGCGCACCACACTTCCGGGTACACGGGTGGGGGTGGTGGGACACGGGGAAGGGGGCCATTCACAGACATAACATACATTACAAAGTTGTATAACTTTGTAATGTGTGTTATTCTGTGAATAATTTTTTAGCGCCGGACAACCCCTTAAGTAAGAATGACACCACTGGACACTTTAAAAGGAGGCTGGTGCTTGGCATCATTGTTTCTCTTCTGTTACCATGGTTTCTCTTCTGTTACCATGGTTATCTCTAAAGAAACACGTGCAGTCATCATTTCACTGCACAAAAATGGCCTAATAGGGAAGAGTATCGCAGTTAGAAAGATTGCACCTCAGTCATCAATCTATCGCATCATCGAGAACTTCAAGGAGAGAGGTTCCATTGTAGCCAAAATGGCTCGGGCTACCAGCAATGCAGAGCTTGCTCACGAATGGCAGCAGGCAGGTGTGAGGGCATGTGCAGTGAGACTGCGGAGACTCTTGGAGCAAGGCCTGGTCTCAAGGAGGGCAGCAAAGAAGCCACTTCTCTCCAGAAAAAAACATCAGGGACAGACTGATATTCTGCAAAAGGTCCAGGGAGTGGACTGCTGAGGACTGGGGGAAAGGTCCAGGGAGTGGACTGCTGAGGACTGGGGGAAAGGTCCAGGGAGTGGACTGCTGAGGACTGGGGGAAAGTCATTTTCTCTGATGAATCCCCTTTCCGATTGTTGGGACATCTGGAAAACAGCTTATTGGGAGAAGAGGAGGTGAGCGCTACCACCAGTCTTTTTTTTTTTTTTTTTAAATATTTTATTGAATTTTACATGACAAACCAGAGCATAAAAGATGACAGTGACATGACATTGTTTGTCACATTTTAACAAAGAAAGAGTGTTACAACAAAGTAATCATGTCTCATATGAGAAGTAAGTAAGAGCATTTAGCAAGAAAGGAGTGACAACGAGACCGAAGCAGTACACCGGTAACTGCCTAGTGTGCTAGCACTGAACTTGAGATAAACACTGGTTGTTGGCTGGTGACATGAAAATGAATCTTATTTTAAGAAACTTAACCAAACTTTACCAAACTTCATGCATGTACCAGGGTAGTGAACCATTTTCATGGCTCAAAGGTGGACGTATTACAAAAAAAAAAAAAAACGAGAATATCAGCAAGATTGCAGTCATAAACCCATTTGGCTACAGTGGGGGGTTTCGTAGAGGTGGAACCAGGGGCTCAGGGAGTGTTCGTTATACATAGGTGATCTCAGGTTTCTTTCTATTGACACTATAACTACAGGAGTATCATGGAACCTTAAGATTTCCTAGCGATCCTTTAAGATCCTCTAGGCAATACCACTCGGTTAGTTTAAAGTGTTTCATTAGTGCCAGTCTCTTATCCGAGGAGGGCCAGTGATGTAGATACCTCCTCCATTTGGAAAAGAAATTCTTAGCCCTTTTCTCTTTGTCTCTAAGCGTGTATATAAGTTCATGGTGTAGCAGAGAATCAATGTATTCTCGTAGTTTATTAATGGTTGGGGTAGATGGCTGAATCCAGTGTTTAAGGATGCACTTTAGTGCCGCCAGGAGGACCAAATAGACCCCTTTAGTAGCTACAGTTGAAATGGGTTCACTAGTGTCTGTGGCTGGTTCCGGGGGACTTTTCGATATATAAGGAGGATGTAAGACATCATATCTAGTTCCACATCTAGGTTCCATATAGATTTTATCAGGGAGTGCACCTCCGACCAATAAGTCTGTATGTGTGGACAATGCCATATGCAATGGTCTAGATCCGCTCCTGGCAATTTACATTTCGGACACTTGTCCAGGTGTATGATTGTTGTGTCTCTATACGGCAGATTAAAGGCATAGGTAGCCTTATGCAAAATGTGCAAGTGCATTTCTCTCAGGGATTCATTAGGGGTAGATTGTCTAACATGGTGAATACCAGTTTTCATTTGGAGGGATAGGTCAGTTCTAGATAATTTGGTGTTCCATTTACCTAACGCTCTGGCAGTTAATGACTTCTGACAGTGGCTTTTAAGGAGATAATAAATGTCTGATAAGGAGTCTCTCCTCGTGGGAGGGCCTATGAGAGAGTCAAAGGGGTTGGGCGCTTCAACATTATCACTATGGAGTACCAGGGAATTAAAAAAGGACATCACCTGAGAGAATTGCAGGAATTGTGATTCAGGGAGGTTATATTTGTCAGCAAAAGATTGCCATGTGTGAAAATTATTTGTGGATGGATTTAGCAGGTCGGTAAATGAGTTAATATGACAAGCTCTCCACTCTTTGTATAAAGAATTAGACTGTCCCTGCGGAAAGCCTGGCGTTCCCCATAAAGGGTAATATTTGGAAAGGCAGTAGGGAAGATTAAACATCTTCTGTACCGTCTTCCACGTTGCTATCGTGTCCGTCAAGAGTAAATTGGATTTTACAGAATTTGGCAACTGGGACAATTTGGTGTGTAACAGTGCAGATAACTTCCATGGTTCCTCCAACTGAGACTCCAATTCGCAGTTTGAAAAGTATTTTGTAGATAGGATCCAATCACGTACGTGGCGAAACATTGCAGCCACATTATAGAGCCTAATGTCCGTCATTTTCATCCCCCCTTCAGAAGTAGGAAGACCGAGAACATCATACGCTATGCGGACCCTTTTGCCTTGCCAGATAAATGTGTTGAATATACTTTTCAGTTTAGTGAGATCATTGTGCCGTATAAGAAGGGGGATCGTTTGCATGGGGTATAAAAGCTTCGGGAAGGAGATCATTTTTATCAAGTGAATGCGGCCTATAAGGGACAGGGGGAGGGAGGACCATCTGCTGAGTTCATGTTCAATTCGGTGTATGAGCGGGGGATAGTTTAAGTTGTATAGTGAGAGTGGTGATTTGCCTATTTTTATGCCCAAATAGGTGATAGAGGTATTATTTATGATGACCGAGGGGGGAGTTTAGATTTGTCTGGGGTGTGGCTTAGAGGAAGGAGTTGACATTTGTCTACATTAACTTTGTACCCCGAAAAGGAGCCAAAGAGGGTAAAGGCTTCCAATAAATTTGGGAGGTGCTCCTGAGGAGAATCCATGAAAAGTAACGTGTCATCTGCAAAGCATGCAATTTTAATCTCCCAATTACCGACTGATATGCCTCTAAAAGTGTCCGAGTGTATGAGAAATTGGGCGAGGGGCTCAATGGCCAAATTAAAGAGGAGAGGAGATAAGGGACACCCTTGGCGGGTGCCCTTTTGTAAGGAAAAGTGATCAGAGAGGATGCCAGGTATATGAATTTTTGCTAATGGGTTTTTGTATAAATTTTTAAGGAAGTTGAGAAAGTGCCCCAGAATGCCAAATTTGCTGAGGGTCATGTCCAGCCAGGTCCAGCTGACGTTATCAAACGCCTTTTCTGCGTCAACCACAAAGAGGGCTGGGGCCTGGCTGGAGTACGACCTCATAGAGACAATAGCCTGAACAGCAAGGACCGTGCGGAGATTCGATACCGCCGACCGTCCCTTGATAAAGCCAGTCTGGTGTTCTCCAATTCAGGTCAATTTCAAGTCAGGCATGAAATCACTAAGACGGTCAGCCATTATTTTAGACAGGATTTTTAAGTCCTGATTAATCAGGGATATGGGCCTATATGATGAAGGGGAGAGGGGATCTTTTGCTGACTTATGTATCACTTTTATGTGGGCCAGATCTCCAGAAGATATATGGGCTCCATCTAGTAGAACTGCGTTAAACAGTGTTACGAGCTCAGGGGTTATAGCATCCGCCAATATTTGAAATATTCCCCAGAAAAACCATCGGGTCCAGGGGCTTTGTTGTTGTTTAGGGACTTGATCACTGTTAGGACCTCGGCAGATGTGATAGGGGCGTTCAACTGCGTAAGTTGCTCTGGGGATATGGAAGGGAGGTTGAGGGAGGCTAAGAAGGTGGAACCTGCAGTTAAATTTAATGGCTTTTGGGTATATAGATCCTCATAGAATTGTTTAAAAACCCCAGCTATGGCTCTAGAGTCAGTTTGGACAGTCCCCTTAGTATCTTTAACAGCTCTGATGTTCTGTGGCTTTCTACGTCCAAATCTGTATAGATCAGCTAAATAGTTATCTCTACGGAAAGATTCAAGAGCATCTTGTGCAATATCAAAGTCCCGTTTGGCCGTTATCCACGCTTCCTTGGTGGTCTCAGATGGCTGAGACAGGAAAGCTGTGTAAGTTTCTCTCACCATCTGAGTAGCCTTGTTGTACGATGCTGTGGCCTTCTTTTTAGAGGCGGAGACAAAAGATATAATCTTTCCCCGAAGGACAGCTTTGGAGGTTTCCCAAAAAAGAACTGGGCTGTCCCTGTGGCCAATGTTGTCTGCTAGAAATTCCATCCACCAAGATTGGAGGAGTTGTTGGAAATTGATGTCAGCTGCCAGGTAAGTGGGAAACCTCCAAACCTTGTCTGCGCCCACCTGGACGTCATCTCTAATGGAGATACTTGTAGGGGAATGGACGGAGATGACCATGTCATAAATGTGGGATTGGACTGTTTTATTTAGGAGTGATGGCGAAATAAGAATATAGTCCAATCTAGACCACGCTTGCTGAGAATGGGAGTAGTGGGAGTATACTCTGTCTATGGGATGTGAGTGTCTCCAACTATCTAATAGGTGAGTAGGGTCTAGCAACGGTTGTAAGAATGAGTCTACCATCACATTGGACGCAAGAACTGTCCTGGATCTTTTGCGGTCCTCAAGACTGTTAAGTACAGTATTGAGGTCTCCGCATAGAATCTTGTCAGTGTTTGCGTCCTGTATCAGAAGGGACTCCAATTTAGTAAAAAATGGGCGTCTATCTGAGTTGGGACCATATATATTATATAGTGAAAGTCTTCCTGTTGGCGTGTCCAACACTAGTGTGTGTATACGGCCTTCACCATCTTCCTGTTGGTCAACTACTGAGTAAGTTAAACGTTTGTGTAAGAGTGTAATTACTCCTCCCTTCCTATTCACGGCTGAGGAGCCAAATGTCTCTCCTACCCACAGCTTGGTCATTCTAAAAAATTCAGTATGATGTAGATGTGATTCCTGGAGAAAAGCAATGTCCGCTTTCAAACGTTGTAGGTGGCGCAATACTTTAGAGCGCTTGGCGGGGGATCTGAGACCCTTTACATTCCATGATACAATTTTCATGTTAATCTAAACTAAAGCCAGTGGGGAGAGAGACATTTGACTGCGAGCCAGTGACATACATCCTGATTACCCTGAGTACATTTAGTGTAGGTACATGCAATAATACAAACAAAAACTTGGAAACTAGTAACTTACAACAGCCTCTTGGCGGAACTAAGAACAAGGCCACTAAAGGCAACACGAGAAAAGGCATGAGTAGTGGCTTCACTTTTTTCGCGGGAAGGGAGAGGATCTCGGGGTCCCGCTCCAATACACAATAAACAAAAAATCGAACTGGGTTCGCCTAGGACCGGTGAAACACTCATGTTCGGGCGCTCGCTAAAACATTAGTCAGTATTATGGCCTATAAGGGCGCCAACTAGAAAAATAACTGGAGTGGGTGATTAACACGTGACACCAGAGAACTATGTATCATGCAACTTATGCATCATTATAACTGTGAAAACCTAAGGAGTACCGTAGGAGTATTGGCATCTAAGAGTATATAACCTGATAAGGGTAGCAAAGTCCCGATCAGTCCATGGAATCTTGATGGGAGTCTGGGCTGTCGCGTCTGCGGCGCTTGTGCTTCTCCAAGGTAGCAGGTGATTCTGAAATGCCCATGTAGTGCGCCGCATCTTCAGGCGTATGGAAAATTTCTGCCGATCCATCAGGTTTAAAGATGCGCAGGGTGGCTGGAAATTGTAGAGAGAAACGCATTTGTCTCTTCACTAGGGCTGTGCAGATGTAGGAAAAAGCCTTGCGACGTTTGGCAATCTCAGCAGAAAAGTCATTAAACAGGAGAACCTTGTGGCCTCTGATCATAGTATCTGACTGATTCTTCTTGTAGGCTTGTAAGATGGCTTGTTTATCCGCATAGTTCAGGTACTTTGCAATAGATTGTCGGGGTTTAGGTGCAACGTTTTTGCTGGAAGAAGTGCGGGGAGGACCGATTCTGTGGGCCCGTTCGACCAGGCAAGGAGAGGGTATACCTAACACAGTTGGCAACTCCTCAGCAAAGATTTGGTGCAGACAAGATGGCGGAATGTTCTCTGGGAGGCCTACAAGCCTTAAATTGCTCCGCCGAGATCTATTTTCCAAATCTTCCGATTTGTCCTGCAAGGACTTAATCATTCTCTGTGATAGCTGTAGTTTCGTTTTTGCATAGGACAGTTCTGATTCTACTACATCCAGACGTTCCTCTAACTCAGCAATTTGGCCTGTGTGTTTGGCCACTTCACCCTGTAGTTGTGACAGGGATGCTGATATGGTGGCTTCCAATGAAGCTTTCAGATCAGGGCAGAGAACCTTAGCCACTTCAATGGCGAGGGACTTACATGAGAGTTGTAGTCCTGGGATCAGGAGGTCTCCTGCGGCATCAAGGTCTGAAGCGATGGCGCCTGGCAGCTGCTGCTGGCTGCAGTGCTCTGCGTGGCTGTCTTGTGCTGGGTTGACGGGCGCCATCTTGACTTTCCCCGACTCACGCTGAGGTAAGACCGCTGACTGTGATAAGAGTGGCGCCTCTCCGCTCCGGACCAGATATCTCTCCATATGCTGCCCGATAGTTCTGATACCGATTTCCACTAGGGAAGACCGGCAAGGCCGGTGTGGAGGAAGCGGGAGGTCAGATATATGCAGCGCCCGGCACGGAGCTCCACCAACAAGCTGCTTACATCCGCACGCCGGAACCGGAAGCCGCTACCACCAGTCTTGTCTCATGCCAACTGTAACCGGCATCCTGAAACCATTCACAGTCTTGCCTAAAAACACGGCCATGAATAAAGAATGGGACCAGAATGTCCTCCAAGAGCAACTTCTCCTAACCCTCCAAGAGCAGTTTGGCCATCAACAATGCCTTTTCCAGCATGAAGCAAAGGTGATAACTAAATGGCGCAGGGAACAAAACAGAGAGATTTTGGGTCCATGGCCTGGAAACTCCCCAGATCTTAATCCCATGGAGAACTTGTGGGCAATCATCAAGAGACGAATGGACAAACAAAAAACAACAAATTCTGACAAAATGCAAGAATGGACGGCTATCAGTCAGGATTTGGTCCAGAAGTTGTATGAGAGCAGCCGGGGAGAATTGCAGAGGTCCTGAAGAAGAAGGCGAAACACTGCAAATATTATAGACTTGCTGCAGTAACTCATCTACCTGTCAGTATAAGCTTCTGTTACTCAGAATATGATTGTAATTATATTTCTGTATGTGATAAAAACATCTGACAAACACACATAAAACCAGAGGGCAGAGGATCATGGGAAAATAGATTTGTGTCATTCTCAAAACTTATGGCCATGACTGTAGACCTGAATTCAGGGTGCCCCTAAAATATCCCGAAGGAGTTCGGGAGGAGCAGGCTGGAGATGTTAACATAGGGGCTACGACTAATACATTTCTGGTGTGGACATCAGTTATTCTAGTCTTGGTTTTTTAGTGCAAAGGAATGAGTTTTAATGTGTTCTTTGGTATGTTTGGGGGGGGGGGGGGGAGAAGATATAAAGATGCCCCACCTTTGCTGTAATCACTCGGCACCCACCAGCCATTCTTATTGGAAACCCACCGCCTGGAGGAGACTGAAGAACGCAGATGGGTTAGCTATGGTTAGTTAGGTTAGCTATGGGAGCAGGGGGAAGGAATTTATTTAGTCTCCCACCTCCTGTTTAGACTTACCAGTAAATGTGTTGTCTTTTAGAGGGGAGGGGGGATGTATGGTGGGATTGGTCAGGTTTGATATGGCAGTGTTTATAGAAACACACTATTGCAGCTCACCGATTCTCCCGGGATCTTTAGACGGTGCACAGGACTGCTGTTTGGCTAACAGCCATTCAGGATACGTGAAAAGATGAATGTCCAGCTCCAGATCTAGTTCCCTTGCAATGCTTTATTGAAGTAAAAACTGACATCTCATAGTCCATAGACCAACAGGTTTCGGGCAAAGCCCTTAAAGTGGTATACAAGATACCAACAAAACACAGTAATCGCTGAACTCAAGGAGATCAGTGAAAAAAATTCCAATGAAGAATCAATCAAGAGTCTCCAGTGATGCCCCCAAAAAATTAAATATGCATAACAAGAGTCCGTGGAGCCTCAGAGTCTCAAAACACGGGATAGCCAGATATCTCTAGCCTGTTGACAAGGGCTGTCAGGGTGGTGTGGTGCTCTCCCCATCATGGAGGCACCCTGTGGCAAGAGGCTAGAGATATCTGGCTATCCTGTGTTTTGAGATACGCAACCGAGGCTCCACGGACTCTTGTTTTGCATATTTCAATTTTGGGGGCTTCAGTGGAGACTCTTGATTAATACTTCACTGAAATTTTTTCACTGTTCTCCTTGAGTTCAGTGATTACTGTGTTTTGTTGGTTGATTTGTCATTTCCCCAAATAGCCAGAGCCCTGCTCCACACTGACGAGGGGCAAATACCCCGAAATGGCTGTCTGTGGATGGATGCCTGCCTTGCAAGCCCTTGTCATGATCACAATACTCACACCTTGAATTAGACATTGACAAAAAGAGGCCACCCTGTTGTTTCCCTATTAATGTTCCAATACTCGCAACCGAGTGGGACTTAAGGGGCTACCCATCAGGGTGGTGTGGTGCTCTCCCCCTCATCTATAAGGGACTACCTATCAGGGTGGTGTGGTGCTCTCCCCCTCATCTATAAGGGACTACCTATCAGGGTGGTGTGGTGCTCTCCCCATCATCTATAAGGGACTACCTATCAGGGTGGTGTGGTGCTCTCCCCCTCATCTATAAGGGACTACCTATCAGGGTGGTGTGGTGCTCTCCCCATCATCTATAAGGGGCTACCTATCAGGGTGGTGTGGTGCTCTCCCCCTCATCTATAAGGGGCTACCTATCAGGGTGGTGTGGTGCTCTCCCCATCATCTATAAGAGACTATCTATCAGGGTGGTGTGGTGCTCTCCCCCTCATCTATAAGGGACTACCTATCAGGGTGGTGTGGTGCTCTCCCCATCATCTATAAGAGACTATCTATCAGGGTGGTGTGGTGCTCTCCCCATCATCTATAAGGGGCTACCTATCAGGGTGGTGTGGTGCTCTCCCCCTCATCTATAAGGGACTACCTATCAGGGTGGTGTGGTGCTCTCCCCATCATCTATAAGGGGCTACCTATCAGGGTGGTGTGGTGCTCTCCCCCTCATCTATAAGGGACTACCTATCAGGGTGGTGTGGTGCTCTCCCCATCATCTATAAGGGACTACCTATCAGGGTGGTGTGGTGCTCTCCCCATCATCTATAAGAGACTATCTATCAGGGTGGTGTGGTGCTCTCCCCATCATCTATAAGGGGCTACCTATCAGGGTGGTGTGGTGCTCTCCCCCTCATCTATAAGAGACTATCTATCAGGGTGGTGTGGTGCTCTCCCCCTCATCTATAAGGGGCTACCTATCAGGGTGGTGTGGTGCTCTCCCCCTCATCTATAAGGGACTACCTATCAGGGTGGTGTGGTGCTCTCCCCCTCATCTATAAGGGGCTACCTATCAGGGTGGTGTGGTGCTCTCCCCATCATCTATAAGAGACTATCTATCAGGGTGGTGTGGTGCTCTCCCCATCATCTATAAGGGGCTACCTATCAGGGTGGTGTGGTGCTCTCCCCATCATCTATAAGGGACTACCTATCAGGGTGGTGTGGTGCTCTCCCCATCATCTATAAGAGACTATCTATCAGGGTGGTGTGGTGCTCTCCCCCTCATCTATAAGGGACTACCTATCAGGGTGGTGTGGTGCTCTCCCCATCATCTATAAGAGACTATCTATCAGGGTGGTGTGGTGCTCTCCCCATCATCTATAAGGGGCTACCTATCAGGGTGGTGTGGTGCTCTCCCCCTCATCTATAAGGGACTACCTATCAGGGTGGTGTGGTGCTCTCCCCATCATCTATAAGGGGCTACCTATCAGGGTGGTGTGGTGCTCTCGCCATCATAGAGGCACCCCGTGGCAACAGGCTATAGATATCTGGCTATCCCATGTTTTGAGACTCGCAACCGAGGCTCCACGGACTCGGGTATACAAGATAGTCACAACAGTTCATTTAAATAGCCAACCCCATCAGACCACCTGGTCTCAGGCCCTCCCTTCTGGGGTGAAATACAAATCCCGGCAAACAGAGATAATCCGAGGAAAGTCACTGCACAACGTGGAAGTTTAAATACAAAATATCCAAAGTCACAAGAATACAAAAATATAAATGACATAATATTACAGAGGTTGCATTAATCTACCATCCATGGATACATTACATATAAACAGAGGCAGATGGATATAATAAATGTGATGCCCGGCGACTACTTAGTATTCACCATCCTTTATGTATATTATAGACATCTAACTTATGTGGCTGTTATATATGTATAATGGTGCCGCCTTGCATGATCTAATGTAACTTGTAGGGCATATAGGATGCAGTTGTAGTCTACGTGTATTCCAGACACCAAAGGCAAATGTGAACAGGACCTAATATGAACATTATCTGAAATGTTATCAGACACTGAAGGCAAATGTGAACAGGACCTAATATGAACAGTATCTGATATGTTATCAGACACTAAAGGCAAATGTGAACAGGACCTAATATGAACAGTATCTGATATGTTATCAGACACTAAAGGCAAATGTGAACAGGACCTAATATGAACAGTATCTGATATGTTATCAGACACTAAAGGCAAATGTGAACAGGACCTAATATGAACAGTATCTGATATGTTATCAGACACTAAAGGCAAATGTGAACAGGACCTAATATGAACAGTATCTGATATGTTATCAGACACTAAAGGCATATGTGAACAGTATCTGATATGTTATAAGACAGTAAAGGCAAGTATGAACAGGGCCTAATGTGAACAGTATCTGACGTGTTATCAGACACTGAAGGCAAATGTGAACAGGACCTAATATGTTAGTATGAGATCCTGCCACAAGTTCAGTCCGTTTGGTATCCTGCTGGCGAGGACAAACATCCAATATGACTCTCTGTGCATAGGTTTACGTCTGTGGTCTCCTTCTCGTGTTGGGCATGTAACCCTTTCAATGCCAGTCACCTGCAGCGGCTCTGTCGAACCTGAATGAGTATTGCGAAAATGTTGTGTCAGCATAGATCCATTAACAGCAGAGTTTTGTACATCAGATATGTGCCTCCTGCTACGTTCCTTAAGGGGGCGTGTAGTGCACCCTACAAACTGTAGTTGGCAATCTACACATGTAGCTAAACATACCACCTATGAGGTATTCCAGTTAATGTATGAATCTATATCATACTCTTTACTCCTGGCTGTAGAATGAAATTTAGAGACAGTTTTCAAGTATTTACAGGTGATGCATTTGCTATGTCCACATTTGTTGCCCCCCTTGTGACGTAACCATGCCCCCTCTTTCTTATTATGGTGTGTACTACTGAAGAGGCTTGGAGACCGTTTTGAACCCAGGCTCTTTCCTCGTCGTAATACAATTCTGACCCCGCTCCCCACGATCTTATCTAAAACTGGGTCCTGTCTGAGAACGGGTAAATATTTGTTAATAATGTGCTTTATTTTATTGAATTGACGGCTATAAGATGTAACAAAGGTAGGAGCTGTGGGAGAATCATTTCTGCCTGTTTTAAATCTATTGCTGGTATTGTTTATCAGGTCCTTCCTGTCCAGTCCACAAGCTCTATGATATGCTTGTTCACACTGTTTCTCTGTAGCCCCTGGACAGTAATCGCGCATGTAGCTCTACCGACTCTGTGTGAAAAGACGCATCATTGGAGCAGTTGCACCCCAGCCGATGCCATTCCCCATAGGGGATATTATTAATGACATGGGCTGGATAGCATGAGGAGGCCATGAGTAGAGATTTACCTGAGTTTTCCCTTCTAAAAGGTGAGATATTAAACCTGTTGTCATGTATCTGTACGGATATGTCAAGAAAGGAGATCTGTGAACCCTCGTAAGTGGATGTAAATCTGAGATTCATCTCATTCTGATTGGTGTATTCCATGAATGAATTCTGTCCCTCGCCAGACAATCACCAGATGAGCTATGTACCTGCCTATCCAGACTATCTCCTGCAGAAAAGGATTATTAGGGGAGAGAACATATTTGAATTCCCATGCAGACATATAGATGTTAGCTAATGAAGGGGAGAATTTCGCCTCCATGGATGCTCCTTGCGTCTGCAGGTAAAACTCCCCATCGAACATGAAGAAGTTATTTTTCAGGAGATAGTCTGGCCTGTACTAGATAATCCTATAGATCAGCACTATAATCACTGTAATGTTTAAGAAAACCTTTTAAAGTGCTGATACCCAGATCAATCGGAATGGAAGAGTAGAGGGCTGAAACATCACATGTGGCTAATGTACAGCCTGCCTCTACCGCCATGTAATCTAATATATCTAAGACATGTTTAGTGTCTCGTATATACATGGGGGTGATATGTGTGAGTAGGTAATGGTCCACCCACTCGCCCAATCTTTCACCCAGGGAACCTATACCGGCAACAATGGGCCGGGGGGAGGTGGAAAAAAACCCTTATGGACCTTGGGCAAGGAGTGAAAGATTGGGGTGACTGGTTCTGTGACTCTCAAGTAATCATACACCTTCTGGCTCAGAATACCTTTTTGTAGATCATCTGCTAAAACGCTATTGAGCTCCGCTTGACATGGTTTGGTGGGGTTGTTGGAGAGTTTTCTATAGCTGGTCGCATTGCGGACTATAAGGTCTGAATTAGAGTTGATCAACTGCTATTCTCTCATTTTTAGACAAATTGTCTCTACTGTACTGTCTGGTTGGCAATACATTTTGTAATGCTACTACTAGCTCTTTTTCCACCAGATCCTGAAATCTATCCAGCGCGGCAGGCCGAGAAGACACCGGATAGAAGTCAGGATTGGTCGTTTTATATGGCGCACCTTCATTATCAGAGACCAGAGCTGACTCTGTCTGTAAGGTGCCAAATCTAGTAACATCATTTGGTCCTATAAACTGGTACACCTACTAATCTCACTAGTAGACCCCCTATCATATACATCATTATCTGATGAGGCAGTGTCTACATTGAAGGAATGTTTCTTCAAGGTGAGACTCCTCGCGAGTCTGTTGGTGTCCAATATAGTGGAAAAAAGAATAAAGTTGCACGTTGGGACAAAATTTAAACCCTTGCTTAACACCAACAACTGTGCATCAGAAATAATGTAACTAGATAAGTTAATTACCGGCAAAGTCTTTATACCCCGTTCCCACTTGTTGCGGTTTTCCGGCTTCTGGTGTTTGCGCCCCGGCATATCTAGTTCTCTTCCTGGTGTCAGGTGTTGCTGTTTTTTTGGCGTCTTTCCACTTGGGAGGCCTCTTCTTTTGGATGTATAGCCGCTAGTGATGAGCGAGTACTAAAATGCTCGGGTGCTCATTACTCGAGACGAGTATCTCCCGATACTTGAGTGCTCGTTTCGAGTAACGAACCCCATTGAAGTCAATGGGAGACTCCAGCATTTTTGCAGGGGGACCCAAGTTTGGTAGAGGGAAGGTTGTGTGAAAACCTGTCAACCTCAGAAATTGATGGAAACAAAACGGAAATGGACAGGAAAAAGCAGGGGCAGCATGTATGCATGCCTCTGAGACTGCCTAATGGCACCATTATGCCTAATTCTGTGCAACAGCCTGGTTAAAACAGAGGTAGGCATATAGACCACCCAAAAACTCAGCCTGACACAGCATGGCAGTGAGAACACAGGGAACCATTAAAACAGAGGTAGCATATCATGAACCAGCCAAAAATTCAGCCTGACACAGCATGGCGGTGAGGACAGAGTGAACAAGGTAGAAGCTGTAGCCAGTCAGCCTTCCAAAAATTATACCAGACCTAGCATGGCAGTGAGCACACAGAGAACCATTAAAAGTGAGTGAGGAAGCAAGTGATCCCACCCAAAAATTGGAGTGAGTCCAGGGGCTGGGATATTTAGTGGACACAAACCCGGGTGCTGACAGCTAACTGGCTAGGCCAGCTGTCAGTCACCATCAAGGGTACACCTGATGCCTCTCGACCGGGGGTGGTGAAGCCCCGGCCACGGCTAGACTGAAAAGAATAAAATAAAACAGCTGGCTGGTTGGCGGGGGCGCGATTGGCGGGCCCCCGGCAACCAGTCCAGGTCCTCCGTAGACGTAGTGTGACATCAGAGCATGGCAGTGAGGACACAAAGAACCATTAGAAGTGAGTGAGGAAGCAATTGAGCCTCCCAATAATTAGGCCAGACCCTGAATGGCGGAAGAAGACTTGGCAGTTGGCTGAGAATTGGAGGAGGAGGAGAGGAGATACCAAGAATCTTCATGTTGAGCTGCTTTCCCCGGGTGGACAGTTGAATTCAGGTGAAATCCAGGCTTTGTTCATTTTTATAAAGGTCAGCCTGTCAGTTGACAGGTGGGTGTGCTTATCAGTGATGATGGCACCAGCTGCACTGAAGACCCGCTCTGACAACATGCTAGCGGCAGGGCAGGCCAGCACCTCCAAGGCGTAAAGTGCCAGTTTGGGCCACATATCCAGCTTTGAAAACCAGTAGTTGTAGGAAGCAGAGTGATCGGTAAGGACGTTGGTATGGTCAGCAAGGTACTCCCTCACCTCTTCCTGAAGGCTTCCCCCCTACTCTGTCTAGACTGGGGACGATTGACATAGTCTTGCTGGGGTGCCATGAAACTGTCAAAGGCCTTGGAGAGTGTTCCCCTGCCCCTTGAAAAGCTGCCGGCTCCACCATTCCTCTCCCCCGCTTTTTGGCCCACAGAACTACGTCCTCTGGCACTAGTGGTGTCAGATGGGAAGTACATTTTCAGCTTCTGCACCAGGGCCTGGTCAATCCAGCCTTCGAAAAGGCTACAACATCCAAGGAAGGTAGACGGTACCGGTGAAAGGCCTGGTTAATCCTGCCTTCAAAATGGCTACAACAACATCCAAGGAAGGATAGAAGCTACTGGTGAAAGGCCTGGTCAATCCTGCCTTCAAAACGGAACAACATCGAAAAGCGGTAGAAGGTACTGGTGAAAGGATGTCAGAGGACACCCCTAAGATAAGATGACATCCACAGATAATATGGTTCAAAATGGGCAAGACAAGGAAGGTAAATTGACTTTGACGATGAATTTGAAGTTGGGGTAACATTCCCTGCATCATGTGACTCCCCACTTCTCCCCCACCGTTGTTTTGAATTTGACTTTGAATTTGACTGTAGCAGTTGGGGTTAGTTTAACTGGTTGACTTGCAGAAATGCGCACAGATGCGGTACACCTTGGTGAGCAAGTCAGCCACATTGGGGTAAGTTTCAAGGGACCGCAGCAACACTAGGTTGAAGACGTGGGCCAGGCATGGTACATGTGTGAGCAGGGGCGGGCTGGGCCGGGGGGCAAGGGGGCATGTGCCCCCCGGGCCGGTCTTCCCCACCAATGAATGGGCCGCGACCCGTGGCCGACCCTCTGCTATAATTGAGACTGAAAGAATAGCGCGGCCGGCAGTTGGCTGAAAATAAAGGAGAATGCACAGGGGGGCTATTCTATTAGGGGGGATGCACAGGGGGGCTATTCTATGAGGGGGGGATGCACAGGGGGGCTATTCTATATGGGGGGATGCACAGGGGGGCTATTCTATTAGGGGGATGCACAGGGGGGCTATTCTATAAGGGAGAATGCACAGGGGGGTATTCTATAAGGGGGGATGCACAGGGGGGCTATTCTATAAGGGGGGGATGCACAGGGGGGCTATTCTATAAGGTAGAATGCACAGGGGGGGCTATTCTATAAGGGGGGGTGCACAAGGGGGCTATTCTTTAAGGGGGGATGCACAGGGGGGCTATTCTATAAGGGGGGATGCACAGGGGGGGCTATTCTATAAGGGGGGATGCACAGGAGGGCTATTCTATAAGGGGGGATGCACAGGGGGGGGCTATTCTATAAGGGGGGATGCACAGGGGGGGCTATTCTATAAGGGGGGATGCACAGGAGGGCTATTCTATAAGGGGGGATGCACAGGGGGGGCTATTCTATAAGGGGGGATGCACAGGGGGGCTATTCTATTAGGGGGGATGCACAGGGGGGCTATTCTATAAGGGAGGGGTGCACAAGGGGGCTATTCTATAGGGGGGATGCACAGGGGGGCTATTCTATTAGGGGGGATGCACAGGGGGGCTATTCTATTAGGGGGGATGCACAGGGGGGCTATTCTATATGGGGGGATGCACAGGAGGGCTATTCTATTAGGGGGGATGCACAGGGGGGCTATTCTATAAGGGAGGGGTGCACAAGGGGGCTATTCTATATGGGGGGATGCACAGGGGGGCTATTCTATTAGGGGGGATGCACAGGGGGGCTATTCTATATGGGGGGATGCACAGGGGGGCTATTCTATTTGGGGGCGATGCACAGGTGGGCTATTCTATAAGAGGGATGTACAGCAGGGGGGCTATTCTATATGGAGGGATGTACAGATGAGGATGTTCCTGGAGCAAGAAGCCTAAAATGTCTGTCTGATAGATCCTGTGGAGAGGAGGAGTCCTGGCCAGAGAAGCCTTCATGATGGCCGGAGCCAGATGGAGAAGAAAAAGAAAAGTGGACGTCTCTTCATGCAGAGAAGACGCCTACTGTGAGTCACTGAATGTAACTGCACTATAATCACCTATAAGGTCTTATAACTTATCAGGGGTGTCAAACTCCGTCCCTCCAAGTGTTGCAAAACTACAATTCCCGTCATGGTTTATCTGTCCAGTCATGATGGGATTTGTAGTTTTGTAACAACTGGAGGGACGGAGTTTGACAAGTGTGCTCTATTGTCTGTGTTCTTATACCTGAGATAGATAGGAGATCGATCGATCGATAGATAGATAGATAGATAGATAGATAGATAGATAGATAGATAGATAGATAGATAGATAGATAGATAGATAGGAGATAGATAGATAGGAGATAGATAGGAGATAGATAGATAGGAGATAGATAGATAGATAGATAGATAGATAGATAGATAGATAGATAGATAGATAGGAGATAGATAGATAGATAGGAGATAGATAGGAGATAGATAGATAGGAGATAGATAGATAGATAGATAGGAGATAGATAGGAGATAGATAGATAGATAGGAGATAGATAGATAGATAGGAGATAGATACATAGATAGATAGATAGATAGATAGGAGATAGATAGGAGATAGATAGATAGATAGATAGATAGATAGGAGATAGATAGATAGGAGATAGATAGGAGATAGGAGATAGATAGGAGATAGATAGATAGATAGATAGGAGGGAGATAGATAGATAGATAGATAGGAGATAGATAGGAGATAGATAGATAGATAGATAGATAGATAGGAGGGAGATAGATAGATAGATAGATAGATAGATAGATAGATAGATAGATAGATAGATAGGAGGGAGATAGATAGATGGATGGATAGATAGATAGATAGATAGATAGGAGGGAGATAGATAGATAGATAGATAGAAATAGGAAAAAGAGCCGCACATCCAGGAGGTCATGGAGCAGGTGCTGTACAGAGTCAGTCCCCTGGCTTGGGGATCCCCAAAAGTATGCAAAAATGTTCCGCAGCACACCAGCATAAGAGTGAAAAGGTGATTTATTCCAAAAATACAAAGGAGTACAAGAGATGCGACGTTTCGACCTCCTCACGAGATCATTATCAAGCATGCTTGATAATGATCTCGTGAGGAGGTCGAAACGTCGCATCTCTTGTACTCCTTTGTATTTTTGGAATAAATCACCTTTTCACTCTTATGCTGGTGTGCTGCGGAACATTTTTGCATAGATAGATAGATAGATAGATAGGAGATAGATAGGAGATAGATAGATAGGAGATAGATAGATAGATAGATAGATAGATAGATAGGAGATAGATAGGAGATATATAGGAGATAGATAGATAGATAGATAGATAGATAGGAGGGAGATAGATAGATAGATAGATAGATAGATAGGAGATAGATAGATAGATAGATAGATAGATAGATAGATAGATAGGAGGGAGATAGATAGATAGATAGATAGATAGATAGATAGATAGATAGGAGATAGATAGATAGATAGGAGATCGATCGATCGATAGATAGGAGATAGATAGATAGATAGATAGATAGATACGGTTCAGGGAAGAAACAGAGCGCTGCACCTCACACCTATGGCTGACACTAGTGCCTCTCGGCTAAATAAAAAACACATCAGAATTTTGTGTATGAATTGATCAAGCCATACTGCCCCATGTACCTCGTGCCGGTATCTGATACACATGGATCCCTACACTAAGTCCACACCGTGCCAGTCAGTGGCCACCAACCCCGCAGGCGTGCACAGTCAGGGAACGGGAGCCATGGGACGGCCCTGTGACCCCCATGCCACAGGACCAGACCCAAAAACACCACACCAGAACCCGGCCAGCACCGCCGGCGGAGAAGGTCGCCCCCAAACAGCACAAGTCTGACCTACACGGTGTGGAGTTAGCGTAGGGACCCGTGTGGACCAGAGGACCTGCGCGGTGGTACATGGGGCAATATGGCTTTGATCAATTCATATACAGACACTCTGGTGTTGATTTTTAATATAGGCCTAGCGGCATTAGTATCAGCCATAGATGGGATGTGCAGCCGTTCCATTCTCTCCAGTTCGTGTTAGATAGATAGATAGATAGATAGATAGATAGATAGATAGATAGATAGATAGATAGATAGATAGATAGTAGGAAGTGGCTATCTAGCAGCTCATTATGTATCTTCGATTACACATGAGATCACAACCAGCCGACACATTATAATAATGAGAACCTTCTATGGGGACGATCCTGGTATTTGTACGGTGGATGTTAGTTAGTAATGGCGGTGGTGGTGAAGGGGTTGTGATATTTGTTTCTTTTATACTGGTATTATTGGTCTGGGTATACTGGATCTCAGTTATGGTGTGGTGGTATTAGTTAGTATGGGGTGGTAATGGTTGTGGTCACAGTGATAATATATGTTTCTTATATACTGGTGTATTGGATTTGGTCAGTAACGGTATATAACTGTATCAGTTTTGTTCTGGGGTCTCATCCACATACTGATCCCCCACAGAACTCTGTATTCTGATCTCTCACAAAGCCTCCAGTACACAATACACCAGGAATCCTCCAAGTACAACAGCTGCAAACACTACAACTTCCAGCATTTACTGACAGTCTGCAGCCCTCAGGATATGCTGGGAGTTGTAGTACCTCCTCTGATAACAGCTGGTGCTGCAGAGATTCAGGGCTGATGGTTGTAACATGATAAGAGAACCAGAAGGGCAATGTAAATGATTACAGCACTGATAACAGGGTCACCAGGTACACAGCATGGTACCTTAACCCTGGTGCATTCACACAGACAGATTTAGCTGACAGATTTTTGAAGCCAAAGCCAGGAATGGAGTTGAAAAGAGGAGAAATCTCAGTTTTTCCTTTATTAACTGTTCTCTGCTTAGTCTGTTCCTGGCTTTGGCTTCAAACATCTGTCAGATAAATCTCTCTGTGTAAAGGCACCCTAATGTACTATGCTGTGCACCTGAGCTAGGTTCCCTTTAATCCAATAGATATATATCCTGGGATAGCTCTCATTACATACTATATAGCATGTGAGAGACCACTAGGTTTAAAGAAGTACTCAGGGGCTTGAGACATTTCATCCGGAGGTGAGACAATTACAAGGGCTTTTCGTGGCTGGGAGCACTGGTCACAATACTATAATTCTGTGGCGCATGTGGTATCTTCCTTTCCCGCACTTATTTGGGGGGGGGGTAATACCAGGTAAGGGCCAGAGTGGTCCTTGAAGGATGGTCCGCTAGCCTGCCAGTCAAGGGCCAGTGCCGTGTGCTTGCCCCCCAGGCTAAAATCTGCCAGCCAGCTCCTGTGTGTGAGGCTACCAAGTTGCAGAGCCGCCACCAGGTTCCGCCCCTTGTCACACGCAACCAAGCTCACTGCTAATTACACACGAACCCGGGTGCTGACAGCTAACTGGCTAGGCCAGCTGTCAGTCACCATCAAGGGTACACCTGATGCCTCTCGACCAGGGGTGGTAAGGCCCTGGCCACGGATAGACAAAATAAGATAAAACAGCTGGCTTGTTGGCGGGAGCGCGATCGGCGGGCCCCCGGCAACCAGTCCGGCTCCTCTGCAGACGTAGTGTTATGTCAGAGCATGGCAGTGAGGACACAGAGAACCATTAGAAGTGAGTGGAGAAGCAATTGAGCCTCCCAATAATTAGGCCAGACACTGCATGGCGGAAGAGGACTTGGCTATTGGCTGAGAATTGGAGGAAGAGGAGGAGGAGAGGAGATACCAAGAATCTTCATTTTTGAGCTGCTTTCCCCGGGTGGACAGCCAACAAGAAGGCAAGCGCAGGCACACCAGTAGTCAACATCAATGCCAGTTGAGGCCCAGCAACAAGGAGGCAAGGGCAGGCACACCAGTAGTCAACATGGATGCCAACTTGAACTTGAAGCCGAGTCATAATCAGCATTAGAAACATCTGTTAAAGTCCCATCTGACATCTTGTTTGCCTCTGAGAAACTCATTTTTCTGTTTTTTCTTTTTGGACAAAATGGATTTGGGGGAATTATTATCATATCTTGACGCAGACTTGTGCCAGGTATAGATTTCTTTCTTCTCGAAGTCCTGCACGTCTCTATTATATTTCCTACCTTTCATATCTGCGATTTTATTCTCCAGGGTTTCAATTTTAGTTTTTAGGGAGATTTGTAAATCTTTGTAGTCCTTAACCCCCTCATGTTTAGCCACAGACTCTCTCGGGTTTGTTTTATTTCTTGTTTTAAAGAGTCCAACAGAAGAGTTTCTTCTTCAGTGATATAAGTCATGAGTTTGAATGAGCACTCAGAGAGAGCGGCATCCCATTTCTTCTCAAAAGTCTCTGAATATAGAGTGGTAGGACGTTTCTTCAGGCGTAAACCACGTGGTATTAGTTGTTCCTCTATGTACATTGTCAGAGTTTTGTGATCCCACCAAACTTTTGTTTCTTTTGTCATCAAATTTTCCAGTTGTTGCATAGACTGTAACAGTTCTTGTGCAGTGGGTTCAGGTGGTCAGGGGGTTCAGGTAGTCCTTTTATATAACAGCCACATAAGTTAGATGTCTATAATATACATAAAGGATGGTGAATACTAAGTAGTCGCCGGTCCTGTTCACATTTGCCTTCAGTGTCTGATAACATTTCAGATAATGTTTATATTAGGTCCTGTTCACATTTGCCTTTGGTGTCTGGAATACACGTAGACTACAACTGCATCCTATATGCCCTACAAGTTACATTAGATCATGCAAGGCGGCACCATTATACATATATAACAGCCACATAAGTTAGATGTCTATAATATACATAAAGGATGGTGAATACTAAGTAGTCGCCGGGCATCACATTTATTATATCCATCTGCCTCTGTTTATATGTAATGTATCCATGGATGGTAGATTAATGCAACCTCTGTAATATTATGTCATTTATATTTTTGTATTCTAAATTTTTTGCGCTTACACCGTTTACCGTACAAGATCAGGAATGTGAGAAATTAATAGTTTGGGCAATTACGCACGCGGCGATAGCAAACATGTTTATTTATTTATTTATAACATGGAAAAAGGGGGGTGATTCAAACTATTATTATTATTACTATTATTATTAGTAAACTTTTTTATTAATAACAACCCTTTTTTTTTTCTTTTACACATATACTAGAAGCCCCGCTGGGGTTAGGGTTTCCCCCCGGGGTTAGTGTTATTTCCCCCCCCCCCTCCGGGGTTAGTGTTATTTGCTCCCCCCTCCCCCCCCCCGGGGTTAGTGTTATTTCCCCCCCCTCCTCCGGGGTTAGTGTTATTTGCTCCCCCCCCCCCCCCGGGGTTAGTGTTATTTGCTCCTCCCCCCCTCGGGGTTAGGGTTCCCCCCCCCCGGGGTTAGGGTTATCTCCTCCCCCCCTGGGGTTAGTGTTATTCCCCCCCCAGGGTTAGGGTTATTCTCCCCTCCCCCTGGGGTTAGGGTTACCATTACGGTGCAGACCCCGGCAAGAGCCGGATGTGTGAATCGCTCCCGGAGGAGCGATCCACCCCACTAGACACCAGGGAACGGCTGCATAAGGTAATCGCTGACAGCTGCATCCGATTATCTAATTAGCGGTCCCGGCGATCGGACCGTGCCCGTTAATAGCCGCGGTCCCGGGCTACATGCGGCACCTGGGACCAGGGTGGTACAGAGCGCGGCCACCGCGCAGCCCCGCTTCCATGTTGTGCAGTGACTTTCCCCGGGTTTTATCTGTTTGCCGGGATTTGTATTTCACCCCAGAAGGGAGGGCTTGAGACCAGGTGGTCTGATGGGGTTGGCTTTTTAAATGAACTGTTGTGACTATCTTGTATACCATGTTTAAGGGCTTTGCACGAAACCTGTCGGTCTTTGGACTATGAGATGTCGGTTTTTACTTCAATAAAGCATTGCAAGGGAACTAAGTCTGGAGCTGGACATTCATCTTTTCACGTATCCTGAATGGCTGTTTGCCGAAAAGCAGTCCTGTGCACCGTCTAAAGATCCCGGGAGAATCGGTGATCTGCAATAGTGTGTTTCTACGATAGGCTATTTTATACCCCGGGGTATATTCTGGCCTGCAGGGGTATAGTTTGGCCTAGGCTATTTTATACACCGGGGTATACTCTGGCCTAGGCTATGTTACACCCCGGGTATAGTTTGGCCTATGCTATGTTACACCCCGGGCTATACTCTGGCCTAGGCTATGTTACACCCCGGGGTATATTCTGGCCTAGGCTATGTTACACCCCGGGTATAGTTTGGCCTATGCTATGTTACACCCCGGGCTATACTCTGGCCTATGCTATGTTACACCCCGGGGTATATTCTGGCCTAGGCTATGTTACACCCCGGGCTATACTCTGGCCTAGGCTATGTTACACCCCGGGGTATACTCTGGCCTAGGCTATGTTACACCCCGGGTATAGTTTTGCCTATGCTATGTTACACCCCGGGCTATACTCTGGCCTAGGCTATGTTACACCCCGGGCTATACTCTGGCCTAGGCTATTTTATAACCCGGGGTATACTCTGGCCTAGGCTATGTTACACCCCGGGTATAGTTTGGCCTATGCTATGTTACACCCCGGGCTATACTCTGGCCTAGGCTATGTTACACCCCGGGGTATAGTCTGGCCTAGGCTATGTTACACCCCGGGTATAGTTTGGCCTATGCTATGTTACACCCCGGGCTATACTCTGGCCTAGGCTATGTTACACCCCGGGCTATACTCTGGCCTAGGCTATGTTACACCCCGGGCTATACTCTGGCCTAGGCTATGTTACACCCCGGGCTATACTCTGGCCTAGGCTATTTTATAACCCGGGGTATACTCTGGCCTAGGCTATGTTACACCCCGGGTATAGTCTGGCCTAGGCTATGTTACACCCCGGGGTATAGTCTGGCCTAGGCTATGTTACACCCCGGGGTATAGTCTGGCCTAGGCTATGTTACACCCCGGGTATAGTTTGGCCTATGCTATGTTACACCCCGGGCTATACTCTGGCCTAGGCTATGTTACACCCCGGGCTATACTCTGGCCTAGGCTATTTTATAACCCGGGGTATACTCTGGCCTAGGCTATGTTACACCCCGGGTATAGTTTGGCCTATGCTATGTTACACCCCGGGCTATACTCTGGCCTAGGCTATGTTACACCCCGGGCTATACTCTGGCCTAGGCTATTTTATAACCCGGGGTATACTCTGGCCTAGGCCATACTATACCCGGGTATAATCTGGAAGGGGGTTAATCTGGCCTGCTACACCAAAGTCTCTAAAGTGGCAGGCCACTTAACCCATAACTGGCCATGGTGGTACTATATTAGACAGTGTTTAACTGAGCGGCCTGCCAGTTTAGAGACCGGCTCTGAAGTTCCAGCGGCGGCTGCAGGGACCGGACAGTAGTGACAAGAACACTGGGGAGCACGGACAGGTGTGTATAACCCCCCCCCCCAAACACACACACAGACATATATAATCACATACATCCCAGCCCTGACACTGCACTGTTGAAAGACAAATGACCAATATAGCAGCGATCTGCTGCCATCACTCCGTGGATAGGACCTTCCATATAGTTGATTTATGCCCCCACTAGACAAAAAGAAAAAAGATCTCCCATCAGCTCCCCCATCCTTGATGCGCTCTCCTGTCATGTCCCACACAGGCAGCCTGGTACACAGAGGCACTGCCTGCACCGGATGTGCCCCGCAGCCTCTGTCATATATCTCTGTGTGTGCATCTTAAATAGACACACACACGCGCGGGACCATCCGGCATCGTTCCTCTGTACCAGGCTGCCTGTGCGGGACATGTCAGCAGACCGAGGAGAACGCATCAAGGATGGGGGAGCAGGTGACAGATGACCTACACCCCCCTCCCTCCCCTCAGCAGTGCGGTTAGTTTTTAAATTATGCATCTCCAAAAAAAGTTTTCAGTCCTTTGGCGTACCCTCTCAACCTGCGCCGCAGGTATCAGTATCACAGGTTGAGAAACCCTGCTCTAGGCTGAAGATGTTTGCTTTGTGACAAAATAAATTTTCTGCAACAGAATGAATTTTGTGAGTTCTGTGCGATAGAATGAATTCAGTGCGACAAAAGTATTTTTGAACAAACGGCGCCCCATACTGTATGTTTGCCCTCTTGCTATCTCTGTCTTTCATCCCTTGCTTGTTTGGTATTCTCCTCAGCCCGTTTATGCTACCTATTTTGTGTCCTTTTTCTGTGTTTTGGTTGTCTCTGAGTGTGTTGCACTTATTTGAGAGCAGGGACTGCAACCCAGTTGCAGACGGTAAGTTAGGACCTGCTCTGCAAGTAGGTAGGGACAGTGTGGGGGGTGCTTATCCTGTGTCTCTTTTGTTCCCCGGAGCCCTGACAATACTCTTCCAGTTCCTTCATCACTGAGGGAATGGAAATCAGCGGGTATATAGATAAAGAACGAAAGGTCGTTGGCATAAGCAGCAACCTTATGCCTTATGCTCGGTTTCGCGCACTGACACCCCCCTAATATCAGGGTTCGACCTGATTTTACACAGCAATGGTTTCAAAGTTAGGACAAAGGTCAGTGGTGACAGCGGGCATCATTGCCTGGTACCATTTTGTATTAGCAGATTCTCCGATAAGACCGCATTCACCTTGACCCTGGCGGACGGTGTGCTATATATAGTGGAGATCAAGTCCATAACACTGGCACCCAGGTCCATATAGCTAAGCGTCTCGGACATGAATGTCCAACTGATCAAAGGCCTTTTTGGCATCAGTGGAAAGAATCATCAGGGAAACCTCTAATGTTTTGGCCTTATGGATTAGATCAATGTGTCTTATGGTATTGTCCTCTGTTTCTCTACCAGGGATGAAGCCCACTTGGTCGGGGTGAATGGTCTCTCCTAAAAAGGCCAACAATCTTGTGGCAAGGATCTTCGTGAACAAGTCCACATTCAGTAGTGATATTGGCCGATAGTTACAGCACTGCATCTTTGCCCTCAGGGCTATGGAGTCGGAGCTAGTTTTGGCTGGAGTTGGAGTCGGAGCTAGTCTTGGCTGGAGTCGGAAAAAAATGTTCCGACTCCAGCTTTAAAAAAATCTTTAAAAAATTTAGAATTGAGTTTTGATATAAATTTTATAAGTTTTGCTCATCAATATATTTTATGAGCAACATTCTAATAGGTCACTGAGCTATTGTTTCTGAGCTGGAAGAGTCCATTGTGTGGGGGGAGATCTGTGCTGGTCTCTTCCTGGATGCTGGATGACTGTATATGAGCAGCAGTGTAATATGGAGATATCCTGTGTAATATAGAGGAGGAGGAGGAGGAGGAGAGATAAGTAGTGTAGCTGTAACCTCTGTCCTCAGTGCCGGGTTTTCTCTCTGGGAGAAGATTGTGTGTTTTCCTTCAGTGTTCTATGGCTGCAGGTGTGTGTGGGTGTGTGTGTGTGTGCTATGGCTGCAGCAGGTTGTGTGTGTGTGTGTGTGTGTGTGCGCACATGCTATGGCTGCAGCAGGCTGTGTGTGTGTGTGTGTGTGTGCGCTATGGCTGCAGCAGGTTGTGTGTGTGTGCACATGCTATGGCTGCAGCAGGCTGTGTGTGTGTGTGTGTGTGTGTGAGTGCGCGCTATGGCTGCAGAAGGCTGTGTGTGTATGTTATTGCTGTAGCAGGCTGTGTTTGTGTGTGTGTGTGTGTGTGTGCGCGCTATGGCTGCAGAAGGCTGTGTGTGTATGTTATGGCTGTAGCAGGCTGTGTGTGTGTGCACATGCTATGGCTGCAGCAGGCTGTGTGTGTGTGTGTGTGTGTGTGTGCGCTATGGCTGCAGAAGGCTGTGCGTGTATGTTATGGCTGTAGCAGGCTGTGTGTGTGTGTGTGTGTGTGTGTGTGTGCGCTATGGCTGCAGAAGGCTGTGCGTGTATGTTATGGCTGTAGCAGGCTGTGTGTGTGTGTGTGCACATGCTATGGCTGCAGCAGGCTGTGTGTGTGTGTGTGTGTGTGTGCTATGGCTGCAGAAGGCTGTGCGTGTATGCTATGGCTGTAGCAGGCTGTGTGTGTGTATGCTATGGCTGCAGCAGGCTGTGTGTGTGTGTGTGCTATGGCTGCAGCAGGCTGTGTGTTCTATGGCTCTGTGTGTGTGTGCTATTGCGTGCCCCCACAGTGCTCCTCAACATCACTATGTGTGACCCCTCTATATCACAGGGATTTGGCAGTGTTAGCAGTGTTTCTTTGTGTATGGTGAATATTTAGTTAGAAACATAGAAGACAGCTGGAAAAGACCACCTGCTCCATCTAGTCTAGTTGTGAGTAGTTCAGGACATGGAGGCTGGAGACTGGCTGCACACACAGGAGAAGCTGCTGTATATACAGTATATATTCCCTCAGTAGTTGCCCAAGGATCATGTAGGACATGATCTCCCCTGGTATATGACCGGCCATTTATCAAGGAGCAGGAGGCAGAGTCGGTCCTGATAAAATTCAGGAGTCGGAGTTGGAGTCAGTCCTGATAAGATTGAGGAGTCGGAGTTGGAGTTGGAGCTGCGGCTTACCGACTCCACAGCCCTGATTGCCCTCCTTTGGAATAACCGTGATATATGCGTAGGTAGAGTCCACTGGAAACACCCCGATTCAGAAACCCAACTGTATGCTCTTAGGAAATGGGGACCCAGAGGTGCTAAGAAAGTTTTGTAATAAAACAAGGAAAAGCCATCGGGATCTAATCTTAGGTATGTAAGAAGACTGCGTAACACTCCCTGCTCTCTTCCCATGTTCATAATGTCTCTTGCACTTTGTCAAAGTGTCTGTAGCGTTATGCAGCAAATGGGATCTCGACTCTTTTCTGTCAGACATTGAATCTGCTGACTGCAGTAGTTTGTGGACTTCCTCAAGCTCCCTAAGTTGGTCTAGAAGACGCAAGGTCCTTTGTGTCCAGTCTTATATTTGTATAATAACTAACTGGTGTACTCTCAACCTCTGACAACAACGTCCTAAAGGAGAGAGGAGTCTTCATTAGAATTGTGAGGCATCTCCAGGCCAATCACTATTAGAGCATGATCTGAAAAGGTTATCCTGCCGCATGGAGGACACACCAAGTATCATCTATAGTCAGGGTAGTTTCACACCTACTGGATCCGCAGCGGATCTCACACTGCGGATTTGCAGCCAGAACCGCTGCAAATTCAGTACCATTCACCTCTATGATAGCAGATTGACATCCCGCTGTGAATCTGCGCTTTAACCCCCCGCTGCCCGCAGCCCCGCCACCCCCCGCATCCCCGCCACCCCCCGCATCCTGCAGCCTGCCGCCGAGAGCTTACATTACCTGATGCGCGGCTGCAGTGAGGCTCCCGGCTCCGGTCCCGCTCAGCTGATCAGTGCTGCTGTGCACTGATCAGCTGAGCGGGACCGGAGCCGGGAGCCTCACTGCAGCCGTGCCGCCGAGCAGGTAATGTGTACTCGCGGCGGGGCTGATGGGGGCTGGGATGGGGGATGCGAAAGGCGGGCAGTGGGGGGTTAAAGCACATATTCACAGCGGGATGTCAATCCCGCTGCAAGTATGTGCTATCATAGGGGTGAATGGTACTGGATCCGCAGCGGTTCTCGCTGCGAATCCGCACTGTGAGATCCGCTGCGGATCTGCTAGGTGTGAAACTACCCTCATGAAGAGTTTGTCCCAGTCTACACAGTGCAGCAGCACTCAGGTGAAAAGTTCCCGTGGAGGAGTCCAGGTCAGGATCTAATGCCACATTGAAGTCACCACCCAGGACCCCTCCGCAAAACCGGCCAGAGTCTCTAACATTGATACGAGGGCCGGACTCTGCCCCGTGGTGGGTAGATAGAAAGGAGTGTGACCAGGTGTGTTGCGATGCGGCCCTTCAAAGGGACCATCCTACCTTCCCCATTCATGCGCGTCTCTGTATGTTCCCACAGCAGATCCTTGGAAATCAGGATACATTAGCTTTAGAATTTGGCGAGAAACTGTGATGAACAAAAGGAAAACCAGCATTAGACATGTTAATAGGTTTGGATTCTAGCAGGTGGGTTTCCTGAAGAAGAACTATATGTTACCCCCCTCACCTCTGCAGTCTGTTATCCCCTTGCCTCTGCAGCCTGTTACCCCCCCTCACCTCTGCAGTCTGTTATCCCCTTGCCTCTGCAGCCTGTTACCCCCCCTCACCTCTGCAGTCTGTTATCCCCTCGCCTCTGCAGCCTGTTACCCCCCCTCGCCTCCGCAGCCTGTTACCCCCTCGCCTCTACAGCCTGTTACACCTCTGCAGTCTGTTGCCCCCCCTCACCTCTGCAGTCTGTTATCCCCTTGCCTCTGCAGCCTGTTACCCCCCCTCACCTCTGCAGTCTGTTATCCCCTTGCCTCTGCAGCCTGTTACCCCCCCTCACCTCTGCAGTCTGTTATCCCCTCGCCTCTGCAGCCTGTTACCCCCCCTCGCCTCCGCAGCCTGTTACCCCCTCGCCTCTACAGCCTGTTACCCCCCCTCACCTCTGCAGCCTGTTACCCCCCCTCACCTCTGCAGTCTGTTATCCCCTTGCCTCTGCAGCCTGTTACCCCCCCTCACCTCTGCAGTCTGTTATCCCCTCGCCTCTGCAGCCTGTTACCCCCCTTCGCCTCCGCAGCCTGTTACCCCCTCGCCTCTACAGTCTGTTTCCCCCTCGCCTCTGCAGCCTGTTACCCCCCCTCACCTCTGCAGTCTGTTATCCCCTTGCCTCTGCAGCCTGTTACCCCCCCTCACCTCTGCAGTCTGTTATCCCCTTGCCTCTGCAGCCTGTTACCCCCCCTCACCTCTGCATTCTGTTATCCCCTCGCCTCTGCAGCCTGTTACCCCCCCTCGCCTCCGCAGCCTGTTACCCCCTCGCCTCTACAGCCTGTTTCCCCCTCGCCTCTGCAGCCTGTTACCCCTTGCCTCTGCAGCCTGTTACCCCCTCGCTTCTGCAGCCTGTTACCCCCTCATTTCTGCAGCCTGTTACCCCTCGCTTCTGCAGCCTGTTACCCCCCCCCTTGCCTCAGCAGCCTGTTGCCCCCCCTTGCCTCAGCAGCCTGTTGCCCCCCCTCGCCTCAGCAGCCTGTTACCCCCCCCTCGCCTCTGCAGCCTGTTACCCCTCTTCGCCTCTGCAGCCTGTTATCCCCTCGCCACGTGCACCGGGCCCACTGGTTAAAGGGGCCCACCCTGAGCAGGGCCGGCCTTTGCTCGGTGCGCTCATAGGTACAGGCGGCAGCAGCGGCACTGACAGGTCGGGAGCCATTGGCTCCCTCCCTGTCAGTCATCCTTGTGGCCACAGGCAGTGCTTTGCCTGCGGTCACAAGAGGCAGTGGTATCTGCGCTGAGTGACGTCACTCAGCGCCAACACCGCGAGAGGGGAGAGCGGCCTCTTGTGACCGCAGGTAAAGCCCTGCCTGCGGCCATAAGAGTGAGATGAGGTGAAGAGAAGAGGAACGCGCAGACCCAGGTGAGTATAAAGTGTTTTTTTTTTGTTTTGTTACTTGCTATATGGGAGGGGGAAGCACAAAGGGGGGCTATATAATGGGGGGCAGCACACAGGGGGGGCCTATATACTACTGGGGGGGATGGGGTGCACAGGGGGGTATATATAATTGGGGGGGGGGGGCACACAGGAGGTATATTTAAACTGGGGGAGCGCACAGTGACGGGGGATTATATAAAAGGTGGTGCACAGGGGGTGTATATATATATATATCTGGGGGCACACGGGGTATATATATATCTGGGGGTACACAGGGGGTATATATATATATCTGGGGGCACACAGGGGGTATATATATAACTGGGGGCACACGGGGTGTATATATATAATTGGAGGCACACAGGGGGTGTATATATATAATTGGGGGCACACAGGGGGTGTATATATATAACTGGGGGGTGCACAGGGGGATTATATAAAGGGGGTATATATAACTTGGGGAGCACACAGGGGAGTATATATAACTTGGGGGGCACACAGGGGGTGTATATATATATATAACTGGGGACACATGGGATATATATAACTGGGGGTGCACAGGGGGATTATATAAAAGGGGGTATATATAACTTGGGGAGCACACAGGGGGTATATATATAACTGCGGGCACACAGGGGGAATATATATAACTGGGGGGGGCACACAGGGGGTATATATATGTAACTGGGGCCACACAGGGGATATATATAAAGGGGGTGCACAGGGGGATTATATAAAAGGGTGGTGCACAGGGGGGTATATATAAGTAAGGGAGCACACTGGGGGCTATATAGGGGCGCACAGGGTATATTAATACTACTGGGGGGTGCACAGGGGGACTATATACTACTTGGGGGAGCACAGGGGATATATATATATACTACTGTGGGGTGCACAGGGGGACTATATACTACTTGGGGGAGCACAGGGGATATATACTGCTGAGGGGTGCACTGGGGGGTATATATACTACTGGGGGATGCATAGTGGCGGGTATATATAACTGGGGGAGCACAGAGGGGACTATATACTAATGGGAGCAGCACCTAGTGGTCTATAGTACTAGGGGCAGCACACAAGGGGTCTATATACTACTGGGGGCAGCACTTAGTGGTCTACATACTACTGGGGGATGCACAGAGGGGGCTATATACTAATGGGGGCAGCACCTAGTGGTCTATAGTACTAGGGGCAGCACTCAAGAGGTCTATATACTACTGGGGGCAGCACCTAGTGGTCTATATACTACTGGGGACAGTGCACAAGGGGTCTATATACTACTGGGGGCAGTACAATGGGGTCTATATACTACTAGGGGCAGCACACAGGGGGTCTATATACTACTGGGGGTAGCACACAGCTCTATATAGTACTGGGGGCAGCACACAGCTCTATATACTACTGGGGGCAGCACACAGCTTTCTATACTACTGGGGCAAGCACACAGCTTTCTATACTACTGGGGGCAGCACACGGGTCTATACTAACATTGGGGCTGCAAAGAGGGGCCTATACTATATAGGGACCTTACTACTATATTGGGGCACAGAGCATACCTAATTATTAAGTGGGAGCACAGAGGGGTGTAACTACTAAATAGGGGCACAGAGGGGTTAACTACTATATAGGGGTACATAGGGGGTAACTACTAAATAGAGGTACAGAGGGGTGTAACTATTATATAGGGGCACAGAGGGGTGTAACTACTATATAGGGGCACAGAGGGGTGTAACTACTATATAGAGGTACAGAGGGGTGTAACTATTATATAGGGGCAAAGAGGGGTGTAACTACTATATAGGGGCACAGAGGGGTGTAACTACTATATAGGAGCACAGAGGGGTGTAATTACTATATAGGGGCACAGAGGGGTGTAACTACTATATAGGGGCACAGAGGGGAGTGACTACTGTATAGGGGTACAGGGGACCTTACTACTGTATGTGTTGGAGCCTAAAATGTTTCTCTGGGAGATTCTGAAGAGAGGATTTACAGCCGGGGGAAGACTTAAAGGTGGCCCAGGCTGGATGGAGAGAAAGAAAAAGTGACAGACTCTGATCGGAGAAGACGCCTCCTGTGAGTAAATGGATGTAACTGTTATAGGGTCTGTAGTGATAGTGGTCATGGTGTGGCGGTATTATATAATGGTATCATTGGTGATATCTTTATAAGGTTATAAGGTAACTACCGTATGTATTGGGGCTCCTAATACAATGTGGGGGCCTTCAGGGCATTATACTGTGTGTGGAGCTCCGATTCTGATAACGCTGGGTTGGGGGGGCCAACTCTTGAGGGCTGTGCACTGGGCCCACCAATGTATTAAAACGGCCCTGTTGCAGCCTGTTACCCCCCCTCGCCTCTGCAGCCTGTTACCCCCCCTCGCCTCTGCAGCCTGTTACCCCCCCTCACCTCTGCAGCCTGTTACCCCCCCTCGCCTCTGCAGTCTGTTATCCCCTAGCTTCTGCAGCCTGTTACCCCCCCTCGCCTCTGCAGCCTGTTATCCCCCCTCGCCTCTGCAGCCTGTTATCCCCTCGCCTCTGCAGCCTGTAACCCCCCCCTCGCCTCTGCAGCCTGTTATCCCCCCTCGCCTCTGCAGCCTGTAACCCCCCCTCGCCTCTGCAGCCTGTAACCCCCCCTCGCCTCTGCAGCCTGTTACCCCCCCTCGCCTCTGCAGCCTGTTACCCCCCCTCACCTCTGCAGCCTGTTACCCCCCCTCGCCTCTGCAGTCTGTTATCCCCTAGCTTCTGCAGCCTGTTACCCCCCCTCGCCTCTGCAGCCTGTTATCCCCCCTCGCCTCTGCAGCCTGTTATCCCCCCTCGCCTCTGCAGCCTGTTGCCCCCCCTCGCCTCTGCAGCCTGTTATCCCCCCTCGCCTCTGCAGCCTGTTATCCCCCCTCGCCTCTGCAGCCTGTTGCCCCCCCTCGCCTCTGCAGCCTGTTATCCCCCCTCGCCTCTGCAGCCTGTAACCCCCCCTCGCCTCTGCAGCCTGTAACCCCCCCTCGCCTCTGCAGCCTGTTATTCCCCCTCGCCTCTGCAGCCTGTAACCCCCCCTCGCCTCTGCAGCCTGTAACCCCCCCTCGCCTCTGCAGCCTGTAACCCCCCCTCGCCTCTGCAGCCTGTTACCCCCCCTTGCCTCTGCAGCCTGTAACCCCTCCTCGCCTCTGCAGCCTGTTACCCCCCCTTGCCTCTGCAGCCTGTAACCCCCCTCGCCTCTGCAGCCTGTTATCCCCCCCCTCGCCTTTGCAGCCTGTAACCCCCCCCTCGCCTCTGCAGACTGTTATCCCCCCTCGCCTTTGCAGCCTATAACTCCCCCCTCGCCTCTGCAGCCTGTTACCCCCCTCGCCTCTGCACCCTGTTACCCCCCCTTGCCTCTGCAGCCTGTTATCCCCTCGCCTCTGCAGCCTGTTATCCCCTCGCCTCTGCAGCCTGTTATTCCCCCGTTGCCTCTGCAGCCTGTTACCCCCTCGCCTCTGCAGCCTGTTACCCGCTTGCCTCTTCAGCCTGTTGCCCCCCCCTTGCCTCTTCAGCCTGTTGCCCCCCCTTGCCTCTGCAGCCTGTTACCCCCCCTCGCCTCTGCAGCCTGTTACCCGCTTGCCTCTTCAGCCTGTTGCCCCCCCTTGCCTCTGCAGCCTGTTGCCCCCCCTTGCCTCTGCAGCCTGTTGCCCCCCTTGCCTCTGCAGCCTGTTGCCCCCCCTCGCCTCTGCAGCCTGTTGCCCCCCCTTGCCTCTGCAGCCTGTTGCCCCCCCTTGCCTCTGCAGCCTGTTGCCCCCCCTTGCCTCTGCAGCCTGTTGCCCCCCCTCGCTTCCGCAGCCTATCCCCCCCTTGCCTCTGCAGCCTGTTATCCCCTCGCCTCTGCAGCCTGTTATCCCCTCGCCTCTGCAGCCTGTTGCCCCCCCTCGCCTCTGCAGCCTGTTATCCCCTCGCCTCTGCAGCCTGTTATCCCCCCTCGCCTCTGCAGCCTGTTACCCCCCCTTGCCTCTGCAGCCTGTTATCCCCTCGCCTCTGCAGCCTGTTGCTCCCCCTCGCCTCTGCAGCCTGTTGCCCCCCCTCGCCTCTGCAGCCTGTTGCCCCCCCTCGCCTCCGCAGCCTATCCCCCCCTTGCCTCTGCAGCCTGTTATCCCCTCGCCTCTGCAGCCTGTTGCTCCCCCTCGCCTCTGCAGCCTGTTGCTCCCCCTCGCCTCTGCAGCCTGTAACCCCCCTTGCCTCTGCAGCCTGTTGCCCCCCCTCGCCTCCGCAGCCTGTTGCCCCCCCTCGCCTCCGCAGCCTATCCCCCCCTTGCCTCTGCAGCCTGTTATCCCCTCGCCTCTGCAGCCTGTTGCTCCCCCTCGCCTCTGCAGCCTGTAACCCCCCTCGCCTCTGCAGCCTGTTGCCCCCCCTCACCTCTGCAGCCTGTTATCCCCCCTCGCCTCTGCAGCCTGTTGCCTCGCCTCCGCAGCCTATCCCCCCCATGCCTCTGCAGCCTGTTATCCCCCCTCGCCTCTGCAGCCTGTTATCCCCCTCGCCTCTGCAGCCTGTTGCCCCCCCTCGCCTCTGCAGCCTGTTATCCCCCCTCGCCTCTGCAGCCTGTTATCCCCCCTCGCCTCTGCAGCCTGTTCCCCCCCCCTCGCCTCTGCAGCCTGTTATCCCCCCTCGCCTCTGCAGCCTTTTATCCCCCCTCGCCTCTGCAGCCTGTTGCCCCCCCTCGCCTCTGCAGCCTGTTATCCCCCCTTGCCTCTGCAGCCTGTTATCCCCCCTCGCCTCTGCAGCCTGTTGCCCCCCCTCGCCTCTGCAGCCTGTTATCCCCCCTCGCCTCTGCAGCCTGTTGCCCCCCCTCGCCTCCGCAGCCTATCCCCCCTCGCCTCTGCAGCCTGTTATCCCCTCGCCTCTGCAGCCTGTTTCCCCCGCCTTGCCTCCGCAGCCTATCCCCCCCTCGCCTCTGCAGCCTGTTATCCCCCCTCGCCTCTGCAGCCTGCTATCCCCCCTCGCCTCTGCAGTCTGTTCCCCCCCCTCGCCTCCGCAGCCTATCCCCCCTCGCCTCTGCAGCCTGTTACCCCCTCGCCTCTGCAGCCTGTTACCCCCCTCGCCTCTGCAGCCTGTTACCCCCTCGCCTCTGCAGCCTGTTACCCCCTCGCCTCCGCAGCCTATCCCCCCTCGCCTCTGCAGCCTGTTACCCCCCTCGCCTCTGCAGCCTGTTACCCCCCTTGCTTCTGCAGCCTGTTACCCCCCTCGCCTCTGCAGCCTGTTACCGCCCTTGCTTCTGCAGCCTGTTACCCCCTCGCCTCTGCAGCCTGTTATCCCCCCTTCTCCGCAGCCTGTTACCCCCTCTCCTCCGCAGCCTGTCACCCGCTTGCCTCTTCAGCCTGTAACCCCCCCTTGCCTCTGCAGCCTGTTGCTCCCCCTCGCCTCTGCAGTCTGTTATCCCCTCGCCTCTGCAGCCTGTTGCCCCCCCTCGCCTCCGCAGCCTATCCCCCCCTTGCCTCTGCAGCCTGTTATCCCCTCGCCTCTGCAGCCTGTTGCTCCCCCTCGCCTCTGCAGCCTGTTGCTCCCCCTCGCCTCTGCAGCCTGTTGCCCCCCCTCGCCTCTGCAGCCTGTTGCCCCCCCTCGCCTCTTCAGCCTGTTGGCCCCCCCTTGCCTCTGCAGCCTGTAACCCCCCCTTGCCTCTGCAGCCTGTAACCCCCCCTTGCCTCTGCAGCCTGTAACCCCCCCTTGCCTCTGCAGCCTATTGCCCCCCCTCGCCTCTGCAGCCTGTTGCCCCCCCTTGCCTCTGCAGCCTGTTGCCCCCCCTTGCCTCTGCAGCCTGTTATCCCCCCTCGCCTCTGCAGCCTGTTATCCCCCCCTCGCCTCTGCAGCCTGTTATCCCCTCGCCTCTGCAGCCTGTTATCCCCCCTCGCCTCTGCAGCCTGTTATCCCCCCTTGCCTCTGCAGCCTGTTATCCCCTCGCCTCTGCAGCCTGTTGCTCCCCCTCGCCTCTGCAGCCTGTTGCCCCCCCTCGCCTCTGCAGCCTGTTGCCCCCCCTCGCCTCCGCAGCCTATCCCCCCCTTGCCTCTGCAGCCTTTTATCCCCTCGCCTCTGCAGCCTGTTGCTCCCCCTCGCCTCTGCAGCCTGTTGCTCCCCCTCGCCTCTGCAGCCTGTTGCTCCCCCTCGCCTCTGCAGCCTGTTGCTCCCCCTCGCCTCTGCAGCCTTTTGCTCCCCCTCGCCTCTGCAGCCTGTAACCCCCCTCGCCTCTGCAGCCTGTTGCCCCCCCTCGCCTCCGCAGCCTATCCCCCCTGGCCTCTGCAGCCTGTTATCCCCCCTCGCCTCTGCAGCCTGTTGCCCCCCCTCGCCTCCGCAGCCTATCCCCCCCTTGCCTCTGCAGCCTGTTATCCCCTCGCCTCTGCAGCCTGTAACCCCCCTCGCCTCTGCAGCCTGTTGCCCCCCCTCGCCTCTGCAGCCTGTTATCCCCCCTCGCCTCTGCAGCCTGTTATCCCCCCTTGCCTCTGCAGCCTGTTGCCCCCCCTCGCCTCCGCAGCCTGTTATCCCCCCCTCGCCTCTGCAGCCTGTTATCCCCCCTCGCCTCTGCAGCCTGTTATCCCCCCTCGCCTCTGCAGCCTGTTATCCCCCCTCGCCTCTGCAGCCTGTTGCCCCCCCCCTTGCCTCTGCAGCCTGTTATCCCCCCTCGCCTCTGCAGCCTGTTATCCCACCTCGCCTCTGCAGCCTGTTATCCCCCCTCGCCTCTGCAGCCTGTTGCCCCCCCTCGCCTCTGCAGCCTGTTATCCCCCCTCGCCTCTGCAGCCTGTTGCCCCCCCTCGCCTCTGCAGCCTGTTATCCCCCCCTCGCCTCTGCAGCCTGTTGCCCCCCCCCCCTCGCCTCTGCAGCCTGTTGCCCCCCCTCGCCTCTGCAGCCTGTTGCCCCCCCCCCTCGCCTCTGCAGCCTGTTGCCCCCCCCCCTCGCCTCTGCAGCCTGTTATCCCCCCTCGCCTCTGCAGCCTGTTATCCCACCTCGCCTCTGCAGCCTGTTGCCCCCCCTCGCCTCTGCAGCCTGTTATCCCCCCTCGCCTCTGCAGCCTGTTGCCCCCCCCCTCGCCTCTGCAGCCTGTTATCCCCCTCGCCTCTGCAGCCTGTTATCCCCCCTCGCCTCTGCAGCCTGTTATCCCCCCCTCGCCTCTGCAGCCTGTTATCCCCTCGCCTCTGCAGCCTGTTATCCCCCCTCGCCTCTGCAGCCTGTTATCCCCCCTCGCCTCTGCAGCCTGTTATCCCCTCGCCTCTGCAGCCTGTTATCCCCCCTCGCCTCTGCAGCCTGTTATCCCCCCTCGCCTCTGCAGCCTGTTGCCCCCCCTCGCCTCTGCAGCCTGTTGCCCCCCCCCCTCTGCAGCCTGTTATCCCCCCTCGCCTCTGCAGCCTGTTATCCCCCCCCCCTCGCCTCTGCAGCCTGTTGCCCCCCCCCTCGCCTCTGCAGCCTGTTATCCCCCCTCGCCTCTGCAGCCTGTTGCCCCCCCCCCCTCGCCTCTGCAGCCTGTTATCCCCCCTCGCCTCTGCAGCCTATCCCCCCCTCGCCTCTGCAGCCTGTTGCCCCCCCTCGCCTCCGCAGCCTATCCCCCCCTTGCCTCTGCAGCCTGTTATCCCTCCTCGCCTCTGCAGCCTGTTATCCCCCCTCGCCTCTGCAGCCTGTTATCCCCCCTCGCCTCTGCAGCCTGTTATCCCCCCTCGCCTCTGCAGCCTGTTGCCCCCCCTCGCCTCTGCAGCCTGTTGCCCCCCCTCGCCTCTGCAGCCTGTTATCCCCCCTCGCCTCTGCAGCCTGTTATCCCCCCTCGCCTCTGCAGCCTGTTATCCCCCCTCGCCTCTGCAGCCTGTTGCCCCCCCTCGCCTCTGCAGCCTGTTCCCCCCCCCCTCGCCTCCGCAGCCTGTTATCCCCCCTCGCCTCTGCAGCCTGTTGCCCCCCCTCGCCTCTGCAGCCTGTTGCCCCCCCTCGCCTCTTCAGCCTGTTTTGGCCTTAATGCCCAGGGCCTATTTTTCAAATCTGAGCTGTCTCTCTTTATGTAGTGATAACTCTGTGATACTTTTAACGATCGCGGTTATTCTGAGATTGTTTTTTCGTGACATATTCCTCTTTAGATCTGTGGTATACTTTGGTTGATACATTCAGTAGGTTTTTGTAAAAAAAAAAAAACACACATTGAAAAACACTTGAAAAATGTAAGTTTCTTTATATTCAAAATTCTCTTGTTCTAAGATAGATGGTCATGTCTCATGAACTAATTATTACTGCAACATCTACAACACGTCTGCTTTATGGTGACGTCATTTGGTGAACGTCCTTTTACTTGTTAGGATGTTAGAGAGCTTCGAAATTTTGCAACATTTTTTCAAATTTTCAGGAAAATTTCTAATTCAGATTTTTTTAGGGACCAGTTCAGTTCTGAAGTGGATTTGTGGGGCCTGTATGGTAGTTACCCCTATAAATCCATCCACTGTAAAAACTGAACCCCTCAAAACAAAGTATTCAAAGTGACATTCCATAAGTTTATTAACCCTTTAGTGTTGCGTAGAAATGTAAGCAGGTTGGAGGAGAAATTCCATTTTATCCTCTAACAGCAAATACTTATTTCAATGTTTCTAGAAATCCCCCCTATGTGGCCGCAGTACGTCACCTGACTCAACCACAGGCCGCAGACGTGACAGACACCTGGGGAATTATGGGGCTTTTTTTATTAAGTTTTAGTTTTGGCGATTGTACCATGTCACAGAGGCCTTGCGCTGCCAAATATTTGTGTAAGACAAGTTGATGTTTCCATCGGTACCATTCTGGGGGACGTGTGACACCCCGATCGAGGTGGTACTAATAAAAAACATAATTTAGCAGCTGTTTTTATTTTTTTTTTTTACGATAACAAGTCATATGTGATGTATAGTTATTCGTCAGGCCGGTACGATTACAGGGATATCCATGTTATATAGCGGTTACTATACGTTACATATGACATGTTATATAGCGGTTACAATACGTTACATATGACATGTTATATAGCGGTTACTATACGTTACATATGACATGTTATATAGCGGTTACTATACGTCACATATGACATGTTATATAGCGGTTACTATACGTTACATATGACATGTTATATAGCGGTTACTATACGTTACATATGACATGTTATATAGCGGTTACTATACGTTACATATGACATGTTATAAAGCGGTTACTATACGTCACATATGACATGTTATATAGCGGTTACTATACGTCACATATGACATGTTATATAGCAGTTACTATACATTACATATGACATGTTATATAGCGGTTACTATACGTCACATATGACATGTTATATAGCGGTTACTAGTATAGATAATAATCCACCGATTCCAAATGATGGAAATAAGGACAATATAGTCTTGAGTAATTAATTGCAAGTGCTTTTGTGCATCTTTTATTGCGTAACATTGATGAAAACAGACATATCCCGACGTTTCGGTGAATGCACCTTTCTCAAGGAGTCTATAAATATGGAATACAGAGATCAATATCAGATTTGTCGTATATGAATACAGTAGATATGATACACAATTAATGGTGGCATAGGTGTGCATGATGATAAAGATGTGGGGGAAAAAACCCTGTGGGAACATAATACATAAGCAATAAATGAGAGAAGGGGTCTATAAACAAAGAATGTACAGAAAGGACAACAATAGGATATGGAGGATGTTCTAGGTCTATGGATGAGTAGAGAGAGGGACGATGTAGTCCATGGCTACAGGAAAAAACATATACAGAAGATTAGTCATATATAAATATACAGGCATGTCAATATCCTGATAATCTCATGTACCGAGTAGAACAGTGCAAGGTCAGGGTGTAATGGTCAGAGGCGGAAAGGAGACAAACAGGGGGGAGGAGGTGAGAAATATATAGAGGAGAAGGGTAGTACCTGGAAGTGGATATCAACAGGGAGTGGAAGGAAGATGGGGCTGGTGAGGCAAGGCTGCGCCTGCTGAGGGGAATAAGGTATATTAAATCATGAATGATGAGTGGAGAACCTGTATGAGTGTGCAGAGTAGGGTTATAAGTTACCATGAAGGAGCGGTTCCGGGCAGAATGTAGGCTTCCACACTCGTGTGTGATGAGGCACCGGACAGTCCAGCTGGAAGGGTAAGGGTGGAGGTAAATAGTGGCGGCCAATTTGGTAGGAAGGATATAAGGGGAAAAGTATGGTTACCTGGGCGTAGATCTGCCGAAGGGCTGGTGATGTTGCGAGGCTATGTCGCGGGCTGATGACGTAGTGAAGCTGCGCCGCGTCGCTATATATAGGAGCGGCGCGTGCGCAGTAGGTCATGGGAGGGGCTGGGTGACGTGCGGCCGTGGAGGAGCGTGAATGGCTGATGCTCCATGATGTGGATGAGATGGGCGGAGTAAGATAGGAAGGGGGCGGATATGCCGGGTGACTGTGGGCAGTGTGACGTATGAGTCAGGTGACGCTGGATATAGTAAGGCCGGGGAGGAGCTATGCTGATGGTGGAGGGGGGACAAAGTGTGGGCGGAATGTAACTGAGTGGAGGGTATGAGACGGAAACAAGGATAAGCAGAGAGGGGAGTGGCCTAAATGTGTAAACCACTGGGGACGGGGGAAAATGTAATCAGTATATGAAGGATGGGGCTGCAGAGGGTATATATATGGGAAAATGATAGATCTATAGGGAGATAGTATAACATAAATGGAAAGTCAGAGAGGATCTGGGAGGAAAAAAAGAGGGAAAGAGGGGAAGATAGAGAAAAGGCTGTCGGGGTATGCACTGTTCATACTACCTGTCAGCTGCAAGAGCGGGCATGGGTCAAACCTGTGAGGAGGTATAATGATGTTAGTAATAATCATACTAATATCCAGCGTCACCTGACTCATACGTCACACTGCCCACAGTCACCCGGCATATCCGCCCCCTTCCTATCTTACTCCGCCCATCTCATCCACATCATGGAGCATCAGCCATTCACGCTCCTCCACGGCCGCACGTCACCCAGCCCCTCCCATGACCTACTGCGCACGCGCCGCTCCTATATATAGCGACGCGGCGCAGCTTCACTACGTCATCAGCCCGCGACATAGCCTCGCAACATCACCAGCCCTTCGGCAGATCTACGCCCAGGTAACCATACTTTTCCCCTTATATCCTTCCTACCAAATTGGCCGCCACTATTTACCTCCACCCTTACCCTTCCAGCTGGACTGTCCGGTGCCTCATCACACACGAGTGTGGAAGCCTACATTCTGCCCGGAACCGCTCCTTCATGGTAACTTATAACCCTACTCTGCACACTCATACAGGTTCTCCACTCATCATTCATGATTTAATATACCTTATTCCCCTCAGCAGGCGCAGCCTTGCCTCACCAGCCCCATCTTCCTTCCACTCCCTGTTGATATCCACTTCCAGGTACTACCCTTCTCCTCTATATATTTCTCACCTCCTCCCCCCTGTTTGTCTCCTTTCCGCCTCTGACCATTACACCCTGACCTTGCACTGTTCTACTCGGTACATGAGATTATCAGGATATTGACATGCCTGTATATTTATATATGACTAATCTTCTGTATATGTTTTTTCCTGTAGCCATGGACTACATCGTCCCTCTCTCTACTCATCCATAGACCTAGAACATCCTCCATATCCTATTGTTGTCCTTTCTGTACATTCTTTGTTTATAGACCCCTTCTCTCATTTATTGCTTATGTATTATGTTCCCACAGGGTTTTTTCCCCCACATCTTTATCATCATGCACACCTATGCCACCATTAATTGTGTATCATATCTACTGTATTCATATACGACAAATCTGATATTGATCTCTGTATTCCATATTTATAGACTCCTTGAGAAAGGTGCATTCACCGAAACGTCGGGATATGTCTGTTTTCATCAATGTTACGCAATAAAAGATGCACAAAAGCACTTGCAATTAATTACTCAAGACTATATTGTCCTTATTTCCATCATTTGGAACCGGTGGATTATTATCTATACTAGATTTACCTCTTTTCCACCTCTACACACTACTGAGTGATACTCCTTTCCTATACAAATTATATAGCGGTTACTATACGTCACATATGACATGTTATATAGCGGTTACTATACGTTACATATGACATGTTATATAGCGGTTACTATACATTACATACGACATGTTATATAGCGGTTACTATACGTTACATATGACATGTTATATAGCGGTTACTATACGTTATATATGACATGTTATATAGCGGTTACTATACGTTACATATGACATGTTATATAGCGGTTACTATGTTATATATGACATGTTATATAGCGGTTACTATACGTTACATATGACATGTTATATAGCGGTTACTATACGTCACATATGACATGTTATATAGCGGTTACTATACATTACATATGACATGTTATATAGCGGTTACTATACGTTACATATGACATGTTATATAGCGGTTACTATACGTCACATATGACATGTTATATAGCGGTTACTATACATTACATATGACATGTTATATAGCGGTTACTATACGTTACATATGACATGTTATATAGCGGTTACAATACGTTACATATGACATGTTATATAGCGGTTACTATACGTTACATATGACATGTTATATAGTGGTTACTATACGTTACATATGACATGTTATATAGCGGTCACTATACGTTATATATGACATGTTATATAGCGGTTACTATACATTACATATGACATGTTATATAGCGGTTACTATACGTCACATATGACATGTTATATAGCGGTTACTATACGTTACATATGACATGTTATATAACGGTCACTATACGTTATATATGACATGTTATATAGCGGTTACTATACGTTACATATGACATGTTATATAGAGGTTACTATACGTTATATATGACATGTTATATAGCGGTTACTATACGTTACATATGACATGTTATATAGCGGTTACTATACGTCACATATGACATGTTATATAGCGGTTACTATACATTACATATGACGTGTTATATAGCGGTTACTATACGTTACATATGACATGTTATATAGTGGTTACTATACGTTACATATGACATGTTATATAGCGGTCACTATACGTTATATATGACATGTTATATAGCGGTTACTATACATTACATATGACATGTTATATAGCGGTTACTATACGTCACATATGACATGTTATATAGCGGTTACTATACGTTACATATGACATGTTATATAGCGGTTACTATACGTTATATATGACATGTTATATAGCGGTTACTATACGTCACATATGACATGTTATATAGCGGTTACTATACGTTACATATGACATGTTATATAGCGGTCACTATACGTTATATATGACATGTTATATAGCGGTTACTATACGTTACATATGACATGTTATATAGCGGTCACTATACGTTATATATGACATGTTATATAGCGGTTACTATACGTTACATATGACATGTTATATAGCGGTCACTATACGTTATATATGACATGTTATATAGCGGTTACCATACGTTACATATGACATGTTATATAGCGGTTACTATGTTATATATGACATGTTATATAGCGGTTACTATACGTTACATATGACATGTTATATAGCGGTTACTATACGTCACATATGACATGTTATATAGCGGTTACTATACATTACATATGACATGTTATATAGCGGTTACTATACGTTACATATGACATGTTATATAGCGGTTACTATACGTCACATATGACATGTTATATAGCGGTTACTATACATTACATATGACATGTTATATAGCGGTTACTATACGTTACATATGACATGTTATATAGTGGTTACTATACGTTACATATGACATGTTATATAGCGGTCACTATACGTTATATATGACATGTTATATAGCGGTTACTATACATTACATATGACATGTTATATAGCGGTTACTATACGTCACATATGACATGTTATATAGCGGTTACTATACGTTACATATGACATGTTATATAGCGGTTACTATACGTTATATATGACATGTTATATAGCGGTTACTATACGTCACATATGACATGTTATATAGCGGTTACTATACGTTACATATGACATGTTATATAGCGGTCACTATACGTTATATATGACATGTTATATAGCGGTTACTATACGTTACATATGACATGTTATATAGCGGTCACTATACGTTATATATGACATGTTATATAGCGGTTACTATACGTTACATATGACATGTTATATAGCGGTCACTATACGTTATATATGACATGTTATATAGCGGTTACCATACGTTACATATGACATGTTATATAGCGGTTACTATACGTCACATATGACATGTTATATAGCGGTTACTATACGTTACATATGACATGTTATATAGCGGTTACTATACGTTACATATGACATGTTATATAACGGTCACTATACGTTACATATGACATGTTATATAGCGGTCACTATACGTTATATATGACATGTTATATAGCGGTTACTATACATTACATATGACATGTTATATAGCGGTTACTATACGTCACATATGACATGTTATATAGCGGTTACTATACGTTACATATGACATGTTATATAGAGGTTACTATACGTTACATATGACATGTTATATAGCGGTTACTATACGTCACATATGACATGTTATATAGCGGTTACTATACATTACATATGACGTGTTATATAGCGGTTACTATACGTCACATATGACATGTTATATAGCGGTTACTATACGTTACATATGACATGTTATATAGCGGTTACTATACGTTATATATGACATGTTATATAGCGGTTACTATTCGTTACATATGACATGTTATATAGCGGTTACTATACGTCACATATGACATGTTATATAGCGGTCACTATACGTTATATATGACATGTTATATATCGGTTACTATACGTTACATATGACATGTTATATAGCGGTTACTATACGTTACATATGACATGTTATATAGCGGTTACTATACGTTACATATGACATGTTATATAGCGGTTACTATACGTTACATATGACATGTTATATAGCAGTTACTATACGTTACATATGACATGTTATATAGCGGTTACCATACGTTACATATGACATGTTATATAGCGGTTACTATACGTTATATATGACATGTTATAAAGCGGTTACTATACGTCACATATGACATGTTATATAGCGGTTACTATACGTTATATATGACATGTTATATAGCGGTTACTATACGTTACATATGACGTTATATAGCGGTTACTATACGTTACATATGACATGTTATATAGAGGTTACTATACGTCACATATGACGTGTTATATAGCGGTTACCATACGTTACATATGACATGTCATATAGCGGTTACTATACGTTACATATGACATGTTATATAGCGGTTACTATACGTCACATATGACATGTTATATAGCGGTTACTATACGTTACATATGACATGTTATATAGCGGTTACTATACGTTACATATGACATGTTATATAGTGGTTACTATACGTTACATATGACATGTTATATAGCGGTCACTATACGTTATATATGACATGTTATATAGCGGTTACTATACATTACATATGACATGTTATATAGCGGTTACTATACGTCACATATGACATGTTATATAGCGGTTACTATACGTTACATATGACATGTTATATAGCGGTTACTATACGTTACATATGACATGTTATATAGCGGTTACTATACGTTACATATGACATGTTATATAGCGGTTACTATACGTTATATATGACATGTTATATAGCGGTTACCATACGTTACATATGACATGTTATATAGCGGTTACTATACGTTATATATGACATGTTATAAAGCGGTTACTATACGTCACATATGACATGTTATATAGCGGTTACTATACGTTACATATGACATGTTATATAGCGGTTACTATACGTTACATATGACATGTTATATAGCGGTTACTATACGTTACATATGACATGTTATATAGCGGTTACTATACGTTACATATGACATGTTATATAGCGGTTACTATACGTTACATATGACATGTTATATAGAGGTTACTATACGTCACATATGACGTGTTATATAGCGGTTACCATACGTTACATATGACATGTTATATAGCGGTTACCATACGTTACATATGACATGTTATATAGCGGTTACTATACGTCACATATGACATGTTATATAGCGGTTACTATACGTTACATATGACATGTTATATAACGGTCACTATACGTTATATATGACATGTTATATAGCGGTCACTATACGTTATATATGACATGTTATATAGCGGTTACTATACATTACATATGACATGTTATATAGCGGTTACTATACGTCACATATGACATGTTATATAGCGGTTACTATACGTCACATATGACATGTTATATAGCGGTTACTATACGTCACATATGACATGTTATATAGCGGTTACTATACGTCACATATGACATGTTATATAGCGGTTACTATACGTCACATATGACATGTTATATAGCGGTTACTATACATTACATATGACATGTTATATAGAGGTTACTATACGTTACATATGACATGTTATATAGCGGTTACTATACGTTATATATGACATGTTATATAGCGGTTACTATACGTTACATATGACATGTTATATAGCGGTTACTATACGTCACATATGACATGTTATATAGCGGTTACTATACCTTACATATGACATGTTATATAGCGGTTACTATACGTTACATATGACATGTTATATAGCGGTTACTATACGTTATATATGACATGTTATATAGCGGTTACTATACGTTACATATGACCTGTTATATAGCGGTTACTATACGTTACATATGACATGTTATATAGCGGTTACTATACGTTACATATGACATGTTATATAGAGGTTACTATACGTCATATATGTTGTGTTATATAGCGGTTACCATACGTTACATATGACATGTTATATAGCGGTTACTATACGTTACATATGACATGTTATATAGCGGTTACTATACGTCACATATGACATGTTATATAGCGGTTACTATACGTCACATATGACATGTTATATAACGGTCACTATACGTTACATATGACATGTTATATAGCGGTTACTATACGTTACATATGACATGTTATATAGCGGTTACTATACGTTATATATGACATGTTATATAGCGGTTACTATACGTTACATATGACGTGTTATATAGCGGTTACTATACGTTACATATGACATGTTATATAGAGGTTACTATACGTTATATATGACATGTTATATAGCGGTTACTATACGTTACATATGACATGTTATATAGCGGTTACTATACGTCACATATGACATGTTATATAGCGGTTACTATACGTTATATATGACATGTTATATAGCGGTTACTATACATTACATATGACGTGTTATATAGCGGTTACTATACGTCACATATGACATGTTATATAGCGGTTACTATACGTTACATATGACATGTTATATAGCGGTTACTATACGTTATATATGACATGTTATATAGCGGTTACTATACGTTACATATGACGTGTTATATAGCGGTTACTATACGTTACATATGACATGTTATATAGAGGTTACTATACGTTATATATGACATGTTATATAGCGGTTACTATACGTTACATATGACATGTTATATAGCGGTTACTATACGTCACATATGACATGTTATATAGCGGTTACTATATAACATGTTATATAGCTTTTTGTTATAGTTTATGGCATTTATACTATAAAAATGTTTGTGTCTTGCATATTGTAAGAGCAGTAATATTTATATTTTTCCGCTAATGGAGTTATGTGGGGGCTTTTTTTTTTGTGGCATACAATGTTTTTAGTGGTTTACCTTTTGGGTACATGTGCCGTTTTGATAGCTTTTTTTAATATGTTTTTTAGGGGGCGGGATTAACAAAAATATGTCATTTTGGCTCGCTTTTTAGATCTGAACCTAAAATTATCGTTAATCGTTCACCGTAATTCTACATTCGTTCACTCAAATTTCGCATTTTTTCACTAATCGTTCAGTGTAATTGCACATTGTTCATTGTTTTGCTGGGATCAGATGGAATAAACGATCGTAGTAATGATCTTAGTAACGATCGTATCTAACGACCATCGTTCTGTGTAATAAGGTGAATGATTTCAGGTTAACGATAAACAATCTCGTTCGCGTTCGTTTATCATTAAAAATCGCTCTGTGTAATAGGACCTTTACTGTATCCAGGCCCAGTCTCCTGAAGGCTGCTATATACCAGCTATACTTACTGTATCCAGGTCCAGTCTCCTGACTGCTATATACCAGCTATACTTACTGTATCCAGGTCCAGTCTCCTGACTGCTATATACCAGCTATACTTACTGTATCCAGGTCCAGTCTCCTGAAGGCAGCTATATAACAGCTATACTTACTGTATCCAGGTCCAGTCTCCTGAAGGCTGCTATATACCAGCTATACTTACTGTATCCAGGTCCAGTCTCCTGACTGCTATATACCAGCTATACTTACTGTATCCAGGTCCAGTCTCCTGACTGCTATATACCAGCTATACTTACTGTATCCAGGTCCAGTCTCCTGAAGGCAGCTATATAACAGCTATACTTACTGTATCCAGGTCCAGTCTCCTGAAGACAGCTATATAACCGCTATACTTACTGTATCCAGGTCCAGTCTCCTGAAGGCAGCTATATAACAGCTATACTTACTGTATCCAGGTCCAGTCTCCTGACTGCTATATACCAGCTATACTTACTGTATCCTGGTCCAGTCTCCTGAAGGCTGCTATATAACAGCTATACTTACTGTATCCAGGTCCGGTCTCCTGAAGGCAGCTTTATAACAGCTATACTTACTGTATCCAGGTCCAGTCTCCTGACTGCTATATACCAGCTATACTTACTGTATCCAGGTCCAGTCTCCTGAAGGCAGCTATATACCAGCTATACTTACTGTATCCAGGTCCAGTCTCCTGACTGCTATATACCAGCTATACTTACTGTATCCAGGTCCAGTCTCCTGAAGGCAGCTATACTTACTGTATCCAGGTCCAGTCTCCTGAAGGCAGCTATACTTACTGTATCCAGGTCCAGTCTCCTGAAGGCAGCTATATAACAGCTATACTTACTGTATCCAGGTCCAGTCTCCTGACTGCTATATACCAGCTATACTTACTGTATCCTGGTCCAGTCTCCTGAAGGCAGCTATATAACAGCTATACTTACTGTATCCAGGTCCAGTCTCCTGACTGCTATATAACAGCTATACTTACTGTATCCAGGTCCAGTCTCCTGACTGCTATATACCAGCTATACTTACTGTATCCAGGTCCAGTCTCCTGAAGGCAGCTATATAACAGCTATACTTACTGTATCCAGGTCCAGTCTCCTGAAGGCAGCTATATAACAGCTATACTTACTGTATCCAGGTCCAGTCTCCTGACTGCTATATAACAGCTATACTTACTGTATCCAGGTCCAGTCTCCTGAAGGCGTCTATATAACAGCTATACTTACTGTATCCAGGTCCGGTCTCCTGAAGGCAGCTTTATAACAGCTATACTTACTGTATCCAGGTCCAGTCTCCTGACTGCTATATACCAGCTATACTTACTGTATCCAGGTCCAGTCTCCTGAAGGCAGCTATATACCAGCTATACTTACTGTATCCAGGTCCAGTCTCCTGAAGGCAGATTTTTTGACCTGTGCTGGTTGAAAAAAAACAGACTTAACACAGGAATTCCAGCCAGTACAGAGAGTCATGGTGTATCCATCAATCATATGACTGCCTTCTCTCTGTGAGCTCTCAGATGGCCCAGGATACACAGGACTCCCTGTTTTCTGACTGTTTCCTGTTTTTTGAGAAAAAGAGTGCCGTATTTTCCTTGATAACTAAAAAAATAATGACTGCATATTGCAAACTTGCTTTATATCACATCTACTGTTGATTTAGATTTTGACAGATATAACGACAGATGCAATTTAAAGCGTAACTGTCATTTCAGGGCCATTTTTTTGAAAACATTAAATATCAACAGTTCAAGCGATTTTAAGAAACTCTGTAATAGGTTTTATAAACCAAAAGAGTTTCCTTCTGGACTGAAAAAGCAATCTCCCAGCCTCCCCCCTCACTGCAGAAGAAGCAGGATTTCTGTCTCCATTATGTGGCTATGGAGAGGGGAGGGGCTGTTAGGAGTGAGTGAGCACGGAGCAGTCCTGCACAGCACAACACCCTGCAATCTTCTCTCAGTAAGTTCATAGATAAGCACTGACCTTTCTGACCCCAGAATCCTGCGTTTTAGGTGCCCAGAGAGTCTACAAACAGCTGACCTCCATGTCACCTCTTCCTGCTCCCTCATCTCCCTCAGCCCCTCCCCCCTTCATAGGCTTACAATGGAGAGAGCAGAACCCGTCTTCCCTGGCTTCTCTGTAATGAAGACGTGTTTGCCTGATAATGCACAGATAAGAAATCAGGGGGGGGGGGAGGCTGGGAGATTGCTTCTTGAGTACAGAAGGAGGCTTTTATGGCTGATAAAACCTATTACAGAGTTTCTTAAAATCGCTTATACTACGGATTTCTGCAATAAAAAAAAAAACCATGACAGTTACGCTTTAACCCTTTGAGGACCAGGCCCAAAATGACCCAGTGGACCGCGCAAATTCTGATCTTAGTGTTTCCGTTTTTCCCTCCTCCCCTTCTAAGAGCTCCAGCACTTTCAGTTTTTTATCTACAGGCCATGTAATGGCTTATTTGTTACAGGAATAGTTGTACTTTGTAATGGCGTCATTCATTTTACCATAACATGTATGATGGAATTCCAAATATATTATTTATGAAGATATAAATTGGTGAAATCGCAAAAAAGAATGCAATATGGTAACGTTTGGGGGGTTCCTGTGTCTACGTAATGCACTATATGGTAAAAGCGACATGATACTATTACTCTATAGGTCTGAACACAACCATATGCAGGTTACGCAGATTCTCTAATGTTATATATATTTTTTTTAAATGAAATCCTTTTTTTTGGCAATTAATTATAAATAAAATGGGACTATTGTGACGCTTATAACGGTTTTATTTTTTCACCTACGGGGCTGTATGGGGTGTCATTTTTTCCGCCATGATCTCTAGTTTTTATTAATACCATATTTGTGAAGATCGGACGTTTTGATCACTTTTTATTAATTTTTTTATATATATAATGTAACATAAAATCGGTAATCCGCGCACTTTTTTCCCTCTTTTCGTGTACGCCGTTTACCGTTCGCAATGACGCTTGTTATATTTTAATAGATCGGACAATTCCGCACGCTACGGTATATTATATGTTTATCTATTTATTTATTTTTATATGTTTTATTTATATAATGGGAAAGGGGGGTGATTTAGACTTTTATTGGGGGAGGGGTTTTGGGGTAGTGTGTTAGTGTTTTTAACTTTTTTTTTTTTACACATTTGAAGTCCCTTTGGGGGACTTGTACATAGATTAGTTTGATTTCTACACTGATGAATGCTATGCCATAGGCCTAGCATTGATCAGTGTTATCGGCGCTCTGCTCATTGAGCCTGCCTGTGGCCATAGGCCTAGCATTGATCAGTGTTATCGGCGCTCTGCTCATTGAGCCTGCCTGTGGCCATAGGCATAGCATTGATCAGTGTTATCGGCGATCTGCTCATTGAGCCTGCCTGTGGCCATAGGCCTAGCATTGATCAGTGTTATCGGCGATCTGCTCATTGAGCCTGCCTGTGGCCATAGGCATAGCATTGATCAGTGTTATCGGCGCTCTGCTCATTGAGCCTGCCTGTGCAGGCTCAGTGACCAGAGCGCCGATCGGACCGCGCGGAGGCAGGTGAGAGAGCTCCGGCGGCCCGTTTTACCGATCGGGACCCCCGCAGTCACACTGCGGGGGTCCCGATCGGTAAGTGACAGGGGACTCCCCCTGTCACTTACACTTAAACGCCGCGGTCGCGCCGCGATCGCGGCGTTTAAGGGGTTAATGACACGCGGCAGCGCGATCGCTGCAGCTTGTCATTGCCGGTGAGGTCCCGGCTGCTCACTGCAGCCGGCCCCCACCTCCTATGAAGCGCGCTCCGCTCCGGAGCGCGCTTCATAGCGGGAATAACACCCATGACGTAAGGTTACGTCATGGGTCGTCTGGGGACAGACTTCCATGACGTAACCCTACGTCCAGGGTCGTCTAGGGGTTAAGGGAGCCTATCCTTAACCTCTTAACAACAAAGGGCGTATACGGTCCCGGGTGCCGCTTGTAGCCCGGGACCGTAGGTATTAGCGCCCGCTAATACAGTAATTAGGGCCCGCTAATACAGTAATCAGATGCAGCTGTCAAACATGACAGCTGCATCCGATTACCGGATCCAGCGTCTCCCTGGTGTCTAGTGGCGGAGATCGCTCCTCCGGGATGTTATCCCGGAGGAGCGATCTCCGTTTCTGAAGCCGGCCGGGGACCGCTCCAAGATGGCGCCGTCCCCGGCTCGGCACTCGTTTACTTCTGGCTGCAGCAGCCGAAAGAAAACGAGTGTCAATCTCATGGATCTCTGCAGCATATCTATGCTGCAGAGATCTCAATGAGAGATCACAGTGTATATACTAGAAGTCCCCTAGGGGGAATAACCCTAACCCCAGGGGGAATAACCCTAACCCCAGGGGGGAATAACCCTAACCCCGGGGGGGGGGAATAACCCTAACCCCAGGGGGGAATAACCCTAACCCCAGGGGAGGAATAACCCTAACCCCAGGGGGGCTTCTAGTATATGTGTAAAAGAAAAAATAAAGTGTTGTTTATAGTAAAAAGCCCCCTCCCCTAATAAAAGTCTGAATCACCCCCCTTTTCCCAGGTTATAAATAAAAGTAAATAAATAAATAAACAAACATGTTTGGTATCGCCGCGTGCGTAATCGCCCGATCTATTAATTAATCACATTCCTGATCTCGTACGGTGAACGGCGTCAGCGCAAAAAAATCCCAAAGTGCAAAATTGCGCATTTTTGGTCGCATCAAATCCAGAAAAATTGTAATAAAAAGCGATCAAAAAGTCATATATGCGCAATCAAGGTACCGATAGAAAGAACACATCATGGCGCAAAAACTGACACCTGACACAGCGCCATAGACCAAAGGATAAAAGCGTTATAAGCCTGGGAATGGAGCGATTTTAAGTGACGTATATTTGTTGACAATGGTTTGAATTTTTTACAGACCATCAGATACAATATAAGTTATACATGTTATATATCGTTGTAATCGTAACGACTTGAGGAACGTGCATAACAAGTCAGTTTTACCCCAGTGCGAATGGCGTAAAAACACATTTCCCCCAAATAAACAAAATGCGTTTTTTTTTTTTCAATTTCACCACACTTTGAATTTTTTTCTGATTTCGCTGTGACTTTATGCAAAAATTCTGCCGTCATTGCAAAGTACAATTAGTGGCGCAAAAAATAAGGGGTCATGTGGGTCTCTAGGTGGAAAAATGCAAGTGCTATGACCTTTTATGCACAAGGAGGAAAGAACGAAAACGCAAAAATCGAAATTGGCTCTGTCCTTAAGGGGTTAAGTTAAGTCAGTTGAGAGAAAAGAAAAAGAAGAAATGGGGGAGGGGATGGAGGGGAAATGAGGGAAAGAATCTGGGAATAGGACTACAAACAGAAAAAGCGCGAAGACTCCAAACCAAGGAGGAAGAAAGGCGACACAAAAAGAATTTTGGACTTCTGCTAATTCTTCTGTCCATCTCTAAGAGGGTACAACCCAGAAGAATCTCATCGGGAAGGTTCAAGCAGAAGCACACCAAGGAGAGAGAAAAGAAAGTGGATGTGGAAAACCATAGGGGAGATCCGCAGGCAGCCACCACCAAACATGATCACTGGAGAGTACCCGACTCCCCTCCCATCAAATCCGGGACTGGGATCTCTGCGTCTTCCAAAGTTATTTGGCCATAGTCTCTAGCTTCCCACAAAATGAGTTCCTTCCATAATGCAAACAGAATAAGACCTCTCTAGGGCCTCCTGCTAGAGTAACGTATGCCCTCGCCACCCTATGTACACGGTCCTCTGTAAAAGTACCATCTGCTGGTATGTGGGTTACCAAATTGAAAGCAGTGGTGACTCTATGTAAGAGGTGATCCTGTGCGCCGCGCTCCCGCATTCCCTCAGGGGGGATGCAGGGCCACGTCCCTTACCCAAGCTCTGGGGCTGTGTCGGTCCATAAGAGAACTGGTTAAATGGCCTCCATATTGTGCTTTCCATTGCTGACTGTGCCTCTAAGGTGGGGAGACTCCATGTTTTCTATCTGATTTCAAGGATGTTCTGTCTATGAGTTGTAGTACGGAGCTTCTTCTGGATCTAAATATCCCAAAGGGAGAATCTTTAACCCCTCTGTCACCGAGCTTAGGGCCATGTTGGAATATCTTCAGGAAAGCCTCTTAAAGGGACATATGCGTCTATCAAATTCTGCTATGAGGAATGGATTCTTTTTTTGTGGAAAAAAGGACAGGGGTCCCTGACCATGTACTGACCCCAGAGAACTGAATAAAATATCAGTCCAGAATCAGTATCCCCTGCCTCTGATCCACAATTTTCTTAACAAGATTGTGGGTGCCTGTTGGCTCTCTATAACTGACCTCCACAGGGCCTATCATATTTGATTTGCATCGGAGAAGGGGATGAATGGAAAACAGCACTCAACACCCGGAGGGCCATTCTGAATAACTTGTTATGTCCTTCGGGTTGTGCAGGGCCGTCATTCTGAATATCTTATGTCCTCCGGGTTGGGCAGTGCACCAGGGCCGTCATTCTGAGTATCTTGTTATGTCCTCCGGGTTGGGCAGTGCACCAGGGCCGTCATTCTGAGTATCTTGTTATGTCCACCGGGTTGGGCAGTGCACCAGGGCCGTCATTCTGAGTATCTTGTTATGTCCTCAAGGTTGGGCAGTGCACCAGGGCCGTCATTCTGAATATCTTGTTATGTCCTCCGGGTTGGGCAGTGCACCAGGGCAATCATTCTGAGTATCTTATATCCTTCGGCTTGTGCACCAGGACCATCATTCTGAATATCTTGTTATGTCCTTCGGGTTGTGCACCAGGACCATCATTCTGAATATCTTGTTACGTCCTTCGGGTTGTGCACTAGGGCCGTCATTCTGAATATCTTATGTCCTTCGGCTTATGCACCAGGACCATCATTCTGAATATTTTGTTATGTCCTTCGGGTTGTGCACCAGGGCCTTCATCCTGAGTATAATATGTCCTTCGCCTTGTGCACAAGGGCCGTCATTCTGAATATCTTATGTCCTTCGGCTTGTGCACCAGGGCCGTCATTCTGAATATATTATGTCCTTCGGGTTGTTCACCAGGGCCATCATTCTGAATATATTATGTCCTTCGGGTTGTTCACCAGGGCCATCATTCTGAGTATAATATGTCCTTCGGGTTGTGCACCAGGGCCATCATTCTGAATATAATATGTCCTTCGGGTTGTGCACCAGGGCCATCATTCTGAATATCTTATGTCCTTCGGGTTGTTCACCAGGGCCGTCATTCTGAATATGATATGTCCTTTGGGTTGTTCACCAGGGCCGTCATTCTGAATATAATATCTCCTTCGGGTTGTGCACCAGGTCCGTCAATCTGAATATCTTATCTCCTTCGGGTTGTGCACCAGGGCCATCATTCTGAATATCTTATGTTCTTCGGGTTGTGCACCAGGGCCATCATTCTGAATATAATATGTCCTTCGGGTTGTTCACCAGGGCCATCATTCTGAATATCTTATGTCCTTCGGGTTGTGCACCAGGGCCGTCATTCTGAATATAATATGTCCTTTGGGTTGTGCACCAGGGTCGTCATTCTGAATATCTTATCTCCTTCGGGTTGTGCACCAGGGCCGTCATTCTGAATATAATATCTCCTTCGGGTTGTTCACCAGGTCCGTCAATCTGAATATCTTATGTTCTTCGGCTTGAGTACCAGGACCATCATTCTGAATATCCTATGTCCTTTGGGTTGTGCAGTGCTGTCATTCTGAATATCTTGTTATGTCCTTTGGGTTGTGCAGTGCACCAGCTGGTCATTTCACAAATGATGTTTTCACTCAGTCGCTTTGTGGTAAACCACCTGTTTACCAATCTGTCCAAGTGCCTGTTCAGGGACCAAAAGGTCACTTCCTGGGGTTATGTGATAAAGCTGAATTCCTTTGGATGCACTTAAAGAAGTCCGGCCATTTTGAAAATCCGTCAGGGGCAGGGGGGAATTTGATAACGAGTACGCATTTACCTTTCCCGCGCCCACAGTAAGAGGTTGGACCAGCCTCGGAACCACCTCCCTGTCCCTGCTAATGGACTGGTCGCTCCGCCAATCAGTTACTGGAGCAGCGTCCCATCCCAGTCACTGACTGGCTGAGTGGCCAGTCCATCAGCGGGGTCGTGTTGTGTACACCCCATCAGCAGCTGCAGTCCCGATAACCTTTTATTGTCTGATTGTGTCTCCGTATCCATAAAGACCCGACCTTCCAGATTAGCAGAGGATCTCTCCCAGAAGGTCCCATAAGGACAGGTGCATTTTATTAAGGCTGTGGACGTGCCTTATGCCTAGCTGCCTTTCCACAAGTTTTCTGTTATGGAGTATCAGAGCAACAACGGCTCCCGTATCCAGTACAGATACTCCAGAAACTACTAGAGTGAGGTGACTCAGTAACGGGATAGATTTAGCACCTCCATTCCTACTCGGGAGAGCACATTTGCTGTACTTGATAACTTTAGTTAGACTTTATGCAAACAGTACCATTACTGGTGCAGGTAAAGCAGAACGCCTCTGTAACGTGTGCCTCTTCTGTCTTGTCTGGGAAGACGTCCTTTACGTTACAATTTTTTATTTTTTCTAATTAGAAAGTATTTTATTTATCACAATAGCCATTAAAACAGAATTCATAATCAACACAATTTAAACAACAAACCCCCATCCCCCTTCCCACCCACCCTCCCCTAACCCCCCCGGAGCCAACCCTTGGCCCAGCGCCCACCCAACCCACAACCCGAGAGGAAGAGAAGAGATAGCAAAAAAAAAAAAAAAAAACAGTCAAGACATAAGCTTATAGTGTGCTTATAATTCAAAGTAAGTAAGTTCCTATATAAAAAGGAAATCAATTTAGTTCTTACACTTATTCAGCAGCCCCGCTCGGCCACCCAGCCCATATTGCGTTAAAGATCTTATTACCATTCTTTTTATGCTGACAGTGTATCATCTCGTAGCTTTTAACCCTACGAACTGCTTCCCACCAGTTATCCTTCGTTGGGGGATATACCATAATCCAGTTGCGTAGAATCTGCAATCTGGCCAAGAACAGAAGCTTGGAGATTAAACCCGCCTTCCTATCCAGTTGGACAGTACACCCCAGAATGGTATACAGGGCACTACAAGGAAATAATACACCAGTCGCAGATTTAATAGCATTAGTTACACTCTCCCAGTAGTGCTTCAACTTCCTGCAACTCCACATCATATGAGTGTAGTTCGCTTCCTGTTGGCCACATCTAGGGCATAGTCCACCCACGTTTCTACCCATCTTACTTAAGACAGCCGGGGAGAAATTCTGAATTGTACTAACTGATGATTTTTGTTAGAGGAGACTCTACTACCACTTGCCAGGGCATTTTCCCAATCCTCTTCAGAAATTGGCCCAATCTCTCTTTCCCACGACTGCTTCTTAGTCAGCAGTGGCCTGCGAGCCCGTATGTCCCTTAATTCATTATATATATTCCTCATTTCTCCCCTTCTAAAACCCGACGTATTCTTAAGAGTGCAAAATAACTCCACATCTACTACTCTAAGTCTACCCCTCTCAATAGTAGAGGCAGCGTGCCCTAACTGATAATAATAAAATCTAAACTTATCCGACAGTGCAAACTCCTTTTGTAAATCCACAAAGGGCATAATTACCCCGTCCCTAAAAACTTGTGAAATCTTAAATATACCCTTATCTTTCCACATCTTCGAATAACCAATATCGTGAAAAACCAAAAAATTATGATTCTCCCATAACGGGGAGAAAATCGTGCAAGCTTCTATACCTACCAAATTACATATATGAACCCATATTCTATCCCATACCCTTAATTTAGAGAACATATAAGTACTACCAAATTGTGATCTGCGACCCTCCATGTATGTGAGAAGGGACTCTGAGCTCGCAGGCCACCGCTCCAAGAGGAACGTGCCCAACGGAGAGTGCTTACAAATCTGGAGTAAGTTAATCGCGTAGAAGTATAACATAAAATCTGGCAGATCAAACCCACCCCTTTGTATAGGCAATGTAAAGGTGGAGTACCGTGTACGAGGCCTCTTCTTCCCCCAGATCGTTCCAAAGATCGTTACAATTTTATTATTTTAATTCTCAGGGCTACTTATGTAGTTCAGTGTGTGAGTAGGTGGTATCAGAACTGTTTAACAGATCAGACTTTTCAATGCTCTGGACAGTTCCTGACATGGACAGAGGTGGCAGCAGAGAGCACTGTGTCAGACTGGAGAGAATACACCACGTTCTGCAGGACATACAGCAGCTGATAAGTACTGGAAGACTGGAGAGAATACACCACGTCCTGCAGGACATACGGCAGCTGATAAGTACTGGAAGACTGGAGAGAATACACCACTTCATGCAGTTGGACCGCTAGTTGGCACTGGGCATTTCAGCATATGTCGACTCCTCTCCTCGCTGACCTGGTTCCACAGTGCTGCTGGACTCCTTCCTCTTTATGGAACACTAGTTTGCATTGGGCATTTCGGCATGCATCCACTCCTCTCCTCGCTGACCTGGTTCCACAGTGCTGCTGGACTCCTTCCTCTTTATGGAACACTAGTTTGCATTGGGCATTTCGGCATGCATCCACTCCTCTCCTCACTGACCTGGTTCCACAGTGCTGCTGGACTCCTTCCTCCTTATGGACCGCTAGTTGGCACTGGGCATTTCGGCATGCATCCACTCCTCTCCTCGCTGACCTGGTTCCACGGTGCTGCTGGACTCCTTCCTCTTTATGGACCGTTAGTTGGCACTGGGCATTTCGGCATGCATCCACTCCTCTCCTCGCTGACCTGGTTCCACGGTGCTGCTGGACTCCTTCCTCCTTATGGACCGCTAGTTGGCACTGGGCATTTCGGCATGCATCCACTCCTCTCCTCGCTGACCTGGTTCCACGGTGCTGCTGGACTCCTTCCTCTTTATGGAACACTAGTTTGCATTGGGCATTTCGGCATGCATCCACTCCTCTCCTCGCTGACCTGGTTCCACAGTGCTGCTGGACTCCTTCCTCTTTATGGAACACTAGTTTGCATTGGGCATTTCGGCATGCATCCACTCCTCTCCTCACTGACCTGGTTCCACAGTGCTGCTGGACTCCTTCCTCCTTATGGACCGCTAGTTGGCACTGGGCATTTCGGCATGCATCCACTCCTCTCCTCGCTGACCTGGTTCCACGGTGCTGCTGGACTCCTTCCTCTTTATGGACCGTTAGTTGGCACTGGGCATTTCGGCATGCATCCACTCCTCTCCTCGCTGACCTGGTTCCACGGTGCTGCTGGACTCCTTCCTCCTTATGGACCGCTAGTTGGCACTGGGCATTTCGGCATGCATCCACTCCTCTCCTCGCTGACCTGGTTCCACGGTGCTGCTGGACTCCTTCCTCTTTATGGACCGCTAGTTGGCACTGGGCATTTCGGCATGCATCCACTCCTCTCCTCGCTGACCTGGTTCCACGGTGCTGCTGGACTCCTTCCTCTTTATGGACCGCTAGTTGGCACTAGGCATTTCGGCATGCATCCACTCCTCTCCTCGCTGACCTGGTTCCACGGTGCTGCTGGACTCCTTCCTCTTTATGGACCGCTAGTTGGCACTGGGCATTTCGGCATGCATCCACTCCTCTCCTCGCTGACCTGGTTCCACGGTGCTGCTGGACTCCTTCCTCTTTATGGACCGCTAGTTGGCACTGGGCATTTCGGCATGCATCCACTCCTCTCCTCGCTGACCTGGTTCCATGAGGCTGTTGGACTCCTTCCTCCTTATGGACCGCTAGTTGGCACTGGGCATTTCGGCATGCATCCACTCCTCTTTTCGCTGACCTGGTTCCACGGTGCTGGACTCCTTCCTCTTTATGGAACACTAGTTTGCATTGGGCATTTCGACATGCATCCACTCCTCTCCTCGCTGACCTGGTTCCATGAGGCTGTTGGACTCCTTCCTCCTTATGGACCGCTAGTTGGCACTGGGCATTTCGGCATGCATCCACTCCTCTCCTCGCTGATCTGGTTCCACGGTGCTGCTGGACTCCTTCCTCTTTATGGACCGCTAGTTGGCACTGGGCATTTCGGCATGCATCCACTCCTCTCCTCGCTGACCTGGTTCCACGGTGCTGCTGGACTCCTTCCTCTTTATGGAACACTAGTTTGCATTGGGCATTTCGGCATGCATCCACTCCTCTCCTCGCTGACCTGGTTCCACGGTGCTGCTGGACTCCTTCCTCTTTATGGACCGCTAGTTGGCACTGGGCATTTCGGCATGCATCCACTCCTCTCCTCGCTGACCTGGTTCCACGGTGCTGCTGGACTCCTTCCTCTTTATGGACCGCTAGTTGGCACTGGGCATTTCGGCATGCATCCACTCCTCTCCTCGCTGACCTGGTTCCATGAGGCTGTTGGACTTCATCTTTTTTATTTGTTTGGTCAACAAGTAGCGTTTCAATGCCAGATAATCTTTAGTAAACGTTGCCTTATTCTGACCACTACGTCTTTTTTTATTTCTCTATCTACGTGGCTGGGAGGAGGCTCCTTCCTGTAATCTGCAGGATGTTTTTGTGCTATGCACCAGTCTTTTCACGTCTTAGCTTCTTTATCTTGTTAAATAGGAAGAGTAGGAAGAGGATGGACTGTGGCCACTGATCACTACATTGGACCAGTGATATTACGGTATAATAAGGGAGGAAGCCATCACCCAAATCTTTCCCTGGGGCCTCCCCCAACCTTAAGGGGAGACAGCAGGTTGAAGTCCTGTAGCTCCCTACCTTCTCTTTCCAGCGCCTGTGTTGTTATCTCTTTATGCCCTAAGAAATGAGTAAATGAGGTCCCCCAGTGCAGCATTCGGCCCTCCCGCAGCCAGGATGAACAATGCACCGAGGGGCTGAGGAACACCCCCAGTCCATCTTAGGACGAAATCTACATATTTCTTCCGGAAAAGTTACAAAAACATCGGGATAGACGGGATGCGACAAGGCCGGAACCAGAAAGCGAGGAAGCTACTGGGAATATCAGCAGGTTCCCCGTGGGATTACTAAATCATATTTAGAACTAGAGATGAGCGCAACTCCAGTCCTGTGGTTCAGCATTTGATTACCGGTGGCTGAAGAGAGTCTGGAAAAACAAGGCTACAACCATAGACTATAGGCCATATCCACCAGGGCTCCCTGGGGCAGCATCCAACTTCTTCAGCCACTGGTAACCATGGAGCATGCTGGAGCTGAGCTCATCTCTAAAAGGAACGTCCCTTCCATCCCGGCTCCACCGGCTTAACATCCTGCTGGATAATGTTGGAGAACAAGTTGTCATTGTGTGAGGATGAAGGTGTGGTCCTGTCTGTGAGGCGTGCGCGGGGTGTGTAGAATATGGCGGCCATAACCAGCTCTATGACACAGCGACTATTACACACAGGTCGTATTCCCACACTGACACTCACATTGTTACATAACCTCCTGAGCACATCTGTGGAGAGAAGCCCCCATCCCCCGCCCTCCTGCTGACACTAGGAGAGGAGAAGCTCTCGGCCTACCCCCCCCCCCCCCCCCCGGGACCAACCCCCCCATCTCTACCCTCTGGGACCCTGTGAATACCAGATACCCTAGCCCCTCCGCCCCCCCATCCCTGCCCTCCGGGGCCCTGTGTGTGTCTCATCCTCCTCCCTCCGGGGCCCTGTGTGTGTCTCATCCTCCTCCCTCCTGGGCCCTGTGTGTCTCTCATCCTCCTCCCTCCTGGACTCTGTGTGTCTTGTCCTCCTCCTCCCTCCTGGACTCTCTGTTTCTCGTCCTCCTCCCTCCTGGACTCTGTGTGTGTCTCATCCTCCTCCCTCCTGGACTCTGTGTGTGTCTCATCCTCCTCCCTCCTGGGCCCTGTGTGTCTCTCATCCTCCTCCCTCCTGGACTCTGTGTGTGTCTCATCCTCCTCCCTCCTGGGCCCTGTGTGTCTCTCATCCTCCTCCCTCCTGGACTCTGTGTGTGTCTCATCCTCCTCCCTCCTAGCCCCTCCGCCCCCCCATCCCTGCCCTCCGGGGCCCTGTGTGTGTCTCATCCTCCTCCCTCCGGGGCCCTGTGTGTGTCTCATCCTCCTCCCTCCTGGGCCCTGTGTGTCTCTCATCCTCCTCCCTCCTGGACTCTGTGTGTCTTGTCCTCCTCCTCCCTCCTGGACTCTGTGTGTCTCGTCCTCCTCCCTCCTGGACTCTGTGTCTCTCATCCTCCTCCCTCCTGGACTCTGTGTGTCTCTCATCCTCCTCCCTCCTGGACTCTGTGTGTCTCATCCTCCTCCCTCCTGGACTCTGTGTGTCTCTCATCCTCCTCCCTCCTGGACTCTGTGTGTCTCATCCTCCTCCCTCCTGGACTCTGTGTCTCTCATCCTCCTCCCTCCTGGACTCTGTGTGTCTCGTCCTCCTCCTCCCTCCTGGACTCTGTGTGTCTCGTCCTCCTCCCTCCTGGACTCTGTGTCTCTCATCCTCCTCCCTCCTGGACTCTGTGTCTCATCCTCCTCCCTCCTGGACTCTCTGTTTCTCGTCCTCCTCCCTCCTGGACTCTGTGTGTCTCATCCTCCTCCCTCCTGGACTCTGTGTCTCTCATCCTCCTCCCTCCTGGACTCTGTGTGTCTCGTCCTCCTCCCTCCTGGACTCTGTGTCTCTCATCCTCCTCCCTCCTGGACTCTGTGTGTCTCTCATCCTCCTCCCTCCTGGACTCTGTGTCTCTCATCCTCCTCCCTCCTGGACTCTGTGTGTCTCTCATCCTCCTCCCTCCTGGACTCTGTGTGTCTCGTCCTCCTCCCTCCTGGACTCTGTGTCTCTCATCCTCCTCCCTCCTGGACTCTGTGTGTCTCGTCCTCCTCCCTCCTGGACTCTGTGTCTCTCATCCTCCTCCCTCCTGGACTCTGTGTGTCTCTCATCCTCCTCCCTCCTGGACTCTGTGTGTCTCTCATCCTCCTCCCTCCTGGACTCTGTGTGTCTCATCCTCCTCCCTCCTGGACTCTGTGTCTCTCATCCTCCTCCCTCCTGGACTCTGTGTGTCTCTCATCCTCCTCCCTCCTGGACTCTGTGTGTCTCATCCTCCTCCCTCCTGGACTCTGTGTGTCTCTCATCCTCCTCCCTCCTGGACTCTGTTTGTCTCTCATCCTCCTCCCTCCTGGACTCTGTGTCTCTCATCCTCCTCCCTCCTGGACTCTGTGTCTCTCATCCTCCTCCCTCCTGGACTCTGTGTGTCTCGTCCTCCTCCTCCCTCCTGGACTCTGTGTGTCTCGTCCTCCTCCCTCCTGGACTCTGTGTCTCTCATCCTCCTCCCTCCTGGACTCTGTGTGTCTCGTCCTCCTTCTCCCTCCTGGACTCTGTGTGTCTCGTCCTCCTCCTCCCTCCTGGACTCTGTGTGTCTCGTCCTCCTCCTCCCTCCTGGACTCTGTGTGTCTCGTCCTCCTCCCTCCTGGACTCTGTGTGTCTCGTCCTCCTCCCTCCTGGACTCTGTGTGTCTCATCCTCCTCCCTCCTGGACTCTGTGTCTCTCATCCTCCTCCCTCCTGGACTCTGTGTCTCATCCTCCTCCCTCCTGGACTCTGTGTGTCTCGTCCTCCTCCCTCCTGGACTCTGTGTCTCATCCTCCTCCCTCCTGGACTCTGTGTGTCTCGTCCTCCTCCCTCCTGGACTCTGTGTGTCTCATCCTCCTCCCTCCTGGACTCTGTGTCTCTCATCCTCCTCCCTCCTGGACTCTGTGTCTCATCCTCCTCCCTCCTGGACTCTGTGTGTCTCTCATCCTCCTCCCTCCTGGACTCTGTGTCTCTCATCCTCCTCCCTCCTGGACTCTGTGTGTCTCATCCTCCTCCCTCCTGGACTCTGTGTGTCTCTCATCCTCCTCCCTCCTGGACTCTGTGTGTCTCTCATCCTCCTCCCTCCTGGACTCTGTGTGTCTCATCCTCCTCCCTCCTGGACTCTGTGTCTCTCATCCTCCTCCCTCCTGGGCTCTGTGTGTCTCGTCCTCCTCCTCCCTCCTGGACTCTGTGTGTCTCATCCTCCTCCCTCCTGGACTCTGTGTGTCTCTCATCCTCCTCCCTCCTGGACTCTGTGTCTCATCCTCCTCCCTCCTGGACTCTGTGTGTCTCATCCTCCTCCCTCCTGGACTCTGTGTGTCTCTCATCCTCCTCCCTCCTGGACTCTGTGTGTCTCTCATCCTCCTCCCTCCTGGACTCTGTGTGTCTCATCCTCCTCCCTCCTGGACTCTGTGTGTCTTGTCCTCCTCCCTCCTGGACTCTGTGTGTCTCTCATCCTCCTCCCTCCTGGACTCTGTGTGTCTCTCATCCTCCTCCCTCCTGGACTCTGTGTGTCTCTCATCCTCCTCCCTCCTGGACTCTGTGTGTCTCATCCTCCTCCCTCCTGGACTCTGTGTGTCTCTCATCCTCCTCCCTCCTGGACTCTGTGTGTCTCTCACATGTGCTCTGTGTCTTCCAGCATCTGTGACTAAACTCATTGATCATAAACAGATTTTAAGACACAACTAAGGAGCGGCTGGAAACCATGAGGTGTGTCACCCGAAGGGCGCGCCCTGACACTGCTAGACCTGTACACACCTCACCGGGGAGAGACGGATCTGTACCACACTGCCAGACCTGTACACACCTCACCGGGGAGAGACGGATCTGAACCACACTGAGAGACCTGTACACACCTCTCCGGGGAGAGACGGATCTGTACCACACTGCCAGACCTGTACACACCTCACCGGGGAGAGACGGATCTTTACCACACTGCCAGACCTGTACACACCTCACCGGGGAGAGACGGATCTGTACCACACTGAGAGACCTGTACACACCTCACCGGGGAGAGACGGATCTGTACCACACTGAGAGACCTGTACACACCTCACCGGGGAGAGACGGATCTGTACCACACTGAGAGACCTGTACACACCTCACCGGGGAGAGACGGATTTGTACCACACTGCCAGACCTGTACACACCTCACCTGGGAGAGACGGATCTGTACCACACTGAGAGACCTGTACACACTTCACCGGGGAGAGACGGATCTGTACCACACTGAGAGACCTGTACACACCTCACCGGGGAGAGACGGATCTGTACCACACTGCCAGACCTGTACACACCTCACCGGGGAGAGACGGATCTGTACCACACTGCCAGACCTGTACACACCTCACCGGGGAGAGACGGATCTGTACCACACTGCCAGACCTGTACACACCTCACCGGGGAGAGACGGATCTGTACCACACTGCCAGACCTGTACACACCTCACCTGGGAGAGACGGATCTGAACCACACTGAGAGACCTGTACACACCTCACCTGGGAGAGACGGATCTGTACCACACTGAGAGACCTGTACACACCTCACCGGGGAGAGACGGATCTGTACCACACTGAGAGACCTGTACACACCTCACCGGGGAGAGACGGATCTGAACCGAGTGACTGTAAAGCTGGTCTTTTCCCTGCGGATTTATACCTGTATTCACACAAGAGCCCAACCATGTTGTCCTCTCCGTCCCCTCTGAAGACCGCCCTGGCCTCAGAAGTCTTCCTGTGGCAGAATGAATCATCCCTGGCCGTCCCGTCAGATAACCGGCTGAGGAGCGGGGCGAGCGGGGACCAGCGGGTGAAGGAGCAGGTGCTCATGACTGTGAGGAGACAGAAGCCGCGGCCATCGCAGTCCCCAGGATACAGCTCCAGAGGTAACACTGAGGGGGTGAGGGGAGTCCTCCAGCTCCAGAGGTAACACTGAGGGGGTGAGGGGAGTCCTCCAGCTCCAGGGGTAACACTGAGGGGGTGAGGGGAGTCCTCCAGCTCCAGGGGTAACACTGAGGGGGTGAGGGGAGTCCTCCAGCTCCAGAGGTAACACTGAGGGGGTGAGGGGAGTCCTCCAGCTCCAGGGGTAACACTGAGGGGGTGAGGGGAGTCCTCCAGCTCCAGAGGTAACACTGAGGGGGTGAGGGGAGTCCTCCAGCTCCAGAGGTAACACTGAGGGGGTGAGGGGAGTCCTCCAGCTCCAGAGGTAACACTGAGGGGGTGAGGGGAGTCCTCCAGCTCCAGGGGTAACACTGAGGGGGTGAGGGGAGTCCTCCAGCTCCAGGGGTAACACTGAGGGGGTGAGGGGAGTCCTCCAGCTCCAGAGGTAACACTGAGGGGGTGAGGGGAGTCCTCCAGCTCCAGGGGTAACACTGAGGGGGTGAGGGGAGTCCTCCAGCTCCAGAGGTAACACTGAGGGGGTGAGGGGAGTCCTCCAGCTCCAGGGGTAACACTGAGGGGGTGAGGGGAGTCCTCCAGCTCCAGAGGTAACACTGAGGGGGTGAGGGGGAGTCCTCCAGCTCCAGGGGTAACACTGAGGGGGTGAGGGGAGTCCTCCAGCTCCAGAGGTAACACTGAGGGGGTGAGGGGAGTCCTCCAGCTCCAGAGGTAACACTGAGGGGGTGAGGGGAGTCCTCCAGCTCCAGAGGTAACACTGAGGGGGGTGAGGGGAGTCCTCCAGCTCCAGAGGTAACACTGAGGGGGTGAGGGGAGTCCTCCAGCTCCAGGGGTAACACTGAGGGGGTGAGGGGAGTCCTCCAGCTCCAGAGGTAACACTGAGGGGGTGAGGGGAGTCCTCCAGCTCCAGAGGTAACACTGAGGGGGTGAGGGGAGTCCTCCAGCTCCAGAGGTAACACTGAGGGGGTGAGGGGAGTCCTCCAGCTCCAGAGGTAACACTGAGGGGGTGAGGGGAGTCCTCCAGCTCCAGAGGTAACACTGAGGGGGTGAGGGGAGTCCTCCAGCTCCAGAGGTAACACTGAGGGGGTGAGGGGAGTCCTCCAGCTCCAGGGGTAACACTGAGGGGGTGAGGGGAGTCCTCCAGCTCCAGAGGTAACACTGAGGGGGTGAGGGGAGTCCTCCAGCTGTAACACTGAGGGGGTGAGGGGAGTCCTCCAGCTGTAACACTGAGGGGGTGAGGGGAGTCCTCCAGCTCCAGAGGTAACACTGAGGGGGTGAGGGGAGTCCTCCAGCTCCAGAGGTAACACTGAGGGGGTGAGGGGAGTCCTCCAGCTCCAGAGGTAACACTGAGGGGGTGAGGGGAGTCCTCCAGCTCCAGAGGTAACACTGAGGGGGTGAGGGGAGTCCTCCAGCTCCAGGGGTAACACTGAGGGGGTGAGGGGAGTCCTCCAGCTCCAGGGGTAACACTGAGGGGGTGAGGGGAGTCCTCCAGCTCCAGGGGTAACACTGAGGGGGTGAGGGGAGTCCTCCAGCTGTAACACTGAGGGGGTGAGGGGAGTCCTCCAGCTCCAGAGGTAACACTGAGATCACTACTGTACTGAGGTAACACTGAGGCCACTACTGTACTGAGGTAACACTGAGGCCACTGCTGTACTGAGGTAACACTGAGGCCACTACTGTACTGAGGTAACACTGAGACCACTACTGTACTGAGGTAACACTGAGGCCACTGCTGTACTGAGGTAACACTGAGGCCACTACTGTACTGAGGTAACACTGAGGGGGTGAGGGGAGTCCTCCAGCTCCAGGGGTAACACTGAGGGGGTGAGGGGAGTCCTCCAGCTCCAGAGGTAACACTGAGGGGGTGAGGGGAGTTCTCCAGCTCCAGGGGTAACACTGAGGGGGTGAGGGGAGTCCTCCAGCTCCAGGGGTAACACTGAGGGGGTGAGGGGAGTCCTCCAGCTCCAGAGGTAACACTGAGGGGGTGAGGGGAGTCCTCCAGCTCCAGAGGTAACACTGAGGGGGTGAGGGGAGTCCTCCAGCTCCAGAGGTAACACTGAGGGGGTGAGGGGAGTCCTCCAGCTCCAGAGGTAACACTGAGGGGGTGAGGGGAGTCCTCCAGCTCCAGAGGTAACACTGAGGGGGTGAGGGGAGTCTTCCAGCTCCAGAGGTAACACTGAGGGGGTGAGGGGAGTCCTCCAGCTCCAGAGGTAACACTGAGGGGGTGAGGGGAGTCCTCCAGCTCCAGAGGTAACACTGAGGGGGTGAGGGGAGTCTTCCAGCTCCAGAGGTAACACTGAGATCACTACTGTACTGAGATACCACTGAGGCCACTACTATAGTGAGGTAACACTGAGGCCACTGCTGTACTGAGGTAACACTGAGACCACTACTGTACTGAGGTAACACTGAGATCACTACTGTACTGAGGTAACACTGAGGCCACTACTGTATTGAGGTAACACTGAGGCCACTACTGTACTGAGGTAACACTGAGGCCACTATTGTACTGAGGTAACACTGAGGCCACTACTGTACTGAGGTAACACTGAGACCACTACTGTACTGAGGTAACACTGAGGCCACTACTGTACTGAAGTAACACTGAGGCCACTGCTGTACTGAGGTAACACTGAGGCCACTGCTGTACTGAGGTAACACTGAGGTCACTACTGTACTGAGGTAACACTGAGGCCATATTGTACTGAGGTAACACTGAGACCACTACTGTACTGAGGTAACACTGAGGCCACTACTGTACTGAGGAAACACTGAGGCCACTACTGTATTGAGGTAACACTGAGGCCACTACTGTACTGAGGTAACACTGAGGCCACTGCTGTACTGAGGTAACACTGAGACCACTACTGTAGTGAGGTAACACTGAGGTCATATTGTACTGAGGTAACACTGAGGCCACTACTGTACTGAGGTAACACTGAGGCCACTACTGTACTGAGGTAACATTGAGGCCATATGTAGTGAGGTAACACTGAGGCCACTCCTGTAGTGAGGTAACACTGAGGCCATATTGTACTGAGGTAACACTGAGGCCACTACTGTACTGAGGTAACACTGAGGCCACTACTGTACTGAGGTAACACTGAGGCCACTACTGTACTGAGGTAACATTGAGGCCATATGTAGTGAGGTAACACTGAGGCCACTCCTGTAGTGAGGTACCGTATAATACCAGGAAAGACTGCTGATGGGTGAAAAATAACCCTGTTTCTCAAACTGTGAAGCCCCCCTAGTTGTTGGTGAGGCCCCCCTAGTTGTTGGTGAGGCCCCCTAGCTGTTGGTGAGAAGCCCCCTAGTTGTTGGTGAGGCCCCCCCTAGTTGTTGGTGAGGCCCCCCTAGTTGTTGGTGAGACGCCCCCTAATTGTTGGTGAGGCCCCCCTAGTTGTTGGTGAGGCCCCCCTAGTTGTTGGTGAGGCCCCCCTAGTTGTTGGTGAGGCCCCCTAGTTGTTGGTGAGGCCCCCCTAGTTGTTGGTGAGGCCCCCTAGTTGTTGGTGAGGCCCCCTAGTTGTTGGTGAGGCCCCCCTAGTTGTTGGTGAGGCCCTCCTAGTTGTTGGTGAGGCCCCCTAGTTGTTGGTGAGGCCCCCTAGTTGTTGGTGAGGCCCCCCTAGTTGTTGGTGAGGCCCCCTAGTTGTTGGTGAGGCCCCCTAGTTGTTGGTGAGGCCCCCTAGTTGTTGGTGAGGCCCCCCTAGTTGTTGGTGAGGCCCCCCCTAGTTGTTGGTGAGGCCCCCTAGTTGGTGAGGCCCCCCTAGTTGTTGGTGAGGCCCCCCTAGTTGTTGGTGAGGCCCCCCTAGTTGTTGGTGAGGCCCCCCCTAGTTGTTGGTGAGGCCCCCTAGTTGGTGAGGACCCCTAGTTGTTGGTGAGGACCCCCTAGTTGTTGGTGAGGCCCCCTAGTTGTTGGTGAGGCCCCCCTAGTTGTTGGTGAGGCCCCCCTAGTTGTTGGTGAGGCGCCCTAGTTGTTGGTGAGGCCCCCCTAGTTGTTGGTGAGGCCCCCCTAGTTGTTGGTGAGGCCCCCCTAGTTGTTGGTGAGGCCCCCCTAGTTGTTGGTGAGGCGCCCTAGTTGTTGGTGAGGCCCCCCTAGTTGTTGGTGAGGCCCCCCTAGTTGTTGGTGAGGC
>JAQFWZ010000072.1:2304439-2376939 GCA_027789725.1 Dendropsophus ebraccatus
ACAGTTACTATACATTATATACCACATGCTGATTGCTATACTGTACAGTAACTTATATATCACATATCCAGCTGCTGTGTTATCAGGGTTATGCAGTTACTATACATTATATACCACATGCTGATTGCTATACTGTACAGTAACTTATATATCACATATCCAGCTGCTGTGTTATCAGGGTTATACAGTTACTATACATTATACACCACATGCTTCTATACTGTACAGTAACTTATATATCACATATCCAGCTGCTGCTGTGTTATCAGGGTTATACAGTTACTATACATTATATACCACATGCTGATTGCTATACTGTACAGTAACTTATATATCACATATCCAGCTGCTGTGTTATCAGGGTTATGCAGTTACTATACATTATATACCACATGCTGTTATACTGTACAGTAACTTATATATCACATATCCAGCTGCTGTGTTATCAGGGTTATACAGTTACTATACATTATATACCACATGCTGCTATACTGTACAGTAACTTATATATCACATATCCAGCTGCTTCTCATTGTTTCATCTCTCCTACATGTTATTCAGAATATAAAATCATCATTTTTTGGGTGTGGAACCAATTTTCTGCATTTCAATTATTTCTTAATGGGAAAATTTGCTTTGATGTAAGATTCGATTTGGATTATAAGCGCCATCCTGGAATGAGTTAGGCTCGTAATCCGAGACACCACTGTGTATATGTGTATGTATGTATATATATTTATATATATATATATATATATATCCTCCTCTCTGTCAGCTACACCCCCAGTCTCTTTATACCTTTTATATAGGGCTGATTCTAGCTTTTCTGTTGCCTGAGGTGAGAACTGAAATAGCACCCCCCCCCCCCATACTGAGACTTACGCTCTACCCCTGCTTAAAGGGAATGTGTCACCAAGTAAAAAAAAATTGAAAATGTTAAAACTGAATTAATTTTTTTGTTAATTTATGTGTTGTTGTTTTTTTTTTTACATGTAAGGAAATATGAATAATTAACTATCTAATTTTTCATATTTCCCATTGATGGCCCATCCCTCACATGCACATAGTATTGTTACACTCATACAGACAGCCCGTACATGCACTCTCATACAGACAGCCCGTACATGCACTCTCATACAGGCAGCCTGTACATGCACTCTCATACAGGCAGCCCGTACATGCACTCTCATACAGACAGCCCGTACATGCACTCTCATACAGACAGCTCATACATGCACTCTCGTTCAGGCAGCCCGTACATGCACTCTCGTTCAGGCAGCCCGTGTATGCACTCTCATACAGACAGTCCGTACATGCACTCTCATACAGACAGCCCGTACATGCACTCTCGTACAGACAGCCCGTACATGCACTCTCATACAGGCAGCCCGTACATGCACTCTCGTACAGACAGCATGTACATGCACTCTCGTACAGACAGCCCGTACATGCACTCTCATACAGACAGCCCGTACATGCACTCTCATACAGACAGCCCGTACATGCACTCTCATACAGACAGTCCGTACATGCACTCTCATACAGACAGCCCGTACATGCACTCTCGTACAGACAGCCCGTACATGCACTCTCATACAGACAGCCCGTACATGCACTCTCGTACAGACAGCCCGTACATGCACTCTCGTACAGGCAGCCCGTACATGCACTCTCGTACAGACAGCATGTACATGCACTCTCGTACAGACAGCACGTACATGCACTCTCGTACAGACAGCCCGTACATGCACTCTCATACAGACAGCCCGTACATTCACTCTCTTACAGACAGCCCGTACATGCACTCTCGTACAGACAGCACGTACATGCACTCTCGTACAGAGAGCCCGTACATGCACTCTCATACAGGTAGCCCATACATGCACTCTCGTACAGACAGCCCGTACATGCACTCTCATACAGACAGCTCATACATGCACTCTCGTACAGACAGCCCATACATGCACTCTCATACAGACAGCCCGTACATGCACTCTCGTACAGGTAGCCCATACATGCACTCTCGTACAGACAGCCCATACATGCACTCTCGTACAGACAGCCCGTACATGCACTCTCGTACAGACAGCACGTACATGCACTCTCATACAGGCAGCCCGTACATGCACTCTTGTACAGACAGCTTGTGTATGCACTCTCATACAGGTAGCTCGTGTATGCACTCTCGTACAGGCAGCTCGTACATGCACTCTCATACAGACAGCTCATACATGCACTCTCATACAGGCAGCCCGTACATGCACAGATGTCACTGTCCTGCTGGCTCCAGCGTCCTCCACCCTGCTGTCCGTCTGTCCTCCTGCCCCAGTAGTGAGGGCCCCTCAGTGACACACTCTCCTGTGACCAGCGCTCCAGAAAGCAAGGAGCAGGGAGGATGCACGGCTCAGCCCAACTGCTGCCCACAGCCCCACACTGTCCGGATGTCCAGCAGGTCAGTTACTAGATCGGGTACTGGCCGCTGTATATGTCAGTGCCAGGCTTCTAAAAAATGGCACCTACACCCTCCCACATTGGAATTAGGCTGTGTACTGGGCATGCGCATTGTAAGTCGGTTCACTTCAATGCTCTGGGGGTGCCGTACAGCATCTGTGTATGTGTCGTGAAATGACGTCTTACACAGATGCTACTGAACATGGCAGCCCCCTGTGCAGGCATCACACTGTGTTTAAATAGTGATGCCACATGTAAAAAGAAAAATAAAGTTATGTAAAACACTTAATTTGTAAAGTTACATTTTATAATAAAATAAAAAAAGTGACACATTCCCTTTAATGACTGATCAATACCACCAGTACTGCTACTAAATAAAAACCACTGTATAGAGTCCAACATTACTCCCACACAGTCATAGTATAGTGATCAGGGTGCAGTTACATCCAGTGACTCACAGGGGACGTCTTCTCTCATCAGAGTGGTTCACTTTCTCTTCTCTTCTCCATTCGGAGCCAGCTCCATCATGAAGGCTTCTGTTAGCCATGACTCGTCCCCGCAGCAGCTATCGGGCAGACATTTTAGGCTGCACAACTTATCAACACTCTCCTCACCTAAATACAATACCCTATCCATAGTCTATAGACACTTAATGAGATCCCTTCTGCACCTCCGCACTATTATAATTCCCATTCTCCTCATGTAGTTATAATCCCCCCATCCTGTGTCCCATGTAGTCCTAATCCCTCATCCCCCATCATAATATTCCTCCTGTGTCCCCCATCTCCCCATATTCCCCCCTGTGTCCCCCATCTCCTCATATTCCTCCTGTGTCCCCCCATCTCCTCATATTCCCCCCTGTGTCCCCCATCTCCTCATATTCCCCCTGTGTCCCCCATCTCCTCATATTCCTCCTGTGTCCCCCATCTCCTCATATTCCCTCCTGTGTCCACCATCTCCTCATATTCCCCCCTGTGTCCCCCATCTCCTCATATTCCTCCTGTGTCCCCCATCTCCTCATATTCCTCCTGTGTCCCCCATCTCCCCATATTCCCCCCTGTGTCCCCCATCTCCTCATATTCCTCCTGTGTCCCCCATCTCCTCATATTCCTCCTGTGTCCCCCATCTCCTCATATTCCTCCTGTGTCCCCCATCTCCTCATATTCCTCCTGTGTCCCCCATCTCCCCATATTCCTCCCTGTGTCCCCCATCTCCTCATATTCCCCCCTGTGTCCCCCATCTCCTCATATTCCCTCCTGTGTCCCCCATCTCCTCATATTCCCCCCTGTGTCCCCCATCTCCCCATAATCCTCCTGTGTCCCCCATCTCCCCATATTCCTCCTGTGTCCCCCATCTCCTCATATTCCCCCCTGTGTCCCCCATTTCCTCATATTCCCCCTGTGTCCCCCATCTCCTCATATTCCTCCTGTGTCCCCCATCTCCTCATATTCCTCCTGTGTCCCCCATCTCCTCATATTCCTCCTGTGTCCCCCATCTCCTCATATTCCCCCTGTGTCCCCCATCTCCTCATATTCCCCCCTGTGTCCCCCATCTCCCCATATTCCCTCCTGTGTCCCCCATCTCCTCATATCCCTCCTGTGTCCCCCATCTCCTCATATTCCTCCTGTGTCCCCCATTTCCTCATATTCCCTCCTGTGTCCCCCATCTCCTCATATTCCTCCTGTGTCCCCCATCTCCTCATATTCCTCCTGTGTCCCCCATCTCCTCATATTCCTCCTGTGTCCCCCCATCTCCCCATAATCCTCCTGTGTCCCCCATCTCCTCATATTCCCTCCTGTGTCCCCCATCTCCTCATATTCCCTCCTGTGTCCCCCATCTCCTCATATTCCCCCCTGTGTCCCCCATCTCCTCATATTCCCTCCTGTGTCCCCCCATCTCCTCATATTCCCCCCTGTGTCCCCCATCTCCCCATATTCCTCCTGTGTCCCCCATCTCCCCATATTCCCCCTGTGTCCCCCATCTCCTCATATTCCCTCCTGTGTCCCCCATCTCCTCATATTCCTCCTGTGTCCCCCATCTCCTCATATTCCTCCTGTGTCCCCCATCTCCTCATATTCCCTCCTGTGTCCCCCATCTCCTCATATTCCTCCTGTGTCCCCCATCCCCTCATATTCCCCCTGTGTCCCCCATCTCCTCATATTCCTCCTGTGTCCCCCATCTCCTCATATTCCTCCTGTGTCCCCCATCTCCTCATATTCCCTCCTGTGTCCCCCATCTCCTCATATTCCCCCCTGTGTCCCCATCTCCCCATATTCCTCCTGTGTCCCCCATCTCCTCATATTCCTCCTGTGTCCCCCATCTCCTCATATTCCCCCCTGTGTCCCCCCCATCTCCCCATATTCCTCCTGTGTCCCCCATCTCCCCATATTCCTCCTGTGTCCCCCATCTCCTCATATTCCTCCTGTGTCCCCCATCTCCCCATATTCCTCCTGTGTCCCCCATCTCATATTCCCCCTGTGTCCCCCATCTCCTCATATTCCCCCTGTGTCCCCATCTCCTCATATTCCCCCCTGTGTCCCCCATCTCCTCATATTCCTCCTGTGTCCCCCATCTCCCCATAATCCTCCTGTGTCCCCCATCTCCCCATATTCCTCCTGTGTCCCCCATCTCCCCATATTCCCTCCTGTGTCCCCCATCTCCCCATATTCCCCCCTGTGTCCCCCATCTCCCCATATTCCTCCTGTGTCCCCCATCTCCTCATATTCCCTCCTGTGTCCCCCATCTCCTCATATTCCTCCTGTGTCCCCCCATCTCCTCATATTCCCCCTGTGTCCCCCATCTCCTCATATTCCTCCTGTGTCCCCCATCTCCTCATATTCCCTCCTGTGCCCCCCATCTCCTCATATTCCTCCTGTGTCCCCCCATCTCCTCATATCCCTCCTGTGTCCCCCATCTCCTCATATCCCTCCTGTGTCCCCCATCTCCTCATATTCCCCCCTGTGTCCCCCATCTCCCCATATTCCTCCTGTGTCCCCCATCTCCCCATATTCCTCCTGTGTCCCCCATCTCCCCATATTCCCTCCTGTGTCCCCATCTCTTCATATTCCCCCCTGTGTCCCCCATCTCCTCATATTCCCCCCTGTATCCCCCATCTCCTCATATTCCTCCTGTGTCCCCCATCTCCTCATATTCCCTCCTGTGTCCCCCATCTCCCCATATTCCCCCTGTGTCCCCCATCTCCTCATATTCCTCCTGTGTCCCCCATCTCCTCATATTTCCCCTGTGTCCCCCATCTCCTCATATTCCTCCTGTGTCCCCCATCTCCTCATATTCCTCCTGTGTCCCCCATCTCCTCATATTCCTCCTGTGTCCCCCATCTCCCCATATTCCCCCCCCTGTGTCCCCCATCTCCCCATATTCCCTCCTGTGTCCCCCATCTCCTCATATTCCTCCTGTGTCCCCCATCTCCTCATATTCCCCCTGTGTCCCCCATCTCCCCATATTCCCCCCTGTGTCCCCCATCTCCTCATATTCCCTCCTGTGTCCCCCATCTCCTCATATTCCTCCTGTGTCCCCCATCTCCTCATATTCCTCCTGTGTCCCCCATCTCCTCATATTCCCTCCTGTGTCCCCCCATCTCCTCATATTCCCCCTGTGTCCCCCATCTCCTCATATTCCTCCTGTGTCCCCCATCTCCTCATATTCCTCCTGTGTCCCCCATCTCCTCATATTCCCCCTGTGTCCCCCATCTCCTCATATTCCTCCTGTGTCCCCCATCTCCTCATATTACCCCCTGTGTCCCCCATCTCCTCATATTCCCTCCTGTGTCCCCCATCTCCCCATATTCCTCCTGTGTCCCCATCTCCTCATATTCCTCCTGTGTCCCCCATCTCCTCATATTCCCCCCTGTGTCCCCCCATCTCCTCATATTCCCCCCTGTGTCCCCCCATCTCCTCATATTCCCTCCTGTGTCCTCCCATCTCCTCATATTCCCCCTGTGTCCCCCATCTCCCCATATTCCTCCTGTGTCCCCCATCTCCTCATATTCCCCCCTGTGTCCCCCATCTCCTCATATTCCCCCCTGTGTCCCCCATCTCCTCATATTCCTCCTGTGTCCCCCATCTCCTCATATCCCTCCTGTGTCTCCCATCTCCTCATATTCCCCCTGTGTCCCCCATCTCCCCATATTCCCCCTGTGTCCCCCATCTTCTCATATTCCCCCCTGTGTCCCCCATCTCCTCATATTCCCCCTGTGTCCCCCATCTCCCCATATTCCCCCCTGTGTCCCCCATCTCCTCATATTCCCCCCTGTGTCCCCCATCTTCTCATATTCCCCCTGTGTCCCCCATCTCCTCATATTCCCTCCTGTGTCCCCCATCTCCTCATATTCCCTCCTGTGTCCCCCATCTCCCCATATTCCCCCCCTGTGTCCCCCATCTCCTCATATTCCCCCCTGTGTCCCCCATTTCCTCATATTCCTCCTATGTCCCCCATCTCCTCATATTCCCCCCTGTGTCCCCCATCTCCTCATATTCCCTCCTGTGTCCCCCATCTCCCCATATTCCCTCCTGTGTCCCCCATCTCCTCATATTCCTCCTGTGTCCCCATCTCCTCATATTCCCCCTGTGTCCCCCATCTCCTCATATTCCCTCCTGTGTCCCCCATCTCCTCATATTCCCCCCTGTGTCCCCCATCTCCTCATATTCCCCCCTGTGTCCCCCATCTCCTCATATTCCCCCTGTGTCCCCCATCTCCTCATATTCCTCCTGTGTCCCCCATCTCCTCATATTCCCTCCTGTGTCCCCCATCTCATATTCCCCCTGTGTCTCCCATCTCCTCATATTCCCCCCTGTGTCCCCCATCTCCTCATATTCCCTCCTGTGTCCCCCATCTCCTCATATTCCTCCTGTGTCCCCCATCTCCTCATATTCCTCCTGTGTCCCCCATCTCCCCATATTCCCTCCTGTGTCCCCCCATCTCCCCATATTCCCCCCTGTGTCCCCCATCTCCTCATATTCCTCCTGTGTCCCCCATCTCCTCATATTCCTCCTGTGTCCCCCCATCTCCCCATAATCCTCCTGTGTCCCCCATCTCCTCATATTCCCCCCTGTGTCCCCCATCTCTCCATATTCCTCCTGTGTCCCCCATCTCCCCATATTCCTCCTGTGTCCCCCCTCTCCCCATATTCCCCCTGTGTCCCCCATCTCCTCATATCCCCTCCTGTGTCCCCCATCTCCTCATATTCCCCCCTGTGTCCCCCATCTCATATTCCTCCTGTGTCCCCCATCTCCTCATATTCCCCCCTTTGTCCCCCATCTCCTCATATTCCCCCCTGTGTCCCCCATCTCCATATATTCCTCCTGTGTCCCCCCATCTCCTCATATTCCCTCCTGTGTCCCCCATCTCCTCATATTCCTCCTGTGTCCCCCATCTCCTCATATTCCCCCTGTGTCCCCCCATCTCCTCATATTCCCCCCTGTGTCCCCCATCTCCTCATATTCCCCCTGTGTCCCCCATCTCCTCATATTCCCCCTGTGTCCCCCATCTCCTCATATTCCTCCTGTGTCCCCCATCTCCTCATATTCTCCCTGTGTCCCCCATCTCCTCATATTCCTCCCTGTGTCCCCCATCTCCTCATATTCCCTCCTGTGTCCCCCATCTCCTCATATTCCCCCTGTGTCCCCCATCTCCTCATATCCCTCCTGTGTCCCCCATCTCCTCATATTCCCCCCTGTGTCCCCATCTCCTCATATTCCCCCCTGTGTCCCCCATCTCCTCATATTCCCCCCTGTGTCCCCCATCTCCTCATATTCCTCCTGTGTCCCCCATCTCCTCATATTCCTCCTGTGTCCCCCATCTCCTCATATCCCTCCTGTGTCCCCCATCTCTCCATATTCCCCCCTGTGTCCCCCATCTCCTCATATTCCTCCTGTGTCCCCCATCTCCTCATATTCCCTCCTGTGTCCCCCATCTCCCCATATTCCCCCTGTGTCCCCCATCTCCCCATATTCCTCCTGTGTCCCCCCCATCTCCTCATATTCCCTCCTGTGTCCCCCATCTCCTCATATTCCTCCTGTGTCCCCATCTCCTCATATTCCCCCCCTGTGTCCCCCATCTCCTCATATTCCCCCTGTGTCCCCCATCTCCTCATATTCCTCCTGTGTCCCCCATCTCCTCATATTCCCTCCTGTGTCCCCCATCTCCTCATATTCCTCCTGTGTCCCCCATCTCCTCATATCCCCTCCTGTGTCCCCCATCTCCTCATATTCCTCCCTGTGTCCCCCATCTCCCCATATTCCTCCTGTGTCCCCCATCTCCTCATATTCCCCCCTGTGTCCCCCATCTCCCCATATTCCTCCTGTGTCCCCCTTTCCCCCATATTCCCTCCTGTGTCCCCCATCTCCTCATATTCGTCCTGTGTCCCCCATCTCCTCATATTCCTCTGTGTTCCCCCATCTCCCCATATCCTCCTGTGTCCCCCATCTCCTCATATTCCCCCCTGTGTCCCCATCTCCTCATATTCCCCCTGTGTCCCCCATCTCCCCATATTCCTCCTGTGTCCCCCATCTCCTCATATTCCCCTCCTGTGTCCCCCATCTCCTCATATTCCTCCTGTGTCCCCCATCTCCTCATATCCCCTCCTGTGTCCCCCATCTCCTCATATTCCTCCCTGTGTCCCCCATCTCCCCATATTCCCTCCTGTGTCCCCCATCTCCCCATATTCCTCCTGTGTCCCCCATCTCTTCATATTCCCCCCTGTGTCCCCCATCTCCCCATATTCCCCCCTGTGTCCCCCCATCTCCTCATATTCCTCCTGTGTCCCCCATCTCCCCATATTCCCTCCTGTGTCCCCCATCTCCTCATATTCCCCCTGTGTCCCCCATCTCCTCATATTCCCCTCCTGTGTCCCCCATCTCCCCATATTCCCCCCTGTGTCCCCCCCATCTCCTCATATTCCTCCTGTGTCCCCATCTCCCCATATTCCCTCCTGTGTCCCCCATCTCCTCATATTCCCCCTGTGTCCCCCATCTCCTCATATTCCCTCCTGTGTCCCCCATCTCCTCATATTCCCCCTGTGTCCCCCATCTCCTCATATTCCTCCTGTGTCCCCCATCTCCTCATATCCCTCCTGTGTCCCCCATCTCCTCATATTCCCCCCTGTGTCCCCATCTCCTCATATTCCCCCCTGTGTCCCCCATCTCCTCATATTCCTCCTGTGTCCCCCATCTCCTCATATTCCCCCCTGTGTCCCCCATCTCCTCATATTCCTCCTGTGTCCCCCATCTCCTCATATTCCCCCCTGTGTCCCCCATCTCCTCATATTCCCCCCTGTGTCCCCCATCTCCTCATATTCCTCCTGTGTCCCCCATCTCCTCATATTCCTCCTGTGTCCCCCATCTCCTCATATTCCTCCTGTGTCCCCCATCTCCTCATATCCCTCCTGTGTCCCCCATCTCCTCATATTCCTCCTGTGTCCCCCATCTCATATTCCTCCTGTGTCCCCCCATCTCCTCATATTCCTCCTGTGTCCCCCATCTCCTCATATTCCCCCCTGTGTCCCCCATCTCCCCATATTCCTCCTGTGTCCCCCATCTCCCCATATTCCCCCCTGTGTCCCCCATCTCCTCATATTCCTCCTGTGTCCCCCATCTCCTCATATTCCCCCCTGTGTCCCCCATCTCCCCTTCTCCCTCCTGTGTCCCCCATCTCCCCATATTCCCTCCTGTGTCCCCCATCTCCCCATATTCCCCCCTGTGTCCCCCATCTCCCCATATTCCTCCTGTGTCCCCCCATCTCCCCATATTCCCTCCTGTGTCCCCCATCTCCTCATATTCCTCCTGTGTCCCCCATCTCCCCATATTCCCCCCTGTGTCCCCCATCTCCCCATATTCCCCCCTGTGTCCCCCATCTCCCCATATTCCCCCCTGTGTCCCCCATCTCCCCATATTCCCCCCTGTGTCCCCCATCTCCTCATATTCCCCCGTGTCCCCCATCTCCTCATATTCCTCCAGTGTCCCCCATCTCCCCATATTCCCCCCTGTGTCCCCCATCTCCTCATATTCCTCCTGTGTCCCCCATCTCCCCATATCCCTCCTGTGTCCCCCATCTCCTCATATTCCCTCCTGTGTCCCCCCATCTCCTCATATTCCTCCTGTGTCCCCCATCTCCTCATATTCCCCCCTGTGTCCCCCATCTCCCCATATTCCCCCCTGTGTCCCCCATCTCCCCATATTCCTCCTGTGTCCCCCATCTCCTCATATTCCCCCCTGTGTCCCCCATCTCCTCATATTCCTCCAGTGTCCCCCATCTCCCCATATTCCCTCCTGTGTCCCCCATCTCCTCATATTCCTCCTGTGTCCCCCATCTCCTCATATTCCCCCCCCTGTGTCCCCCATCTTCTCATATTCCTCCAGTGTCCCCCATCTCCCCATATTCCTCCTGTGTCCCCCATCTCCCCATATTCCCCCCTGTGTCCCCCATCTCCCCATATCCCCCCCCATGTCCCCCATCTCCTCATATTCCCTCCTGTGTCCCCCATCTCCCCATATTCCCCCTGTGTCCCCCATCTCCTCATATTCCCTCCTGTGTCCCCATCTCCTCATATTCCCCCCTGTGTCCCCCATCTCCTCATATTCCTCCTGTGTCCCCCCATCTCCTCATATTCCCCCCTGTATCCCCCATCTCCTCATATTCCCCTCCTGTGTCCCCCATCTCCTCATATTCCTCCTGTGTCCCCCATCTCCTCATATTCCTCCTGTGTCCCCCATCTCCTCATATTCCTCCTGTGTCCCCCATCTCCCCATATTCCTCCTGTGTCCCCCATCTCCTCATATTCCCTCCTGTGTCCCCCATCTCCTCATATTCCTCCTGTGTCCCCCATCTCCTCATATTCCTCCTGTGTCCCCCATCTCCTCATATTCCTCCTGTGTCCCCCATCTCCTCATATTCCCCCCTGTGTCCCCCATCTCCTCATATTCCTCCTGTGTCCCCCATCTCCTCATATTCCCCCTGTGTCCCCCCATCTCCTCATATTCCTTCTGTGTCCCCCATCTCCTCATATTCCCCCCTGTGTCCCCCATCTCCTCATATTCCTCCTGTGTCCCCCATCTCCTCATATTCCTCCTGTGTCCCCCATCTCCTCATATTCCTCCTGTGTCCCCCATCTCCCCATATTCCCTCCTGTGTCCCCCCATCTCCCCATATTCCCCCCTGTGTCCCCCATTTCCTCATATTCCTCCTGTGTCCCCCATCTCCTCATATTCCTCCTGTGTCCCCCATCTCCTCATATTCCCCCTGTGTCCCCCCATCTCCTCATATTCCCCCCTGTGTCCCCACTCTCCCCTATTCCTCCTGTGTCCCCCATCTCCTCATATTCCCCCTGTGTCCCCCATCTCCCTATATCCTCCTGTGTCCCCCATCTCCTCATATTCCTCCTGTGTCCCCCATCTCCTCATATTCCTCCTGTGTCCCCCATCTCCTCATATTCCCCCTGTGTCCCCCATCTCCTCAATCACTTCCTTCTGTGTCCCCCATCTCCTCATATTCTCCTGTGTCCCCCCCCATCTCTCATATTCCCTCCTGTGTCCCCATCTCCCAATTCCCCCCTGGTCCCCCATCTCCCATATTTCCCCCTGTTGTCCCCCATCTCCTCATATTCCTCCCTGTGTCCCCCATCTCCCCATATTCCCCCCTGTGTCCCCCATCTCCCCATATTCCTCCTGTGTCCCCCATCTCCCCATATTCCCTCCTGTGTCCCCCCATCTCCCCATATTCCTCCTGTGTCCCCCATCTCCTCATATTCCCTCCTGTGTCCCCATCTCCTCATATTCCCCCCTGTGTCCCCCATCTCCCCATATTCCTCCTGTGTCCCCCATATTCCCTCCTGTGTCCCCCCATCTCCCCATATTCCTCCTGTGTCCCCCATCTCCTCATATTCCCTCCTGTGTCCCCCATCTCCTCATATTCCCCCCTGTGTCCCCCATCTCCCCATATTCCTCCTGTGTCCCCCATCTCCTCATATTCCTCCTGTGTCCCCCATCTCCTCATATTCCCCCCTATGTCCCCCATCTCCTCATATTCCCTCCTGTGTCCCCCATTTCCTCATATTCCTCCTGTGTCCCCCCATCTCCTCATATTCCCTCCTGTGTCCCCCATCTCCTCATATTCCCTCCTGTGTCCCCCATCTCCTCATATTCCTCCTGTGTCCCCCATCTCCCCATATTCCTCCTGTGTCCCCCATCTCCTCATATTCCCTCCTGTGTCCCCCATCTCCCCATATTCCTCCTGTGTCCCCCATCTCCTCATATTCCTCCTGTGTCCCCCATCTCCTCATATTCCTCCTGTGTCCCCCATCTCCTCATATTCCCCCCTGTGTCCCCCATCTCCCCATATTCCCCCTGTGTCCCCCATCTCCTCATATTCCTCCTGTGTCCCCATCTCCCCATATTCCTCCTGTGTCCCCCCATCTCCTCATATTCCCTCCTGTGTCCCCCATCTCCCCATATTCCTCCTGTGTCCCCCATCTCCTCATATTCCTCCTGTGTCCCCCATCTCCTCATATTCCTCCTGTGTCCCCCATCTCCTCATATTCCCCCCTGTGTCCCCATCTCCCCATATTCCCCCTGTGTCCCCCATCTCCTCATATTCCTCCTGTGTCCCCCATCTCCTCATATTCCCCCCTGTGTCCCCCATCTCCTCATATTCCCCCCTGTGTCCCCCATCTCCCCATATTCCCCCTGTGTCCCCCATCTCCTCATATTCCTCCTGTGTCCCCCATCTCCTCATATTCCCCCCTGTGTCCCCCATCTCCCCATATTCCCCCTGTGTCCCCCATCTCCCCATATTCCCTCCTGTGTCCCCCATCTCCCCATATTCCCTCCTGTGTCCCCCATCTCCCCATATTCCCCCTGTGTCCCCCATCTCCTCATATTCCCCACTGTGTCCCCCATCTCCCCATATTCCCCCTGTGTCCCCCATCTCCTCATATTCCCCCTGTATCCCCCATCTCCTCATATTCCCCCCTGTGTCCCCCCATCTCCTCATATTCCTCCTGTGTCCCCCATCTCCCCATATTCCTCCTGTGTCCCCCATCTCCTCATATTCCCTCCTGTGTCCCCATCTCCTCATATTCCTCCTGTGTCCCCCATCTCATATTCCTCCTGTGTCCCCAATCTCCTCATATTCCTCCTGTGTCCCCCATCTCCTCATATTCCCTCCTGTGTCCCCCATCTCTCCATATTCCTCCTGTGTCCCCCATCTCCTCATATTCCCCCCTGTGTCCCCCCATCCCCTCATATTCCCTCCTGTGTCCCCCATCTCCTCATATTCCCCCTGTGTCCCCCCATCTCCTCATATTCCTCCTGTGTCCCCCATCTCCTCATATTCCCCCCTGTGTCCCCCATCTCCTCATATTCCCTCCTGTGTCCCCCATCTCCTCATATTCCCCCCTGTGTCCCCCATCTCCTCATATTCCCTCCTGTGTCCCCCATCTCCTCATATTCCCCCCTGTGTCCCCCCATCTCCCCATATTCCTCCTGTGTCCCCCATCTCCTCATATTCCCCCCTGTGTCCCCCATCTCCTCATATTCCCTCCTGTGTCCCCCATCTCCTCATATTCCTCCTGTGTCCCCCATCTCCCCATATTCCCCCCTGTGTCCCCCCATCTCCTCATATTCCCCCCTGTGTCCCCCATCTCCTCATATTCCTCCTGTGTCCCCCATCTCCTCATATTCCCCCCTGTGTCCCCCCATCTCCTCATATTCCTCCTGTGTCCCATCTCCTCATATTCCTCCTGTGTCCCCCATCTCCCCATATTCCTCCTGTGTCCCCCATCTCCTCATATTCCCCCCTGTGTCCCCCATCTCCTCATATTCCTCCTGTGTCCCCCATCTCCTCATATTCCTCCTGTGTCCCCCATCTCCTCATATTCCCCCCTGTGTCCCCCCATCTCCTCATATTCCTCCTGTGTCCCATCTCCTCATATTCCTCCTGTGTCCCCCATCTCCCCATATTCCTCCTGTGTCCCCCATCTCCCCATATTCCCCCCTGTGTCCCCCCATCTCCTCATATTCCCCCCTGTGTCCCCCATCTCCTCATATTCCTCCTGTGTCCCCCATCTCCTCATATTCCTCCTGTGTCCCCCATCTCCTCATATTCCCCCCTGTGTCCCCCCATCTCCTCATATTCCTCCTGTGTCCCATCTCCTCATATTCCTCCTGTGTCCCCCATCTCCCCATATTCCCCCCTGTGTCCCCCCATCTCCTCATATTCCTCCCTGTGTCCCCATCTCCCCATATTCCCTCCTGTGTCCCCCATCTCCCCATATTCCCTCCTGTGTCCCCCATCCTCCCATATTCCTCCCTGTGTCCCCCCATCTCCTCATAATTCCCCCCTGTGTCCCCATCTCCCTCATATTCCCCCCTGTTTCCCCCATCTCCCTCATATTCCTCCTGTGTCCCCCATCTCCTCATATTCCTCCTGTGTCCCCCCATCTCCCCATATTCCCTCCTGTGTCCCCCATCTCCCCATATTCCCCCCTGTGTCCCCCCATCTCCTCATATCCCCCCTGTGTCCCCCATCTCCTCATATTCCCTCCTGTGTCCCCCATCTCCTCATATTTCCTCCTGTGTCCCCCATCTCCTCATATTCCTCCTGTGTCCCCCCATCTCCCATATTCCCCCTCTGTGTCCCCCATCTCCCCATATTCCCCTCTGTGTCCCCCATCTCCCTCATATTCCCACCTGTGTCCCCCATCTCCTCATATTCCCCCCTGTGTCCCCCCATTCTCCTCATATTCCTCCTGTGTCCCCCATCTCCTCATATTCCATCCTGTGTCCCCCATCTCCCCATATCCCCCCTGTGTCCCCCATCTCCTCATATTCCCTCCTGTGTCCCCCAATCCTCATATCCCCTCTGTGTCCCCCATCTCCCTCATATTCCTCCTGTGTCCCCCTATCTCCCATATTCCCCCCTGTGTCCCCCCTCTCCTCCATATTCCCACCTGTGTCCCCCATCTCCTCATATTCCCCCCTGTGTCCCCCATCTCCTCATATTCCTCCTGTGTCCCCCATCTCCTCATATTCCTCCTGTGTCCCCCATCTCCTCATATCTTCCCCCTGTTGTCCCCCCATCTCCTCATATTCCCCCCTGGTGTCCCCCAATCTCCTCATTCCCCCCTGTGTCCCCATCTCCTCATATTCCCCTGTGTCCCACCATCTCCCTCATTTCCTCCTGTGTCCCCCATCCTCTCATATTCCCCCTGTGTCCCCCATCTCCTCATATTCCTCCCTATGTCCCCCATCTCCTCATATTCCCCCCCTGTGTCCCCCATCTCCTCATATTCCCCCCCTGTGTCCCCATCTCCTCATATTCCTCCTGTGTCCCCCATCTCCTCATATTCCCTCCTGTGTCCCAATCTCCTCATATCCCCCCTGTGTCCCCCCATATCCTCATATTCCTCCTGTGTCCCCATCTCCTCATATTCCCCCCTGTGTCCCACATCTCCTCATATCATATTCCCCCTGTGTCCCCCATCTCCTCCTATTCCTCCTGTGTCCCCCCATCTTCCCTCCAATTCACTCCTGTGTCCCCCCTCTCCTCAATATTCCCCCTGTGTCCCCCATCTCCCCATATTCCCCCTGTGTCCCCCCATCTCCTCATATTCCTCCTGTGTCCCCCATCTCCTCATATTCCCTCCCTGTGTCCCCCCATCTACCCATATTCCCCCCTGTGTCCCCCATCTCCTCATATTCCCCCCCTGTGTCCCCCATCTCCCCATATTCCCCCTGTGTCCCCCATCTCCCCATATCCCCTCCTGTGTCCCCCATCTCCTCATATTCCTCCTGTGTCCCCCATCTCCTCATATTCCCCCCTGTGTCCCCCATCTCCTCATATTCCCCCCTGTGTCCCCCATCTCCTCATATTCCCCCCTGTGTCCCCCCATCTCCTCATATTCCCCCTGTGTCCCCCATTTCCTCATATTCCTCCTGTGTCCCCCATCTCCCCATATCCCTCCTGTGTCCCCCCATTTCCTCATATTCCCCCCTGTGTCCCCCATTTCCTCATATTCCTCCTGTGTCCCCCATCTCCTCATACTCCTGCTATGTTCCCCATCTCCTCATATTTCCTCCTGTGTCCCCCATCTCCTCATATTCCTCCTGTGTCCCCCATCTCCTCATATTCCTCCTGTGTCCCCCATCTCCTCATATTCCTCCTGTGTCCCCCATCTCCTCATATTTCCTCCTGTGTCCCCCATCTCCTCATATTCCCTCCTGTGTCCCCCCATCTCCTCATATTACCCCCTGTGTCCCCCATCTCCTCATATTCCCCCCTGTGTCCCCCATCTCCTCATATTCCCCCCTGTGTCCCCCATCTCCTCATATTCCCTCCTGTGTCCCCCATCTCCTCATATTCCCACCTGTGTCCCCCATCTCCTCATATTCCCCCCCTGTGTCCCCCATCTCCTCATATTCCCCCTGTGTCCCCCCATCTCCTCATATTCCCCCCTGTGTCCCCCATCTCCCCATATTCCTCCTGTGTCCCCCCATCTCACCTATTCCCTCCTGTGTCCCCCCATCTCCTCATATTCCCCCTGTGTCCCCCATCTCCTCATATTCCTCCTGTGTCCCCCATCTCCTCATATTCCTCCTGTGTCCCCATCTCCTCATATTCCTCCTGTGTCCCCCATCTCCTCATATTCCTCCTGTGTCCCCATCTCCTCATATTCCCCCCTGTGTCCCCCATCTCCTCATATTCCCTCCTGTGTCCCCCATCTCCTCATATTCCTCCTGTGTCCCCCATCTCCTCATATTCCTCCTGTGTCCCCCATCTCCTCATATTCCCTCCTGTGTCCCCCATCTCTCCATATTCCTCCTGTGTCCCCCATCTCCCCATATTCCCCCCTGTGTCCCCCCATCTCCCCATATTCCCTCCTGTGTCCCCCATCTCCTCATATCCCTCCTGTGTCCCCCATCTCCCCATATTCCCCCCTGTGTCCCCCATCTCCCCATATTCCTCCTGTGTCCCCCATCTCCCCATATTCCCCCTGTGTCCCCCATCTCCCCATATTCCCCCCTGTGTCCCCCATCTCTCCATATTCCTCCTGTGTCCCCCATCTCCTCATATTCCTCCTGTGTCCCCCATCTCCTCATATTCCTCCTGTGTCCCCCATCTCCCCATATTCCCTCCTGTGTCCCCCATCTCCTCATATTCCTCCTGTGTCCCCCCATCTCCCCATATTCCCCCCTGTGTCCCCCATCTCCTCATATTCCTCCTGTATCCCCCATCTCCTCATATTCCTCCTGTGTCCCCCATCTCCTCATATTCCCCCCTGTGTCCCCCATCTCCTCATATTCCCCCCTGTATCCCCCATCTCCTCATATTCCTCCTGTGTCCCCCATCTCCCCATATTCCCCCCTGTGTCCCCCATCTCCTCATATTCCCCCCTGTGTCCCCCATCTCCCCATATTCCCTCCTGTGTCCCCCATCTCCTCATATTCCTCCTGTGTCCCCCATCTCCTCATATTCCTCCTGTGTCCCCCATCTCCCCATATTCCCCCCTGTGTCCCCCATCTCCTCATATTCCCCCCTGTGTCCCCCATCTCCCCATATTCCTCCTGTGTCCCCCATCTCCCCATATTCCCTCCTGTGTCCCCCATCTCCTCATATTCCTCCTGTGTCCCCCATCTCCTCATATTCCTCCTGTGTCCCCCATCTCCCCATATTCCTCCTGTGTCCCCCATCTCCTCATATTCCTCCTGTGTCCCCCATCTCCTCATATTCCCTCCTGTGTCCCCCATCTCCTCATATTCCCCCCTGTGTCCCCCATCTCCTCATATTCCCCCCTGTGTCCCCCCATCTCCTCATATTCCTCCTGTGTCCCCCATCTCCTCATATTCCCCCTGTGTCCCCCATCTCCTCATATTCCTCCTGTGTCCCCCATCTCCTCATATTCCCCCCTGTGTCCCATCTCCCCATATTCCCCCCTGTGTCCCCCATCTCCTCATATTCCTCCTGTGTCCCCCATCTCCTCATATTCCTCCTGTGTCCCCCCATCTCCCCATAATCCTCCTGTGTCCCCCATCTCCTCATATTCCCTCCTGTGTCCCCCCATCTCCCCATATTCCCTCCTGTGTCCCCCATCTCCCCATATCCCCCCTGTGTCCCCCATCTCCTCATATTCCCTCCTGTGTCCCCCATCTCCCCATATTCCCTCCTGTGTCCCCCATCTCCTCATATTCCTCCTGTGTCCCCCATCTCCTCATATTCCCCCCTGTGTCCCCCCCATCATCCCTCATACTTCCCCCCCTGTGTCCCTCCATCTCCTCATATTCCCCCTGTGTCCCCATCTCCTCATATTCCTCCTGTGTCCCCCAATCTCCTCATATTCCCCCTGTGTCCCCCATCTCCCCATATTACCCCCTGTGTCCCCATCTCCTCATCTTCCCCCCTCGTGTCCCCCATCTCCTCATATTCCTTCCCTGTGTCCCACATCCTCCTCATATTCCCCCTGTGTCCCCCATCTCCATCCATATTCCCCCCTTGTTGTCCCCCCATCTCCTCATATTCCTCCGGTGTCCCCCATCTCCTCATATTCCCCCCTGTGTCCCCCATCTCACCATATTCCCCCCTGTGTCCCCCATCTCCTCATATTCCCCCCTGTGTCCCCCCATCTCCTCATATTCCCCCCTGTGTCCCCCCATCTCCTCATATTCCCCCTGTGTCCCCCCATCTCCCCATATTCCCCCCTGTGTCCCCCATCTCCTCATATTCCCTCCTGTGTCCCCCATCTCCTCATATTCCCCCCTGTGTCCCCCATCTCCCCATATTCCCCCCTGTGTCCCCCATCTCCTCATATTCCCCCCTGTGTCCCCCATCTCCCCATATTCCTCCTGTGTCCCCCATCTCCTCATATTCCCCCCTGTGTCCCCCATCTCCCCATATTCCTCCTGTGTCCCCCATCTCCCCATATTCCCCCTGTGTCCCCCATCTCCTCATATTCCTCCTGTGTCCCCCCATCTCCTCATATTCCCCCCTGTGTCCCCCATCTCCCCATATTCCTCCTGTGTCCCCCATCTCCCCATATTCCCCCCCCTGTGTCCCCCATCTCCCCATATTCCCTCCTGTGTCCCCCATCTCCTCATATTCACCCCTGTGTCCCCCATCTCCTCATATTCCCTCCTGTGTCCCCCATCTCCTCATATTCCCTCCTGTGTCCCCCATCTCCTCATATTCCCCCCTGTGTCCCCCATCTCCTCATATTCCCCCTGTGTCCCCCATCTCCCCATATTCCCCCTGTGTCCCCCATCTCCCCATATTCCCCCCTGTGTCCCCCATCTCCTCATATTCCCTCCTGTGTCCCCCATCTCCTCATATTCCCTCCCTGTGTCCCCCCATCTCCTCATATTCCCCCCTGTGTCCCCCATCTCCTCACTATTCCCCCTGTGTCCCCCCATCTCCTCAATATTCCCTCCTGTGTCCCCCCACATCTCCCCATATTCCCCCTGTGTCCCCCATCATCCCCATATTCACCCTGTGTCCCCCATCTCACTCATATTCCCCCCTGTGTCCCCATCTCCTCATATTCCTCCTGTGTCCCCCATCTCTCATATTCCCCTGTGTCCCCCATCTCTCATATCCCCCCCTGTGTCCCCCACATCTCCTTATAATCCCCCCCCCCCGTGTCCCCCTATCTCCCCATATTCCCCCCTGTGTCCCACATCTCCTCATATTCCTCCTGTGTCCCCCCATCTCCTCATATTCCTCCTGTGTCCCCCATCTCCTCATATTCCCCCCTGTGTCCCCCATCTCCTCATATTCCCTCCTGTGTCCCCCAATTCCTCATATTCCCCCTGTCCCCCATCTCTCCATATTCCTCCTGTGTCCCCCCATCTCCTCATATCCCTCCTGTGTCCCCCCATTTCCTCATATTCCCCCCCTGTGTCCCCCCATTTCCTCATATTCCTCCCTATGTCCCCCATCTCCTCATATTCCTCCTGTGTCCCCCATCTCCTCATATTCCCTCCTGTGTCCCCCATCTCCTCATATTCCCCCCTGTGTCCCCATCTCCTCATATTCCCTCCTGTGTCCCCCATCCCCTCATATTCCTCCTGTGTCCCCCATCTCCTCATATTCCCCCACTGTGTCCCCCATCTCCTCATATTCCTCCTGTGTCCCCCCCTCTCCTCATATTCCTCCTGTGTCCCCCATCTCCTCATATTCCTCCTGTGTCCCCCAATCTCCTCATATTCCTCCTGTGTCCCCATCTCCCCATATTCCTCCTGTGTCCCCCATCTCCCATATTCCCCCCTGTGTCCCCCCATCTCCTCATATTCCCCCCTTTGTCCCCCATCTCCTCATATTCCCTCCTGTGTCCCCCATCTCCCATACTTCCCCTCCTGTGTCCCCCATCTCCCCATATTCCCTCCTGTGTCCCCAATCTCCTCATATTACCTCCTGTGTCCCCCATCTCCCCATATTCCCCCCTTTCGTCCCCCATCTCCCCCTATTCCTCCTGTTGTCCCCCCATCTCCCCATATTCCCCCTGTGTCCCCCATCTCCCATATTCCCCCTGTGTCCCCAATCTCCCATATTCCCCCTGTGTCCCCCATCTCCTCATATTCCTCCTTGGTCCCCCATCTCCTCATATTCCTCCTGTGTCCCCCATCTCCCCATATTCTCCTGTGTCCCCCATCTCCTCATATTCCTCCTGTGTCCCCCATCTCCCCATATTCCCCCCTGTGTCCCCATCTCCTCATATTCCTCCTGTGTCCCCATCTCCTCATATTCCTCCTGTGTCCCCCATCTCCTCATATTCCCCCCTGTGTCCCCCATCTCCTCATATTCCCCCCTGTATCCCCCATCTCCTCATATTCCTCCTGTGTCCCCCATCTCCCCATATTCCCCCCTGTGTCCCCCATCTCCTCATATTCCCCCCTGTGTCCCCCATCTCCCCATATTCCCTCCTGTGTCCCCCATCTCCTCATATTCCTCCTGTGTCCCCCATCTCCCCATATTCCCCCCTGTGTCCCCCATCTCCTCATATTCCCTCCTGTGTCCCCCATCTCCTCATATTCCCCCCTGTGTCCCCCATCTCCCCATATTCCTCCTGTGTCCCCCATCTCCCCATATTCCCTCCTGTGTCCCCCATCTCCCCATATTCCTCCTGTGTCCCCCATCTCCCCATATTCCCTCCTGTGTCCCCCATCTCCTCATATTCCTCCTGTGTCCCCCATCTCCTCATATTCCTCCTGTGTCCCCCATCTCCTCATATTCCTCCTGTGTCCCCCATCTCCTCATATTCCCTCCTGTGTCCCCCATCTCCCCATATTCCTCCTGTGTCCCCCATCTCCCCATATTCCCCCTGTGTCCCCCATCTCCTCATATTCCTCCCTGTGTCCCCCATCTCCCCATATTCCCCCCTGTGTCCCCATCTCTCATATTCCCCCCTGTGTCCCCCATCTCCTCATATTCCCCTCCTGTGTCCCCCATCTCCTCATATTCCCTCCTGTGTCCCCCATCTCCCCATATTCCCCCTGTGTCCCCCATCTCCTCATATTCCCCCCCTGTGTCCCCCCATCTCCTCATATTCCCCCTGTGTCCCCCCATCTCCTCATATTCCCCCCTGTGTCCCCCATCTCCTCATATTCCCTCCTGTGTCCCCCATCTCCTCATATTTCCTCCCTGTGTCCCCCATCTCCTCATATTCCCTCCTGTGTCCCCCATCTCCTCATATTCCTCCTGTGTCCCCCCATCTCCTCATATTCCCCCTGTGTCCCCCATCTCCTCATATTCCTCCCTGTGTCCCCCATCTCCCATAATTCCTCCCTGTGTCCCCCATCTCCTCATATTCCCCCCTGTGTCCCCCATCTCCTCATATTCTCCCTGTGTCCCCCATCTCCCCATATTCCCTCCTGTGTCCCCCATCTCCTCATATCTCCTCCTGTGTCCCCCATCTCCTCATATCCCCCTCCTGTGTCCCCCATCTCCTCATATTCCCTCCTGTGTCCCCCATCTCCCCATATTCCCCCTGTGTCCCCCATCTCCTCATATTCCTCCTGTGTCCCCCATCTCCTCATATTCCCCCCTGTGTCCCCCCATCTCCCCATATTCCTCCTGTGTCCCCCATCTCCCCATATTCCTCCCTGTGTCCCCCATCTCCTCATATTCCTCCAGTGTCCCCCATCTCCCCATATTCCCTCCTGTGTCCCCCATCTCCTCATATTCCCTCCTTTTCCCCCATCTCCTCATATTCCCTCCTGTGTCCCCCCATCTCCTCATTTCCCCCTGTGTCCCCATCTCATCATATTCCCTCCTGTGTCCCCCATCTCCTCATATTCCCTCCTGGTCCCCATCTCCCTCATATTCCCTCCTGTGTCCCCCATCTCCTCATATTCCCCCCTGTGTCCCCCATCCCCTCATATTCCCTCCTGTGTCCCCCATCTCCTCATATTCCCTCCTGTGTCCCCCATCTCCTCATATTCCTCCTGTGTCCCCCATCTCCTCATATTCCCTCCTGTGTCCCCATCTCCTCATATTCCTCCTGTGTCCCCCATCTCCTCATATTCCTCCTGTGTCCCCCATCTCCTCATATTCCTCCTGTGTCCCCCATCTCCCCATATTCCTCCTGTGTCCCCCATCTCCTCATATTCCCCCTGTGTCCCCCATCTCCTCATATTCCCTCCCTGTGTTCCCCCATCTCCTCATATTCCTCCTGTGTCCCCCATCTCCTCATATTCCCCCTGTGTCCCCCATCTCCTCATATTCCCCCTGTGTCCCCCATCTCCTCATATTCCCTCCTGTGTCCCCCATCTCCTCATATTCCTCCCGTGTCCCCCATCTCCCCATATTCCTCCTGTGTCCCCCATCTCCCCATATTCCCTCCTGTGCCCCCATCTCCCCATATTCCTCCTGTGTCCCCCATCTCCCCATATTCCCCCCTGTGTCCCCCATCTCCTCATATTCCCCCCTGTGTCCCCATCTCCCCATATTCCCCCCTGTGTCCCCCATCTCCTCATATTTCCCCCCTGTGTCCCCCATCTCCTCATATTCCTCCTGTGTCCCCCATCTCCTCATATTCCCCCTGTGTCCCCCCATCTCCCCATATTCCTCCTGTGTCCCCATCTCCCATATTCCCCCTGTGTCCCCCATCTCTCATATTCCTCCTGTGTCCCCCCATCTCCTCATATTCCCCCCTGTGTCCCCATCTCCTATATTCCCCTCCTGTGTCCCCCATCTCCCATATTCCTCCTGTGTCCCCCATCTCCTCATATTCCCCCTGTGGTCCCCCATCTCCCCATATTCCTCCTGGTCCCCCCATCTCCTCATATTCCTCCTGTGTCCCCCATCTCCTCATATTCCCTCCTGTGTCCCCCCATTCCCTCCCATATTCCCTCCTGTGTCCCCCATCTCCCCATAATTCCCTCCCTGTGTCCCCCACTCTCCTCATATTCCCTCCTGTGTCCCCCATCTCCCTCATATTCCTCCTGTGTCCCCATCTCCTCCATATTCCCCCCTGTGTCCCCCATCTCCTCATATTCCCTCCTGTGTCCCCCCATCTCCCTCATATTCCCTCCTGTGTCCCCCATCTCCTCATATTCCCTCCTGTGTCCCCCCACCCCCCCTATTCCCTCCTGTGTCCCCCATCTCCCCATATTCCCCCCCCTGTGTCCCCCATCTCCTCATATTCCCCCCTGTGTCCCCCATCTCATATATCCTCCTGTGTCCCCCCATCTCCTCATATTCCCCCCTTGTGTCCCCCATCTCCTCATATTCCTCCTGTGTCCCCCATCTCCTCATATTCCCTCCCTGTGTCCCCCATCTCCCCATATTCCTCCTGTGTCCCCCATCTCCTCATATTCCTCCTGTGTCCCCCATCTCCTCATATTCCCCCTGTGTCCCCCATCTCCTCATATCCCTCCTGTGTCCCCCATCTCCTCATATTCCCCCCTGTGTCCCCCATCTCCTCATATTCCCTCCTGTGTCCCCCATCTCCTCATATTCCCCCCTGTGTCCCCCATCTCCTCATATTCCCCCCTGTGTCCCCCATCTCCTCATATTCCCCCCTGTGTCCCCCATCTCCCCATATTCCCCCCTGTGTCCCCCATCTCCCCATATTCCTCCTGTGTCCCCCATCTCCTCATATTCCCCCTGTGTCCCCCCTCTCCTCATATTCCCTCCTGTGTCCCCCATCTCCTCATATTCCTCCTGTGTCCCCCATCTCCTCATATTCCCCCTGTGTCCCCCATCTCCCCATATTCCTCCTGTGTCCCCCATCTCCCCATATTCCTCCTGTGTCCCCCATCTCCCCATATTCCCCCCTGTGTCCCCCATCTCCTCATATTCCCCCCTGTTCGTCCCCCATACTCCTCAGTATTCCCTACCCTTGTGTCCCCCCCATCTCCCCATATTCACTGCCTGTGTCCCCCATACTCCTCATATTCCCGTCCTGTGTTCCCCCATCTCTCCCCCATGATGCCTCCTGTGTCCCCCATCTCCTCATATTCCTCCTGGGTCTCCCCATCTCCTCTAATATTCCTCCTGGGTCCCCCATCTCCCCATATTCCTCCTGTGTCCCCCATCTCCCCATATTCCTCCTGTGTCCCCCCATCTCCCCATATTCCCCCCTGTGTCCCCCATCTCCTCATATTCCCCCCTGTGTCCCCCATCTCCTCATATTCCCCCCTGTGTCCCCCCATCTCCCCATATTCCTCCTGTGTCCCCCATCTCCTCATATTCCCTCCTGTGTCCCCCATCTCCCCATATTCCTCCTGTGTCCCCCATCTCCTCATATTCCTCCTGTGTCCCCCATCTCCTCATATTCCTCCTGTGTCCCCCATCTCCTCATATTCCCTCCTGTGTCCCCCATCTCCCTCATATTCCCTCCTGTGTCCCCCATCTCCTCATATTCCCCCCTGTGTCCCCCATCTCCTCATATTCCTCCTCGTGTCCCCCATCTCCTCATATTCCTCCTGTGTCCCCCATCTCCTCATATTCCCCCCTGTGTCCCCCATCTCCTCATATTCCTCCTGTGTCCCCCATCTCCTCATATTCCCTCCTGTGTCCCCCATCTCCTCATATTCCTCCTGTGTCCCCCCATCTCCTCATATTCCCTCCTGTGTCCCCCATCTCCCCATATTCCCTCCTGTGTCCCCCCATCTCCTCATATTCCCTCCTGTGTCCCCCATTTCCCTCATATTCCTCCTGTGTCCCCCATCTCCTCATATTCCCTCCTGTGTCCCCCATCTCCCTCATATTCCCCCCTGTGTCCCCCATCTCCTCATATTCCCCCCTGTGTCCCCCATCTCCTCATATTCCCTCCTGTGTCCCCCATCTCCCCATATTCCCTCCCTGTGTCCCCCATCTCCTCATATTCCTCCTGTGTCCCCCATCTCCTCATATTCCCCCCTGTGTCCCCCATCTCCTCATATTCCCCACTGTGTCCCCCATCTCCTCATATTCCCCCTGTGTCCCCCATCTCCTCATATTCCTCCTGTGTCCCCATCTCCTCATATTCCCTCCTGTGTCCCCCATCTCCTCATATTCCCTCCTGTGTCCCCCATCTCCTCATATTCCCCCCTGTGTCCCCCATCTCCTCATATTCCCCCTGTGTCCCCCATCTCCTCATATTCCTCCTGTGTCCCCCATCTCCTCATATTCCCCCTGTGTCCCCCATCTCCTCATATTCCCCTCCTGTGTCCCCCATCTCCTCATATTCCCCCTGTGTCCCCCATCTCCTCATATTCCCCCCTGTGTCCCCCCATCTCCCCATATTCCTCCTGTGTCCCCCATCTCCTCATATTCCCTCCTGTGTCCCCCATCTCCCCATATTCCCCCTGTGTCCCCCATCTCCTCATATTCCTCCTGTGTCCCCCATCTCCTCATATTCCCTCCTGTGTCCCCCATCTCCTCATATTCCCTCCTGTGTCCCCCCCATCTCCCCATATTCCCCCCTGTGTCCCCCATCTCCCATATTCCTCCTGTGTCCCCCATCTCCTCATATTCCCCCTGTGATCCCCCATCTCCTCATATTCCTCCTGTGTCCCCATCTCCCCATATTCCCCCCTGTGTCCCCCATCTCCTCATATTCCCCCTGTGTCCCCCATCTCCCCATATTCCTCCTGTGTCCCCCATCTCCTCATATTCCTCCTGTGTCCCCCATCTCCTCATATTCCCCCTGTGTCCCCCATCTCCTCATATTCCCTCCTGTGTCCCCCATCTCCTCATATTCCCCTGTGTCCCCCATCTCCTCATATTCCCTCCTGTGTCCCCCATCTCCTCATATTCCTCCCTGTGTCCCCCATCTCCTCATATTCCCTCCTGTGTCCCCAATCTCCTCATATTCCTCCTGTGTCCCCCATCTCCTCATATTCCCTCCTGTGTCCCCCATCTCCTCATATTCCTCCCTGCTGTCCCCCATCTCCTCCATATTCCTCCTGTGTCCCCCATCTCCTCATATTCCCTCCTGTGTCCCCCATCTCCTCATATTCCTCCTGTGTCCCCCCATCTCCTCATATTCCCCCTGTGTCCCCCCATCTCCTCATATTCCTCCTGTGTCCCCCATCTCCTCATATTCCTCCTGTGTCCCCCATCTCCTCATATTCCCCCCTGTGTCCCCCATCTCCTCATATTCCCTCCTGTGTCCCCCATCTCATATTCCCTCCTGTGTCCCCCATCTCCTCATATTCCTCCTGTGTCCCCCATCTCCTCATATTCCCCCTGTGTCCCCCATCTCCTCATATTCCCCCTGTGTCCCCCATCTCCTCATATTCCCTCCTGTGTCCCCCATCTCCTCATATTCCCTCCTGTGTCCCCCATCTCCCCATATCCCCCCCCCCCCTGTGTCCCCCATCTCCCCATATTCCCTCCTGTGTCCCCCATCTCCTCATATTCCCCCCTGTGTCCCCCATCTCCTCATATTCCCTCCTGTGTCCCCCATCTCCTCATATTCCCTCCTGTATCCCCCATCTCCTCATATTCCTCCTGTGTCCCCCATCTCCTCATATTCCCCCTGTGTCCCCCATCTCCCCATATTCCTCCTGTGTCCCCCATCTCCTCATATTCCCCCTGTGTCCCCCATCTCCTCATATTCCCTCCTGTGTCCCCCATCTCCTCATATTCCTCCTGTGTCCCCCATCTCCTCATATTCCCCCCTGTGTCCCCCATCTCCTCATATTCCCTCCTGTGTCCCCATCTCCTCATATTCCTCCTGTGTCCCCCATCTCCTCATATTCCCCCCTGTGTCCCCCATCTCCTCATATTCCTCCTGTGTCCCCCATCTCCTCATATTCCTCCTGTGTCCCCCATCTCCTCATATTCCTCCCTGTGTCCCCCATCTCCCCATATTCCTCCTGTGTCCCCCATCTCCTCATATTCCTCCTGTGTCCCCATCTCCTCATATTCCCCCCTGTGTCCCCCATCTCCTCATATTCCTCCTGTGTCCCCCATCTCCTCATATTCCCCCTGTGTCCCCCATCTCCTCATATTCCTCCTGTGTCCCCCATCTCCTCATATTCCCCCTGTGTCTCCCATCTCCTCATATTCCCCCCTGTGTCCCCCATCTCCTCATATTCCTCCTGTGTCCCCCATCTCCTCATATTCCCCCCTGTGTCCCCCATCTCCTCATATCCCTCCTGTGTCCCCCATCTCCCCATATTCCCCCTGTGTCCCCCCATCTCCTCATATTCCTCCTGTGTCCCCCATCTCCTCATATTCCCCCTGTGTCTCCCATCTCCTCATATTCCCCCCTGTGTCCCCCATCTCCTCATATTCCTCCTGTGTCCCCCATCTCCTCATATTCCCCCCTGTGTCCCCCATCTCCTCATATCCCTCCTGTGTCCCCCATCTCCCCATATTCCCCCCTGTGTCCCCCATCTCCTCATATTCCCCCCTGTGTCCCCCATCTCCTCATATCCCTCCTGTGTCCCCCATCTCCCCATATTCCCCCCTGTGTCCCCCATCTCCTCATATTCCCCCCTGTGTCCCCCATCTCCTCATATTACCTCCTGTGTCCCCCATCTCCTCATATTCCCCCCTGTGTCCCTCATCTCCCCATATTCCCTCCTGTGTCCCCCATCTCCTCATATTCCCTCCTGTGTCCCCCATCTCCTCATATTCCCTCCTGTGTCCCCCATCTCCTCATATTCCCCCCTGTGTCCCCCATCTCCTCATATTCCTCCTGTGTCCCCCATCTCCTCATATTCCCTCCTGTGTCCCCCATCTCCTCATATTCCCCCTGTGTCCCCCATCTCCTCATATTCCCCCCTGTGTCCCCCATCTCCTCATATTCCCCCTGTGTCCCCCATCTCCCCATATTCCCCCCTGTGTCCCCCATCTCCTCATATTCCCCCCTGTGTCCCCCATCTCCCCATATTCCTCCTGTGTCCCCCCATCTCCTCATATTCCCCCGTGTCCCCCATCTCCTCATATTCCCCCTGTGTCCCCCATCTCCCCATATTCCCCCCTGTGTCCCCCATCTCCCCATATTCCTCCTGTGTCCCTCATCTCCTCACCTCACCAATGGCTCCCACACTGCTGCTGTGTCCTCCTGGCTGCTTATTGGTCAGGCTGATCACAGATCTCATGGAGCAGCCTGACCAGGAAGACATTACTGGCGGCTCCAGATCACTTCTAGATCGCAGCCCAGACACAGCCCAGAAACAGCAGGGGCGCCCATACAGTGCAGGAGCAGGGACGCCCATACAGTGCAGGAGCAGGGACGCCCATACAGTGCAGGAGCAGGGACGCCCATACAGTGCAGGAGCAGGGACGCCCATACAGTGCAGGAGCAGGGACGCCCATACAGTGCAGGAGCAGGGGCGCCCATACAGTGCAGGAGCAGGGGTGTCCATACAGTGCAGGTGCAGGGGCGCCCATACAGTGCAGGAGCAGGGGCGCCCATACAGTGCAGGGGCGCCCATACAGTGCAGGAGCAGGGACGCCCATACAGTGCAGGAGCAGGGGCGCCCATACAGTGCAGGAGCAGGGTCGCCCATACAGTGCAGGAGCAGGGACGCCTATACAGTGCAGGAGCAGGGACGCCCATACAGTGCAGGAGCAAAGGCGTCCATACAGTGCAGGAGCAAAGGCGTCCATACAGTGCAGGAGCAGGGGCGCCCATACAGTGCAGGAGCAGGGGCGCCCATACAGTGCAGGAGCAGGGGCGCCCATACAGTGCAGGAGCAGGGAGCTTATACAGTGCAGGAGCAGGGGCGGCCATACAGTGCAGGAGCAGGGACACCTATACAGTGCAGGAGCAGGGACGCCCATACAGTGCAGGAGCAAAGGCGTCCATACAGTGCAGGAGCAGGGGCGCCCATACAGTGCAGGAGCAGGGGCGCCCATACAGTGCAGGAGCAGGGGCGCCCATACAGTGCAGGAGCAGGGAGCTTATACAGTGCAGGAGCAGGGGCGGCCATACAGTGCAGGGGCAGGGGCGCCCATACAGTGCAGGAGCAGGGGCGCCCATACAGTGCAGGAGCAGGGAGCTTATACAGTGCAGGAGCAGGGGCGGCCATACAGTGCAGGAGCAGGGGCGGCCATACAGTGCAGGAGCAGGGGCGGCCATACAGTGCAGGAGCAGGGGCGCCCATACAGTGCAGGAGCAGGGGCGCCCATACAGTGCAGGAGCAGGGGCGCCCATACAGTGCAGGAGCAGGGGCGCCCATACAGTGCAGGAGCAGGGGCGCCCATACAGTGCAGGAGCAGGGGCGCCCATACAGTGCAGGAGCAGGGGCGCCCATACAGTGCAGGAGCAGGGGCGCCCATACAGTGCAGGAGCAGGGGCGCCCATACAGTGCAGGAGCAGGGAGCTTATACAGTGCAGGAGCAGGGGCGGCCATACAGTGCAGGAGCAGGGGCGCCCATACAGTGCACCCACCACCCGGGGAGGAGTGGAGCGGGTTGGACTGGATCCATCTTTTTCCCAGCACCAATGAGCAGAATACAGATGGGGAGGAAGCGCTTGGCTCTGTTCCTCCTGTAAATTCTCTCATCCCTCATTGTGGGTTTGTGATGGATTTCACTATTTTCTGTGTGTGCGGATGAGACTCTGCGTATTTGTGAGAAATTCTGCCGCTTGTGGAATCGTCCTACGGCTCCGTTCACACTTCTATTGTTTGTTTGTTTGAGAGACTCTGTTAGTTTTCCAGCATCTGAGCCGGTATATTTTTTCCACTCAAATCCTGCAAAATAAAGGGACAATCGACAAAAAAACAGACAAGCCCCATTCAAGTCAATGGCATCTCTCTGGTATTCATCTCTATCAGTTTATCTGTTATTGAACAAAGCGTCGGACTCTTTGGCTCTGGAGAAGCTCTCCGACCCTGACGCAGCGCATTAGTCCTAGTGTCGCCGCCCTCGTCATTGGTAACAGACACAGATATGGCGGCTTTCCACCTGCAGACTCCATCCATTTAGATGGCCAGCAGCAGCTGACGGCCCCTGTACTGTTACCATGCGGCAGGGGAGTGGGCACCTTCCTCTCAGATATCACAGAGCGTTATTATAATGTGTCTTTCATGTTATTATAGTGCTTTGTAGTAAAATAATTTGTCATCTTCTTCTTCACCAGTTGGTTCAATGTACGAGACCCTGGAAGATTCCTACAACATGAATCGCAACAGTGCAGGCGGCGGCCATTCTGCAAAGTACCAGAGCGGCAGCAGCTGGGGTTATCAGGTAAGAGTATGAGCCTCTGCGGCCGGTGGGAAAGACGTCCGATATGTGCTGAGCTGGCGGGATGAAGCCGCCTCATGTTATACAGAATATCCAGATGATCAGTGTGTAACGCAACGGACGAAGAGGGAATAAGGCAAACACGTAAGGTCCATGCTGTACAAGTATACGTGCTGTAACAGATATCACTCTAAACAATGGGAAGCCAATGGACCCTAATTGTGGATATGAAAAAAAAACCTTGTGACATTAGCGATGCCCTGACCCGTGAGGGTCACTTCGCAGTGCAGGTGTTGTGAGCGGGCAGGAAGCGGGGCAGCTGCAGGGTAGAGGATTGTCACAGTATAGGGCCTGAGGATGGCACAGCTGAGGGACCGGTCTGCAGATACTGCGGTAGAATTGCTACTGGGCATGCGATTCTTCGCTGTACCTAGTCAGGGCACCAGTAAACGGACACCAATGCCAGGGCTCAGTAACAGCGGTGGTTACAGGTTTATTGTAACTGAGGTAACTGGTAGCAACAGTCTCGTCCAGATGCAACCGGGTATATAGCAGACTTATATAGACAGAGCTAAGGTGGTGCTGCATAGGCTGAGGTGAAGCGTGCCGGATGATGGGAGTAGTAGTGAGAGAAGAATAGAGATGCTGGGTGGACTTAGAGTTATTGCGGTATGAATCTTGACTTGATGAGGAGATGAATAACAGGAACGACACCCAGATGAGAGGATACTCCAGGCACCTGAGCAGGCGGACAGCCAGGATCTGTACAGCAGAGCACCAGGTCCACTCTTCTGAAGGTGAAGAGGGCCGCAGGACACCTTATCTCCTTGAAGGTAGGAGACAGGAATACACAAGGTAGTATCTAAATCCCATACCGCAAAGGGACCTCACTGGGTGCGCGCACACAGCTCCCAGACAAGCCCCGCCCCAGCCGGATTTCATTGGCTGCTCCACTCCGGGCTCCCTATCAATTAAAATCAGACCCTGACGGACCCCCGACCCTAATCCGAGCGTTTAGTATTAGGGTTAGGGTTGGGGGTCGGATTAGGGTTATGTCCCACTGATTCTCATGTCTAACCCTCCCCACAGCCCCAACCCTAACCCTAACCCTCCTGATTAGCACCAACCCTGAGGGTTAGGGTTGTTGTGTGGGAAGGGGATAGTTAGATGATTTTAGTAACCCTAATCCGACCCCCAACCCTAACCCTAATACTAAACGCTCGGATTAGGGTCGGGGGTCCGTCAGGGTCTGATTTTAACTGATAGGGAGCCCGGAGTGGAGCAGCCAATGAAATCCGGCCGGGGCGGGGCTTGTCTGGGAGCTGTGTGCGCGCGCCCAGTGAGGTCCCTTTGCGGTATGGGATTTAGTCACTACCGAATACACAACCTCCTCCCTTGAGAACAGGGAGAAGACCACTTCCTTCCTCTCTGAGGTAGAGGACGGAACTCCACAGCAAGGGGAAGTCACATGGTACACCTGGCCAAAGCTCTACGGCCATTGGAGGAACCATGGTTACAGGGCAGGGTCACGTGATCCTCAGCCTTTGCATACCACTGCACAGAGTTAAACACATATACAATATACAGGAACCTGAGAGTAATAGGGACTATATAGTCACAGCTGCAGTGCAAATAGTTTCCAGAACAGGCATGGCTGTAATAGCAAAAGTAACCTGACAGTGAGAAACAGACAGCGGGTTCTGGGACACTGCACATTGGCAAAAAAAATTACATCTCTAAGGCCCAAAATGGTTTAGTCCTTAAATGCAAAATGGCGTACATGTATGGTGCAGTATGAGGGGCCTAGAAGCGTATGTACATATATGAGGCCTAGAAGTGTACATGTATGGTGCAGTATGAGGGGCCTAGAAGTGTACATGTATGGTGCAGTATAAGGGGCCTAGAAGTGAACATGTATGGTGCAGTATGAGGGGCCTAGAAGCGTATGTACATATATGAGGCCTAGAAGTGTACATGTATGGTGCAGTATAAGGAGCCTAGAAGTGTACATGTATGGTGCAGTATGAGGGGCCTAGAAGTGTACATGTATGGTGCAGTATGAGGGGCCTAGAAGTGTACATGTATGGTGCAGTATGAGGGGCCTAGAAGTGTACATGTATGGTGCAGTATGAGGGGCCTAGAAGTGTACATGTATGGTGCAGTATGAGGGGCCTAGAAGCGTATGTACATATATGAGGCCTAGAAGTGTACATGTATGGTGCAGTATGAGGGGCCTAGAAGTGTACATGTATGGTGCAGTATAAGGGGCCTAGAAGTGTACATGTATGGTGCAGTATGAGGGGCCTAGAAGTGTACATGTATGGTGCAGTATAAGGGGCCTAGAAGTGAACATGTATGGTGCAGTATGAGGGGCCTAGAAGCGTATGTACATATATGAGGCCTAGAAGTGTACATGTATGGTGCAGTATAAGGAGCCTAGAAGTGTACATGTATGGTGCAGTATGAGGGGGCCTAGAAGTGTACATGTATGGTGCAGTATGAGGGGCCTAGAAGTGTACATGTATGGTGCAGTATGAGGGGCCTAGAAGTGTACATGTATGGTGCAGTATGAGGGGCCTAGAAGTGTACATGTATGGTGCAGTATGAGGGGCCTAGAAGTGTACATGTATGGTGCAGTATGAGGGGCCTAGAAGCGTATGTACATATATGAGGCCTAGAAGTGTACATGTATGGTGCAGTATGAGGGGCCTAGAAGTGTACATGTATGGTGCAGTATAAGGGGCCTAGAAGTGAACATGTATGGTGCAGTATGAGGGGCCTAGAAGCGTATGTACATATATGAGGCCTAGAAGTGTACATGTATGGTGCAGTATAAGGAGCCTAGAAGTGTACATGTATGGTGCAGTATGAGGGGCCTAGAAGTGTACATGTATGGTGCAGTATGAGGGGCCTAGAAGTGTACATGTATGGTGCAGTATGAGGGGCCTAGAAGTGTACATGTATGGTGCAGTATGAGGGGCCTAGAAGTGTACATGTATGGTGCAGTATGAGGGGCCTAGAAGTGTACATGTATGGTGCAGTATAAGGAGCCTAGAAGTGTACATGTATGGTGCAGTATGAGGGGCCTAGAAGTGTACATGTATGGTGCAGTATGAGGGTCCTAGAAGCGTATGTACATATATGAGGCCTAGAAGCGTACCTGTATGGAGCAGTATGAGGGGCCTAGAAGTGTACATGTATGGTGCAGTATGAGGGGCCTAGAAGTGTACATGTATGGTGCAGTATGAGGAGCCTAGAAGTGTACATGTATGGTGCAGTATGAGGCCTAGAAGTGTACATGTATGGTGCAGTATGAGGGGCCTAGAAGTGTACATGTATGGTGCAGTATAAGGAGCCTAGAAGTGTACATGTATGGTGCAGTATGAGGGGCCTAGAAGTGTACATGTATGGTGCAGTATGAGGGGCCTAGAAGTGTACATGTATGGTGCAGTATGAGGGGCCTAGAAGTGTACATGTATGGTGCAGTATGAGGGTCCTAGAAGCGTACATGTATGGTGCAGTATGAGGGGCCTAGAAGCGTATGTACATATATGAGGCCTAGAAGCGTACCTGTATGGAGCAGTATGAGGGGCCTAGAAGTGTACATGTATGGTGCAGTATGAGGGGCCTAGAAGTGTACATGTATGGTGCAGTATAAGGAGCCTAGAAGTGTACATGTATGGTGCAGTATGAGGGGCCTAGAAGTGTACATGTATGGTGCAGTATGAGGGGCCTAGAAGCGTACATGTATGGTGCAGTATGAGGCCTAGAAGTGTACATGTATGGTGCAGTATGAGGGGCCTAGAAGTGTACAAGTATGGTGCAGTATGAGGGGCCTAGAAGTGTACATGTATGGTGCAGTATGAGGCCTAGAAGTGTACATGTATGGTGCAGTATGAGGGGCCTAGAAGTGAACATGTATGGTGCAGTATGAGGGGCCTAGAAGTGTACATGTATGGTGCAGTATGAGGCCTAGAAGTGTACATGTATGGTGCAGTATGAGGGGCCTAGAAGTGAACATGTATGGTGCAGTATGAGGCCTAGAAGTGTACAAGTATGGTGCAGTATGAGGGGCCTAGAAGTGAACATGTATGGTGCAGTATGAGGCCTAGAAGTGTACATGTATGGTGCAGTATGAGGGGCCTAGAAGTGTACAAGTATGGTGCAGTATGAGGGGCCTAGAAGTGTACATGTATGGTGCAGTATGAGGCCTAGAAGTGAATATGTATGGTGCAGTATGAGGGGCCTAGAAGTGTACAAGTATGGTGCAGTATGAGGGGCCTAGAAGTGTACATGTATGGTGCAGTATGAGGGGCCTAGAAGCGTACATGTATGGTGCAGTATGAGGGGCCTAGAAGTGTACATGTATGGTGCAGTATGAGGGGCCTAGAAGTGTACATGTATGGTGCAGTATGAGGGGCCTAGAAGTGAACATGTATGGTGCAGTATGAGGGGCCTAGAAGTGTACATGTATGGTGCAGTATAAGGAGCCTAGAAGTGTACATGTATGGTGCAGTATGAGGGGCCTAGAAGCGTATGTACATATATGAGGCCTAGAAGCGTACCTGTATGGAGCAGTATGAGGGGCCTAGAAGCGTACATGTATGGTGCAGTATGAGGGGCCTAGAAGCGTACATGTATGGTGCAGTATGAGGGGCCTAGAAGTGTACATGTATGGTGCAGTATGAGGGGCCTAGAAGTGTACATGTATGGTGCAGTATGAGAGGCCTAGAAGTGTAAATGTATGGTGCAGTATGAGGGGCTTAGAAGCGTATGTACATATATGAGGCCTAGAAGCGTACCTGTATGGAGCAGTATGAGGGGCCTAGAAGTGAACATGTATGGTGCAGTATGAGGGGCCTAGAAGTGAACATGTATGGTGCAGTATGAGGGGCCTAGAAGCGTACATGTATGGTGCAGTATGAGGGGCCTAGAAGTGTACATGTATGGTGCAGTATAAGGAGCCTAGAAGTGTACATGTATGGTGCAGTATGAGGCCTAGAAGTGTACATGTATGGTGCAGTATGAGGGGCCTAGAAGTGTACATGTATGGTGCAGTATGAGGGGCCTAGAAGTGTACATGTATGGTGCAGTATGAGGGGCTTAGAAGTGTACATGTATGGTGCAGTATGAGGGGCTTAGAAGTGTACATGTATGGTGCAGTATGAGGGGCTTAGAAGTGTACATGTATGGTGCAGTATGAGGGGCTTAGAAGTGTACATGTATGGTGCAGTATGAGGGGCTTAGAAGTGTACATGTATGGTGCAGTATAAGGGGCCTAGAAGTGTACATGTATGGTGCAGTATGAGGGGCCTAGAAGCGTATGTACATATATGAGGCCTAGAAGTGTACATGTATGGTGCAGTATGAGGCCTAGAAGTGTACATGTATGGTGCAGTATAAGGGGCCTAGAAGTGTACATGTATGGGGCAGTATAAGGGGCCTAGAAGCGTACATGTATGGGGCGTAGAAGCGTACATGTATGGGGCCTAGAAGTGTACATGTATGAGGCCTAGAAGCGTACATGTATGGGGCCTAGAAGTGTACATGTATGGGGCCTAGAAGCGTACATGTATGGGGCCTAGAAGCGTACATCTATGGGGCCTAGAAGCGTACATGTTTGGGGCCTTGAAGCGTACATGTTTGGGGCCTTGAAGCGTACATGTATGGGGCCTAGAAGCGTACATGTATGGGGCCTAGAAGTGTACATGTATGAGGCCTAGAAGCGTACATGTATGGGGCCTAGAAGTGTACATGTATGGGGCCTAGAAGCGTACATGTATGGGGCCTAGAAGCGTACTTGTTTGGGGCCTTGAAGCGTACATGTATGGGGCCTAGAAGCGTACATGTATGGGGCCTAGAAGCGTACATGTATGGGGCCTAGAAGCGTACATGTATGGGGCCTAGAAGCGTACATGTATGGGGCCTAGAAGCGTACATGTATGGGGCCTAGAAGCGTACATGTATGGGGCCTAGAAGCGTACATGTATGGGGCCTAGAAGCGTACACGTTCAGTACATGTTCAGCCCTGGTTTTTCCAGTAGGAGACCCCTTGTACCCACCATCCCAGGACCCATCACCTGCAGTCCCAGGCGGTGATTGTTGTGCAGGAACAGGCCGTTCCCATTGCCGCGCACTCACCGTTGTCATCCTCCAGGACTGCGCAGGCGCAGCTATATTGGCGCTTGTGTTTTTGGAAGGATGGGCCTTCTGCCCATCGTCCCTCTACCAGTCAGTTGTGGTCCCAGTTGGTCCCATTACTGGTTTCTGCAGGTGGATTGTGTTGGGGGTGCAGGAACTTCTGATCCCTTCAGTTGTGTGAGAGAAGCGATGGAGTGACTGCTGTCTGGTGCAATAAGGGGCCCCCAGACACAGCTTTTTTGTGGCGCTTTTCTGTCCTCCGTTTGCGTTTGTCGTTTTCCTGTTCATGTGTATTGTGTTTGGTGCCACGTTTTTATGGACCGCTTTGGACATGAACTTGGACTTCATTGGACACCGACGTAAACACGTGCACACCAGAAAAGTGACCCCTACCTTGCTGGGATGGGCGCCAGACCCGGAACAGTGAGATTGTGTACAGAGTTGCTGAGCCAATCAGCGGTTGAGGGGGTGTCCTGCCTTAGCTGCTGATTGGTTGAGCAGACTTGCTGGAGCAAGAGCCCAACACATATCAAGCTCAGTGTGCCGGGTCTGGTGAAGGAAGATGATGTCTGATGGTATGAGGGGCCCCCCAACACCCACGGTGCCCCAGTCCCCGAAAGGAAGGGAGGTCACTTCACCCCCTTCCTTGCTGGCACAGGTGCAGTACGAGATCAGTCTGGCCCCCAGGGGGTTAAGTGGGGATGCAATGTCCAGGATACTGTAAGGAGCAGAACACCTGTCAAAATTATGGGTGTTCTGCTCCTTCTTTTTTTTGTGTTTCTCTCGTTTTTGTTCTTAGGTATTGCTATCTGGAGGATTCGGTCAAATCTAGTTGACTACGTCGATGACAAGGGGGGCGGGGCTGTTTTCATTTGATGAAAAATATTTTTCAGTTGTGTGGAAGCTGTGATAGATGCATCCATTACTAAGCCTAGGCTAAGTGTTAGCTGGTAACATGGCTAAGCCCCCCATTATTACCCCAGTTCCCACCACACCAGGAGTGCTGGGAAGAGCCGGGTACCAGTAATGTCAGTCTGTGACTGGACGGCAGCAGGCTGGTATTATTAGGCTGAGGAGGGACAAAATTAAGGGCCCTTCCCACCCAGGTACTACTAAGCTGCTGCTGTTTGTATTTTACCCGGCTGGTTATTGAAGCGGGGGGAACCTATTTATTTATTTTTTTTGTAAGAAAATGCATGTAGGATTCTCCCTATTTCTATAACCAGCCAGGTAACAAGCCAAACAGCAGCAGCCTAGTAGTACCAGGGTACCTCCTCAGCCTAATAATTCCAGCCTGCCACCACCCAGTCCAGGAGTGCGATTTTTTTTGACCATCTGGGACTACTGGTACTCAGCTCTTCCCAACACTATGGTGGGTACTGCGGTAATAATGCGGGGCTTACACTGAGAAGCCCGGCTTAGTAATGGATGCATCTATCAGACAGCTTTCACTACTAAGCCTGTAAGGTAAAGAAAAAGAGACTATACACACTGAATTTTTTTTCACTAAAATAAAAACACCTCACACCCCTTGTTGGTCATATTTAAAAAAAAACAAAAAAAAAACAATATGCCTGTCCCTTATGTAGTCCACAAAATCCCCCGTAATCCTCAGGATACCGAAATCTGAAAAACACAAATACACTGTCTATATAGGAAAGGGGACCCACCTGCCATGAAGCCCCGCCTAGGTGACACTGTCCATATAGGAAAGGGGGCCCACCTGCCATGAAGCCCCACCTAGGTGACACTGTCCATATAGGAGAGGGGGCCCACCTGCCTTAAAGCCCCACCCAGGTGACATTGTCCATATAGGAGAGGGCCCACCTGCCATAAAGCCCCGCCCAGGTGACACTGTCCATATAGGAGATCGCCCACCTGCCATAAAGCCCCACCCAGGTGACACTGACCATATAGGAGAGGGCCTACCTGCCATAAAGCCCCGCCCAGGTGACACTGTCCATATAGGAGAGGGGCCCACCTTCCATAAAGCCCCACCCAGGTGACACTGTCCATATAAGAGAGGGGCCCACCTTCCATAAAGCCCCACCCAGGTGACACTGACCATATAGGAGAGGGCCCACCTGGCATAAAGCCCCACCCAGGTGACATTGTCCATATAGGAAAGGGGGCCCACCTTCCTTAAAGCCCCGCCTAGGTGACACTGTCCATATAGGAGAAGGCCCACCTGGCATAAAGCCCCACCCAGGTGACACTGTCCATATAGGAAAGGAGGCCCACCTGCCTTAAATCCCCGCCTAGGTGACACTGTCCATATAGGAGAAGGCCCACCTGGCATAAAGCCCCACCCAGGTGACACTGTCCATAGAGAAAAAGGGGGCCCACCTGCCATGAAGCCCCGCCTAAGTGACACTGTCTATATAGGAGAGGGAGCCCACCTGCCTTAAAGCCCCACCCAGGTGACATTGTCCATATAGGAGAGGGCCCACCTGCCATAAAGCCCCGCCCAGGTGACACTGTCCATATAGGAGATCGCCCACCTGCCATAAAGCCCCACCCAGGTGACACTGACCATATAGGAGAGGGCCTACCTGCCATAAAGCCCCGCCCAGGTGACACTGTCCATATAAGAGAGGGGCCCACCTTCCATAAAGCCCCACCCAGGTGACACTGACCATATAGGAGAGGGCCCACCTGGCATAAAGCCCCACCCAGGTGACATTGTCCATATAGGAAAGGGGGCCCACCTTCCTTAAAGCCCCGCCTAGGTGACACTGTCCATATAGGAGAAGGCCCACCTGGCATAAAGCCCCACCCAGGTGACACTGTCCAAAAAGGAAAGGGGGCCCACCTGCCTTAAATCCCCGCCTAGGTGACACTGTCCATATAGGAGAAGGCCCACCTGGCATAAAGCCCCACCCAGGTGACATTGTCCATATACGAGAAGTGCACATAGAGTGGGGGGGTCACCACTTTAACCCCTTTAAATGCCACAATATTAAGTAATATATCAACCCAGTTGTTGATCTGCATCTAGAGTTGGCCTTTTACTATATAAGTAAGCATATTGGGTATCACTCAAGTCAGCGTGACTGGTCGGCCCTTACTGCACCAGGATATAGCAGTTCTGTGGGCTCACAGTGCATAGAACAGCCGCCAGGATATAGCAGTTCTGTGGACTCACAGTGCATAGAACGGCCGCCAAGAGGGGCTTCTTATCCTTAGGATTATAGGTCATTAGCATGAAATCAGTTTCTGGCCCCACACATTACAGCCAATGGGAATGGGCCTGGCCAGGGGGATGCCAGGAATTAGCCCCCCTACCACATGATATTAGGGACCTATCCCAAGGATTGGCCATTGCTAATATTATAATCCCAAACACTCCTTAAAGTATAACTTACATTTCAGAAAACTTTTAACCTGTTCTAGTGACATGTACACATGTAGGTCCATAGGTACCCCAGCAGGCAGGTCCCCATAGGTAGGTAGATCAGGGGAGGCCGGGGGTCCTCGTTACATATCAGGAGAGGCCAGGGGGGTGGTGAGGTCAGACTGTGTTCTGTTGGTGGAGAGGGGGGCGGTGTGATCAGACTGTGCTCTGTTGGTGGGGAGGGGGGCGGTGGGATCAGGCTGTGCTCTGTTGGTGGAGAGGGGGGCGGTGGGGTCAGACTGCGCTCTGTTGGTATGGAGGGGGGTGGTGTGATCAGACTGCGCTCTGTTGGTGGGGAGGGGGGCGGTGGGATCAGACTGTGCTCTGTTGGTGGGGAGGGGGGCGGTGGGATCAGGCTGTGCTCTGTTGGTAGGGAGGGGGGCGGTGTGATCAGGCTGTGCTCTGTTGGTGAGGAGGGGGGCGGTGGGATCAGGCTGTGCTCTGTTGGTGGGGAGGGGGGCGGTGGGGTCAAACTGCGCTCTGTTGGTGGGGAGGGGGGCGGTGGGGTCAGACTGCGCTCTGTTGGTGGGGAGGGGGTTGGGATCAGACTGTTCTCTGTTGGTAGGGAGGGGGGCGGTGTGATCAGACTGCGCTCTGTTGGTGGGAAAGGGGGCGGTGGGATCAGGCTGTGCTCTGTTGGTGGAGAGGGGGGCGGTGGGGTCAGACTGCGCTCTGTTGGTGGGGAGGGGGGTGGAATCAGACTGTGCTCTGTTGGTAGGGAGGGGGGCGGTGTGATCAGACTGCGCTCTGTTGGTGAGGAGGGGGGCGGTGGGATCAGGCTGTGCTCTGTTGGTGGAGAGGGGGGCGGTGGGGTCAGACTGCGCTCTGTTGGTGGGGAGGGGGGTGGGATCAGACTGTGCTCTGTTGGTAGGGAGGGGGGCGGTGTGATCAGACTGTGCTCAGTTGGTGGAGAGGGGGGCGGTGGGATCAGGCTGTGCTCTGTTGGTGGGGAGGGGGGCGGTGGGATCAGACTGTGCTCTGTTGGTGGGGAGGGGGGGCGGTGGGATCAGGCTGTGCTCTGTTGGTAGGGAGGGGGGCGGTGTGATCAGGCTGTGCTCTGTTGGTGAGGAGGGGGGCGGTGGGATCAGGCTGTGCTCTGTTGGTGGGGAGGGGGGCGGTGGGGTCAGACTGCGCTCTGTTGGTGGGGAGGGTGGCGGTGGGGTCAGACTGCGCTTTGTTGGTGGGGAGGGGGGTGGGATCAGACTGTGCTCTGTTGGTGGGGAGGGGGGCGGTGTGATCAGACTGCGCTCTGTTGGTGGGGAGGGGGGCGGTGGGATCAGGCTGTGCTCTGTTGGTGAAGAGGGGGGCGGTGGGGTCAGACTGCGCTCTGTTGGTGGGGAGGGGGGCGGTGGGGTCAGACTGCGCTCTGTTGGTGGGGAGGGGGGTGGGATCAGACTGTGCTCTGTTGGTAGGGAGGGGGGCGGTGTGATCAGACTGCGCTCTGTTGGTGGGGAGGGGGAGGTGGGATCAGGCTGTGCTCTGTTGGTGGAGAGGGGGGCGGTGGGGTCAGACTGCGCTCTGTTGGTGGGGAGGGGGGGTGGGATCAGACTGTGCTCTGTTGGTAGGGAGGGGGACGGTGTGATCAGACTGTGCTCTGTTGGTGGGGAGGGGGGCGGTGGGATCAGGCTGTGCTCTGTTGGTGGGGAGGGGGGCGGTGGGGTCAAACTGCGCTCTGTTGGTGGGGAGGGGGGCGGTGGGGTCAGACTGCGCTCTGTTGGTGGGGAAGGGGGAGGTGGGATCAGGCTGTGCTCTGTTGGTGGGGAGGGGGGCGGTGGGATCAGGCTGCACTCTGTTGGTGGAGAGGGGGGCGGTGGGGTCAGACTATGCTCTGTTGGTAGGGAGGGGGGCGGTGTGATCAGACTGCTCAGTTGGTGGGGAGGGGGGTGGTGGGATCAGGCTGCGCTCTGTTGGTGGGGAGGGGGGATGGTAGGATCAGACTGCGCTCTGATGGTGGGGAGGGGGGGTGGGATCAGACTGTGCTCTGTTGGTGGGGAGGAGGGCGGTGGGATCAGACTGTGCTCTGTTGGTGGGGAGGGGGGCGGTGGGGTCAGACTGTGCTTTGTTGGTGGGGAGGGGGGCGGTGGGATCAGACTGTGCTCTGTTGGTGGAGAGGAGGGCGGTGGGATCACACTGCTCTGTTGGTGGGGAGGGGGGCGGTGGGGTCAGACTGTGCTTTGTTGGTGGGGAGGGGGGGGGGTCAGACTGTGCTCTGTTGGTAGGGAGGGGGGATGGTAGGATCAGACTGTGCTCTGTTGGTGGGGAGGGGGGCAGTGGGGTCAGACTGTGCTTTGTTGGTAGGGAGGGGGGCGGTGGGATCAGACTGTGCTCTGTTGGTGGAGAGGAGGGCGGTGGGATCACACTGTGCTCTGTTGGTGGGGAGGGGGGCGGTGGGGTCAGACTGTGCTTTGTTGGTAGGGAGGGGGGCGGTGGGATCAGACTGTGCTCTGTTGGTGGAGAGGAGGGCGGTGGGATCACACTGTGCTCTGTTGGTGGGGAGGGGGGCGGTGGGGTCAGACTGTGCTTTGTTGGTAGGGAGGGGGGCGGTGGGATCAGACTGTGCTCTGTTGGTGGAGAGGAGGGCGGTGGGATCACACTGTGCTCTGTTGGTGGGGAGGGGGGTGGTGGGGTAAGACTGCTCTGTTGGTGGGGAGGAGGGAGGTGGGGTCAGACTGTGCTCTGTTGGTGGGGAGGGGGGCAGTGTGGTCACACTGTGCTCTGTTGGTGGGGAGGGGGGTGGTGGGGTAAGACTGCTCTGTTGGTGGGGAGGGGGGTGGTGGGGTCAGACTGTGCTCTGTTGGTAGGGAGGGGTGCGGTGGGGTCAGACTATGTTCTGTTGGTAGGGAAGGGAGCGGTGGGATCAGACTGTGCTCTGTTGGTGGGGAGCGGTGGGGTCAGACTATGTTCTGTTGGTGGAGAGGGGGCGGTGGGGTCAGACTGCGCTCTGTTGGTAGGGAGGGGTGCGGTGGGGTCTGACTGCGCTCTGTTGGTGGGGTGGGGGGCGGTGGGATTAGACTGCGCTCTGTTGGTGGAGTGGGGGGCGGTGGGATTAGACTGCGCTCTGTTGGTGGAGTGGGGGGTGGAAATTATACTTAATGCTCTAGTCTTCCTTCTGTCTTTAGTATGGCAGCTCAGCAAATGAGCAGGTGCAGTCCTATAGTGTATATACATGGAGACCTGATCTTCCAGATTATCAAAGGATCTTTCTGCTGATCTGGAAGGTCTGATGGTAACGCAGCAGCCGCTCCCGTACCCAGCACAGATACTCCGGCGACTACTACACTCCATACAGTGCGCTGCCTCATCTCTAGTAAATGTACAGCTACATCTCTGTTCTATCCAGGGCTCTGGAAGTCTTTTTCGATAGTTGTCTAAAAAGAGAAAATAACTTCCTCTTCCTCTTCTTCTTTCTCCTCTTCCTTTTCTTCTTCCTCTTCGCAGCCTCAGTATAATGGGACCCTGAAGAAGGAAAACAAGCGCTTCAGCTCACAAAGTCAGTTTGACAATTGGGGGCGACAGCAGTATATATCTCTGGGAAGTCCAGTCAGTCCAGGAAACGAATATGGTCAGATGCAAACCCTGAAGAGCAGCCGGAGCGAGCCTGACCTGACCGGTCCGAGCATGAAAGCCACACTCAGACGCCAGAACCTTTATAATGCCCAGAACCAGTACAGCCAGCAGCGGCCTGGAAGGGGAGGGGTCCAGAACGCAAGCTTCTACAGTCACCAAAGTGCCCAACAGTGGAAGCAAGGCAGTGTCCCACCGACACGTACACCCTCCTCCATCTCTGCTACCCAGCGCCATCAATATCACAGCACAATGCAGAGAAACGATGGATGCTACAGCCAGAAGCAAGAGAGCTACGGAGGCCTACAGGTTCCATCCAGGTTAGTCACCCATAGCAACCACTTCCATCCTGTGCGAGGGTTCACAATCTCTCCACAGTCTTCCAATTATTTATTCACCCCTTTCAGCACCATGACATTCATCTGTAACATTAGAGACCCCCCAAATACTGTATACACCCACCTATAGGGACAGGACAAAGGGGCAAATCAATGTGAGGATGTAGGAGCGGCCTCGGGCAGCTGACAGGAGCGGGATGCCCAGGCAAATAACAGCAGCTATAGCTATAGGCCGCTGCACACACACACACACACACACACACACACACACACACACACACACACACACACACACACACACACACACACACACACACACACACACCCTGCTGCTGCCATTGCACACACACACATAGCCTGCTGCAGCCATAGCACACATACACACAGCCTGCTGCTATAGCGCGCGCGCGAGCGCACACACACACACACACACACACACACACACACACACACACACACACACACACCCTTCTGCAGCGATTGCACACACATAGCCATAGCCTGCTACAGCCATAGCACGCACACACATAGCCTGCTGCAGCCATAGCACACATACACACAGCCTGCTGCTGCTATAGCACGCGCGCACACACGCACCCTGCTGCTGCCATTGCACAAACACACATACACAGCCTGCTGCAGCTATATCACGCACACATGCACACAGCCTGTCGGGATTTGAACCTAGTGACTCCTGCACTCCAGGCTGCAGCTCTACTCACTGAGCCACTGAACCTTGCTGGACGGCTCCAGTTCTGAATATATTGGTCAAGATCATGTTTCTTCAGTTTCCAATCTTGAATCCTTAATTGGCTCCACCCTTGGACTTCCTGTATAAGCCCCACCTTTCCACTTCCTCCTTGTGAGATTATTGTGCTTTTGCCCTTAATCGAGATCCTCCTTCCTCTGCTGTTGTTATTACTTCTCTGTGTACTGAGCGCTGGCTACTTATCTGACTACGATTCTGCCTTATCCTCCAACTATATTGCTGCTCTCTCTGCACCGGACTCTGGCTAAGTATCTGACTACGCTTCTGTATAAACCTCCAAACACATTGCTGCTACCTGTGTATGGACTTCTGGCTGACTGCTGACCACGCTTGTCTCCACCACTTCACTGCAACCTGTCTACTGACCTCCAACTAACTACTGACCAAGGTTAGTCTCTTGTACTTTCATCTACATCCAGTGTTGTTATTGCTATTGGGCTCCAACCCAGACTAGACCGTTACACAGCCTGCTGCTGCCATAGCATACACACATACACACAGCCTGCTGCTGCCATAGCATACACACATACACACAGCCTGCTGCAGCGATAGCACGCACACACACATACACAAACCCTGCCTCAGCCATAGTACAAACATAGACACACACAGCCTGCTGCAGCCATAGTACACACACACATACAGTACATGCACACAGCCTGCTGCAGCCATATATTCCCCGACCACCCTTATCTACTAGGGCCAGTGCTAAGCAGCCAATCGCAGCACCCCTGCAAAACTTCACAGAGATCTCCCAGCACAGCCCTAACCAGCCAATCACAGCACACATAGAAATGGATGAAATGTAGCAGCCAATAGAAACTTACAGCTCCTTCACTCAATGCCAGACAACATCCATGCAGTCACATGTCCCCTATTGGCCAATATAAGATGGCAACTCCTTACCATTTTACCTCACTGACATACAGATTTCCACAAGTTTTTTCCACAAGGGCTGGTCCTGAATTTTCTCTTTAAGGGCTGGTCCTGAATTTTCTCTTTAAGGGCTGGTCCTGAATTTTCTCTTTAGGGGCTGGTTCTGAATTTTCTCTTTAAGGGCTGATCCTGAATTTTCTCTTTAAGGGCTGGTCCTGAATTTTTACTTTAGGGTGCCTTCACACCTACCGTATCGCAGTAGAAAATCCGCTGCGGATCCGCAGCAGATCCGCAGCGGCGTTAACTAAATGAATGAACACAGCACTAAATCCGCACTTACAAATCTGCTGCGGATCCGCAGCGGATTTGACAGTGCGTATTTAATGCTGTGTTCATTCATTTAGTTAACGCCGCTGTGGATCTGCTGCGGATTTTCTACTGCGATACGGTAGGTGTGAAGGCACCCTTAAAGGGCTGGTCCTGAATTTGCTCTTCCACTATGTATTCTCCTGTAAATGAACATGTAGTTTGATGTGACTATGCTATAACCCGCTGTGTGGTGTTGCAGGATGGATTCCCGAGATGACTTTGATGGAGCGACTATGACCATAGAGCGAGCTGTGGAACTTCTCTCAGGTCCCAATGATAAGTATCAGACATCTGGAGCCAACTACATCCAACATACATGCTATCAGGATGAGAACGCAAAGAGCCTGGTAAGGCTGGGATTTCTTCTTCTTAGGCCTAGTGTATTACATCTCTGGCCTAGGTTGATGATGTTATGGTTTTTTTTTTCTAATATGACTCCATTTTCTGATTTGTAATTTTTATAATTATGGGGGCAGCCATCTTGTCTCAGCAATTTTTAACAGCACTTAGCGATATGCTTTACAGCACAACATTCCAATCCAGTGCTGGTGACATATCAGGCCGAGATATAACATCTGCAACACAAGCTGTAGAGCAAACATCAGCCTAGTGCAAAGCAGTGCACACAGCAATGTAATAGTCACAATTATCCAAAGAAAGATGGGGAAGAGACGCCCATCCTCACCAGAAATGGCCGCAGATGGCGCAGAGTGGAGAGGGGTTTACACTGCCTTTAAAGGGGAACCATCGGAAGGTTAAACAAATCTAAACCAATTGTACACAGGGTGCTGAGGAGGAAGGTATGCCTGTTACCTCTCACCTGCTGATAGCCCCCTATAGTGCCCGGGACACTGACGAGGAAGGTATGTCTGTTACCGCTAAGCTGCTGATAGCCCCCTATAGTGCCCGGGACACTGAGGAGGAAGGTATGTCTGTTACCTCTAAGCTGCTGATAGCCCCCTATAGTGCCCGGGACACTGAGGAGGAAGGTATGTCTGTTACCTCCAAGCTGCTGATAGCCCCCTATAGTGCCCGGGACACTGAGGAGGAAGGTATGTCTGTTACCGCTAAGCTGCTGATAGCCCCCTATAGTGCCCGGGACACTGAGGAGGAAGGTATGTCTGTTACCTCCAAGCTGCTGATAGCCCCCGGGACACTGAGGAGGAAGGTATGTCTGTTACCTCTAAGCTGCTGATAGCCCCCTATAGTGCCCGGGACACTGAGGAGGAAGGTATGTCTGTTACCGCTAAGCTGCTGATAGCCCCCTATAGTGCCCGGGGTGCTGAGGAGAAAGGTATGTCTGTTACCGCTAAGCTGCTGATAGCCCCCTATAGTGTCTGAGACACTGAGGAGGAAGGTATGTCTGTTACCGCTAAGCTGCTGATAGCCCCCTATAGTGTCTGAGACACTGAGGAGGAAGGTATGTCTGTTACCGCTAAGCTGCTGATAGCCCCCTATAGTGCCCGGGACACTGAGGAGGAAGGTATGTCTGTTACCGCTAAGCTGCTGATAGCCCCCTATAGTGCCCGGGACACTGAGGAGGAAGGTATGTCTGTTACCGCTAAGCTGCTGATAGCCCCCTATAGTGCCCGGGACACTGAGGAGGAAGGTATGTCTGTTACCGCTAAGCTGCTGATAGCCCCCTATAGTGCCCGGGACACTGAGGAGGAAGGTATGTCTGTTACCGCTAAGCTGCTGATAGCCCCCTATAGTGCCCGGGACACTGAGGAGGAAGGTATGTCTGTTACCGCTAAGCTGCTGATAGCCCCCTATAGTGCCCGGGACACTGAGGAGGAAGGTATGTCTGTTACCGCTAAGCTGCTGATAGCCCCCTATAGTGCCCGGGACACTGAGGAGGAAGGTATGTCTGTTACCTCTAAGCTGCTGATAGCCCCCGGGACACTGAGGAGGAAGGTATGTCTGTTACCTCCAAGCTGCTGATAGCCCCCGGGACACTGAGGAGGAAGGTATGTCTGTTACCTGTAACCTGCTGTTACCTTCATCCTGAGCACCCCGAGGGCTATGTCTGTTACCTTCCCCTTCAGTGCGGTTCCCATGCTGTTTATTGTGAGAACCTGTGTCCGGTAAACCATAAGGCGCACAGGGGGTGTGGCTACCGCCCCCCAGCGCTGCTCTGGCCTACCCCCTCTATTGATAAACATTATAGGGGGTAGGCTGGCGATATCCCCAGCCCCGTCTCCAGTGCGTCTAATGGCTGACCAGGCAGAGGATTTTACAGCACACAGCGCGGTAACAGCACCAAGAAGGAAGGAAAGAGACGTAGCTTCATCCTCAACGTCCCGGGCACTATAGGGAGATAGCAAGATAGATTCATCTAACCTGCTGATAGTTTCTCTATAAAAGCCTTAAGAGAAACAGATTGCTGAACTCAGGGAGACCGGCCAAATGACAACACTGCCGGCTGCTAATGAAAGCGCTCAATGCAGTGAAGTCCTAGGTGCATTGCCCCCTGGGAAACATGAGTATGCAAAAGAGGAGTCCGTGGAGCCTCATTGAAGAGTCTCAAAACACAGGACTAGCCAGATATCCCTCCGGGAAGGACCCAGCCAAGTGGCAGCTCCTGTTAGGAAACCACCAAATCCACCATATTAAGTGGCCATATAAGTCAGTGTAATGACAAGGGGAAAACCAAGGCTAGGTAACCATCCACAGACAGCTGTTTTGGGGTGTTGCCCCTCATCAGTGTGGAGCAGTATTCTGGCTAGGTGTGGGAGTGGGTCCTTCCCGGAGGGATATCTGGCTAGTCCTGTGTTTTGAGACTCTTCAATGAGGCTCCACGGACTCCTCTTTTGCATACTCATGTTTCCCAGGGGGCAATGCACCTAGGACTTTACTGCATTGAGCGCTTTCATTAGCAGAGTTCAGCAATCTGTTTCTCTTATGGCTCTACTAGGCATTGCTCCCACCTAGCCAGAATCCTGCTCCACACTGATGAGGGGCAACACCCCGAAACAGCTGTCTGTGGATGGTTACCTGGCCTTGGTTTATCCCTTGTCATTACTGTTATGAACATACCTGCTGATGCCTCCACTGCTCTCTCAGCACACCAGCTGGAAAGGGGGGAGGCGTCTGGACTGTCTGACAGGCATGCTGTTCAGCCTGTCAGAGTACAGAGACGCCGGGCCAATCAGAGCTGATGCTGCCTCCTTACTCCCTCCCTGCTCTGATATAAACAGGTGGAGGCTTCCTTGCCTCGCCCGTGACCAAGTCTTTTGGCTGGCTCGTGCGTTTATTGTGTGCTCCTCTCTGTGTTTGACCTCTTCATCTATATTGTGGACTTTGCCTTTTGGATTCTGATTTGGATTTGACGTGACCTCCTGGTTCTGACTCGGCTTGTTTGGTTTCTTCTTTGTTTCCCTGGACTGCTTTCTCTGTTTGACTTCTGGCTTGGACTTGTGGTACTTCTGGATTGTGATTCTGTGTATGACGTGACTTCCTGGTTTGACCTGGCTTGTTGGTATTTGGTTTATCTTTCTCCTTTCTCTAGCCTTAATGGTTAGGTCTGCTGGGACTTGTAGTTCTCCTGTTTTTGTTGTTGCCCTTGCTTCCTCCAGACTTGTACTGTTTCATCTCCCCTCCTGCACTTAGCCAGTGTAGGGAACGCCGCCCAGTTGGGTACTGCTGTTTAGGGCAGGTCGTCCAAGCAGGTAGGGATAGGGGTCTGGGTTCAGAATAGGGCTCACTCTTCCCTGCCCCGGACGTGACAATTACACTGACTTATAGGGCCACTTAATATGGGGGATTTGGTGGTTTCCTAACAGGAGCTGCCCCTTGGCTTGGTCCTTCCCGGAGGGATATCTGGCTAGTCCTGTGTTTTGAGACTCTTCAATGAGGCTCCACGGACTCCTCTTTTGCATACTCTATAAAAGCCTAAGATGGAAGGAGACAAGATGGAAGAGTGAGCAGGATCAGCTGAGAGATGGCCAAAGAAAACCTCCATATGACCTGCTGCTACAGTCACTATAATACCGGCCTAGTACATAGAGATGCCGCCACCATCCCCGCCACTATTACCTCCATGTATCCTGCTACAGTCACTATAATACCGGCCTAGTACATAGAGATGCCGCCACCATCCCCCGCACTATTACCTCCATGTATCCTGCTACAGTCACTATAATACCGGCCTAGTACATAGAGATGCCACCACCATCCCCGACACTATTACCTCTATGTATCCTGCTACAGTCACTATAATACCGGCCTAGTACATAGAGATGCCGCCACCATCCCCGGCACTATTACCTCCATGTATCCTGCTACAGTCACTATAATACCGGCCTAGTACATAGAGATGCCGCCACCATCCCCGGCACTATTACCTCCATGTATCCTGCTACAGTCACTATAATACCGGCCTAGTACATAGAGATGCCGCCACCATCCCCGGCACTATTACCTCCATGTATCCTGCTGCTACAGTCACTATAATACCGGCCTAGTACATAGAGATGCCGCCACCATCCCCGGCACTATTACCTCCATGTATCCTGCTACAGTCACTATAATACCGGCCTAGTACATAGAGATGCCGCCACCATCCCCGGCACTATTACCTCCATGTATCCTGCTACAGTCACTATAATACCGGCCTAGTACATAGAGATGCCGCCACCATCCCCGGCACTATTACCTCCATGTATCCTGCTACAGTCACTATAATACCGGCCTAGTACATAGAGATGCCACCACCATCCCCGACACTATTACCTCCATGTATCCTGCTACAGTCACTATAATACCGGCCTAGTACATAGAGATGCCGCCACCATCCCCGGCACTATTACCTCCATGTATCCTGCTGCTACAGTCACTATAATACCGGCCTAGTACATAGAGATGCCGCCACCATCCCCGGCACTATTACCTCCATGTATCCTACTACAGTCACTATAATACCGGCCTAGTACATAGAGATGCCGCCACCATCCCCGGCACTATTACCTCCATGTATCCTGCTGCTACAGTCACTATAATACCGGCCTAGTACATAGAGATGCCGCCACCATCCCGCCACTATTACCTCCATGTATCCTGCTACAGTCACTATAACACCGGCCTAGTACATAGAGATGCCGCCACCATCCCCGGCACTATTACCTCCATGTATCCTGCTACAGTCACTATAATACCGGCCTAGTACATAGAGATGCCGCCACCATCCCCGGCACTATTACCTCCATGTATCCTGCTACAGTCACTATAATACCGGCCTAGTACATAGAGATGCCGCCACCATCCCCGCCACTATTACCTCCATGTATCCTGCTACAGTCACTATAATACCGGCCTAGTACATAGAGATGCCGCCACCATCCCCGACACTATTACCTCCATGTATCCTGCTACAGTCACTATAATACCGGCCTAGTACATAGAGATGCCGCCACCATCCCCGGCACTATTACCTCCATGTATCCTGCTGCTACAGTCACTATAATACCGGCCTAGTACATAGAGATGCCGCCACCATCCCCGGCACTATTACCTCCATGTATCCTGCTACAGTCACTATAATACCGGCCTAGTACATAGAGATGCCGCCACCATCCCCGACACTATTACCTCCATGTATCCTACTACAGTCACTATAATACCGGCCTAGTACATATAGATGCCGCCACCATCCCCGACACTATTACCTCCATGTATCCTGCTGCTACAGTCACTATAATACCGGCCTAGTACATAGAGATGCCGCCACCATCCCCGGCACTATTACCTCCATGTATCCTGCTACAGTCACTATAATACCGGCCTAGTACATAGAGATGCCGCCACCATCCCCGACACTATTACCTCCATGTATCCTGCTACAGTCACTATAATACCGGCCTAGTACATAGAGATGCCGCCACCATCCCCGCCACTATTACCTCCATGTATCCTGCTACAGTCACTATAATACCGGCCTAGTACATAGAGATGCCACCACCATCCCCGGCACTATTACCTCCATGTATCCTGCTACAGTCACTATAATACCGGCCTAGTACATAGAGATGCCGCCACCATCCCCGGCACTATTACCTCCATGTATCCTGCTACTACAGTCACTATAATACCGGCCTAGTACATAGAGATGCCGCCACCATCCCCGGCACTATTACCTCCATGTATCCTGCTGCTACAGTCACTATAATACCGGCCTAGTACATAGAGATGCCGCCACCATCCCCGGCACTATTACCTCCATGTATCCTGCTGCTACAGTCTCTATAATACCGGCCTAGTACATAGAGATGCCGCCACCATCCCCGGCACTATTACCTCCATGTATCCTGCTGCTACAGTCACTATAATACCGGCCTAGTACATAGAGATGCCGCCACCATCCCCGGCACTATTACCTCCATGTATCCTGCTACAGTCACTATAATACCGGCCTAGTACATAGAGATGCCACCACCATCCCCGCCACTATTACCTCCATGTATCCTGCTACAGTCACTATAATACCGGCCTAGTACATAGAGATGCCGCCACCATCCCCGCCACTATTACCTCCATGTATCCTGCTACTACAGTCACTATAATACCGGCCTAGTACATAGAGATGCCGCCACCATCCCCGCCACTATTACCTCCATGTATCCTGCTACAGTCACTATAATACCGGCCTAGTACATAGAGATGCCGCCACCATCCCCGGCACTATTACCTCCATGTATCCTGCTGCTACAGTCACTATAATACCGGCCTAGTACATAGAGATGCCACCACCATCCCCGGCACTATTACCTCCATGTATCCTACTACAGTCACTATAATACCGGCCTAGTACATAGAGATGCCGCCACCATCCCCGGCACTATTACCTCCATGTATCCTGCTACAGTCACTATAATACCGGCCTAGTACATAGAGATGCCGCCACCATCCCCGGCACTATTACTTCCATGTATCCTGCTACAGTCACTATAATACCGGCCTAGTACATAGAGATGCCGCCACCATCCCCGGCACTATTACCTCCATGTATCCTGCTACAGTCACTATAATACCGGCCTAGTACATAGAGATGCCGCCACCATCCCCGCCACTATTACCTCCATGTATCCTGCTACAGTCACTATAATACCGGCCTAGTACATAGAGATGCCGCCACCATCCCCGCCACTATTACCTCCATGTATCCTGCTGCTACAGTCACTATAATACCGGCCTAGTACATAGAGATGCCGCCACCATCCCCGCCACTATTACCTCCATGTATCCTGCTGCTACAGTCACTATAATACCGGCCTAGTACATAGAGATGCCGCCACCATCCCCGGCACTATTACCTCCATGTATCCTGCTGCTTGGGTTATTAGTGTAGTACACAGTGTTGGCCACTAGGAGTCAGTCATGTGTTCTTTTCCCCCCAGGTTCACCAGTATAACGGTATACAGAAGCTGATCCATCTGATGAAGAGCTCCAATCAGAACGTCCAGCTGGCAGCTGCCGGAGCTTTGAGGAATCTCGTCTTCAAGAATAACGCAAATAAAATGGAGACGAGTCGGCAAGGAGGAGTGTGTGAGGCCGTCAGTCTCCTGAGGAGGACTCCAAATCAAGAGATACAGAAACAGATTACAGGTCAGGAGGGTGATATAATATACGCCCTCTCTTACCCCCTATATACTGTACGCTGTCTCTTACCCCCTATATACTCTACGCCCTCTCTTACCCCCTATATACTCTACGCCCTCTCTTACCCCCTATATACTCTACGCCCTCTCTTACCCCCTATATACTCTACACCCTCTCTTACCCCCTATATAATCTACGCCCTCTCTTACCCCCTCTATACTCTACGCCCTCTCTTACCCCCTCTATACTCTACGCCCTCTCTTACCCCCTCTATACTCTACGCCCTCTCTTACCCCCTCTATACTCTACGCCCTCTCTTACCCCCTCTATACTCTACGCCCTCTCTTACAGGACTGCTCTGGAATCTCTCCTCCACCGACCAGCTGAAGGAAGAGCTTGTTAGAGACGCTCTCCCCGTCCTGAATGAGTGTGTGGTCGTCCCCTTCACCAGCGGCTCCTCCGATAATTCGATGTCTGGACCAAAAACATCATTGGATCCAGAAATATTTTTCAATGCAACTGGCTGTTTAAGGTAATCCATTATATTCCAGTATATTATGTGACCTATCAGGAGGTAATGGGATTGGGGGGGGGGGGGGTCACAAGTCATCTGGATCCTCCTCCTATACACCTGCCCCCATTATATTCCAGTATATCATGTGATCTATAAGGATAATACACAGAGGAGCCATCTATAAGGGGGATAATACACAGAGGAGCCATCTATAAGGATAATACACAGAGGAGCCATCTATAAGGATAATACACAGAGGAGCCATCTATAAGGGGGATAATACACAGAGGAGCCATCTATAAGGATAATACACAGAGGAGCCATCTGTAAGGAGGATAATACACAGAGGAGCCATCTATAAGGGGGATAATACACAGAGGAGCCATCTATAAGGAGGATAATACACAGAGGAGCCATCTATAAGGGGGATAATACACAGAGGAGCCATCTATAAGGGGGATAATACACAGAGGAGCCATCTATAAGGATAATACACAGAGGAGCCATCTATAAGGAGGATAATACACAGAGGAGCCATCTATAAGGATAATACACAGAGGAGCCATCTATAAGGGGGATAATACACAGAGGAGCCATCTATAAGGATAATACACAGAGGAGCCATCTATAAGGGGGATAATACACAGAGGAGCCATCTATAAGGGGGATAATACACAGAGGAGCCATCTATAAGGGGGATAATACACAGAGGAGCCATCTATAAGGATAATACACAGAGGAGCCATCTATAAGGGATAATACACAGAGGAGCCATCTATAAGGGGGATAATACACAGAGGAGCCATCTATAAGGGGGATAATACACAGAGGAGCCATCTATAAGGGATAATACACAGAGGAGCCATCTATAAGGGGGATAATACACAGAGGAGCCATCTATAAGGATAATACACACAGGGGGCATCTATAAGGATAATACACAGAGGAGCCATCTATAAGGGGGATAATACACAGATGAGCCATCTATAAGGGATAATACACAGAGGAGCCATCTATAAGGGGGATAATACACAGAGGAGCCATCTATAAGGATAATACACAGAGGAGCCATCTATAAGGGGGATAAAACACAGAGGAGCCATCTATAAGGATAATACACAGAGGAGCCATCTATAAGGGGGATAATACACAGAGGAGCCATCTATAAGGATAATACACAGAGGAGCCATCTATAAGGGGGATAATACACAGAGGAGCCATCTATAAGGGGGATAATACACAGAGGAGCCATCTATAAGGATAATACACAGAGGAGCCATCTATAAGGGGGATAAAACACAGAGGAGCCATCTATAAGGGGGATAATACACAGAGGAGCCATCTATAAGGGGGATAATACACAGAGGGGCCATCTATAAGGATAATACACAGAGGAGCCATCTATAAGGGGGATAATACACAGAGGAGCCATCTATAAGGGGGATAATACACAGAGGAGCCATCTATAAGGAGGATAATACACAGAGGAGCCATCTATAAGAATAATACACAGAGGAGCCATCTATAAGGGGAATAATACACAGAGGAGCCATCTATAAGGGGGATAATACACAGAGGAGCCATCTATAAGGAGGATAATACACAGAGGAGCCATCTATAAGGAGGATAATACACAGAGGAGCCATCTATAAGGATAATACACAGAGGAGCCATCTATAAGGATAATACACAGAGGAGCCATCTATAAGGGGGATAATACACAGAGGAGCCATCTATAAGGATAATACACAGAGGAGCCATCTATAAGGGGGATAATACACAGAGGAGCCATCTATAAGGGATAATACACAGAGGAGCCATCTATAAGGGGGATAATACACAGAGGAGCCATCTATAAGGATAATACACAGAGGAGCCATCTATAAGGAGGATAATACACAGAGGAGCCATCTATAAGGGGGATAATACACAGAGGAGCCATCTATAAGGGGGATAATATACAGAGGAGCCATCTATAAGGGGGATAATACACAGAGGAGCCATCTATAAGGGGGATAATACACAGAGGAGCCATCTATAAGGATAATACACAGAGGAGCCTTCTATAAGGAGGATAATACACAGAGGAGCCATCTATAAGGAGGATAATACACAGAGGAGCCATCTATAAGGGGGATAATACACAGAGGAGCCATCTATAAGGATAATACACAGAGGAGCCATCTATAAGGATAATACACAGAGGAGCCATCTATAAGGATAATACACAGAGGAGCCATCTATAAGGTGGATAATACACAGAGGAGCCATCTATAAGGGGGAATACACAGAGGAGCCATCTATAAGGGGGATAATACACAGAGGAGCCATCTATAAGGATAATACACAGAGGAGCCATCTATAAGGAGGATAATACACAGAGGAGCCATCTATAAGGGGGATAATACACAGAGGAGCCATCTATAAGGATAATACACAGAGGAGCCATCTATAAGGATAATACACAGAGGAGCCATCTATAAGGAGGATAATACACAGAGGAGCCATCTATAAGGGGGATAATACACAGAGGAGCCATCTATAAGGAGGATACACAGAGGAGCCATCTATAAGGAGGATAATACACAGAGGAGGCATCTATAAGGATAATACACAGAGGAGCCATCTATAAGGAGGATAATACACAGAGGAGCCATCTATAAGGGGGATAATACACAGAGGAGCCATCTATAAGGAGGATAATACACAGAGGAGCCATCTATAAGGGGGATAATACACAGAGGGACCATCTATAAGGGGGATAATACACAGAGGAGCCATCTATAAGGATAATACACAGAGGAGCCATCTATAAGGATTATACACAGAGGAGCCATCTATAAGGGGGATAATACACAGAGGAGCAATCTATAAGGAGGATAATACACAGAGGAGCCATCTATAAGGGGGATAATACACAGAGGAGTCATCTATAAGGGGGATAATACACAGAGGAGCCATCTATAAGGGGGATAATACACATAGGAGCCATCTATAAGGATAATACACAGAGGAGCCATCTATAAGGATAATACACAGAGGAGCCATCTATAAGGAGGAATACACAGAGGAGCCATCTATAAGGGGGATAATACACAGAGGAGCCATCTATAAGGGGGAATACACAGAGGAGCCATCTATAAGGGGGATAATGCACAGAGGAGCCATCTATAAGGAAAATACACAGGGGAGCCATCTATAAGGAGGATAATACACAGAGGAGCCATCTATAAGGATAATACACAGAGGAGCCATCTATAAGGATAATACACAGAGGAGCCATCTATAAGGGGGATAATACACAGAGGAGCCATCTATAAGGGGGATAATACACAGAGGAGCCATCTATAAGGATAATACACAGAGGAGCCATCTATAAGGATAATACACAGAGGAGCCATCTATAAGGGGGATAATACACAGAGGAGCCATCTATAAGGATAATACACAGAGGAGCCATCTATAAGGAGGATAATACACAGAGGAGCCAACTATAAGGATAATACACAGAGGAGCCATCTATAAGGAGGATAATACACAGAGGAGCCATCTATAAGGGGGATAATACACAGAGGAGCCATCTATAAGGATAATACACAGAGGAGCCATCTATAAGGAGGATAATACACAGAGGAGCCAACTATAAGGGGGATAATACACAGAGGAGCCATCTATAAGGGGGATAATACACAGAGGAGCCATCTATAAGGAGGATAATACACAGAGGAGCCATCTATAAGGATAATACACAGAGGAGCCATCTATAAGGATAATACACAGAGGAGCCATCTATAAGGGGGATAATACACAGAGGAGCCATCTATAAGAGGGATAATACACAGAGGAGCCATCTATAAGGAGGATAATACACAGAGGAGCCATCTATAAGGGGGAATACACAGAGGAGCCATCTATAAGGGGGATAATGCACAGAGGAGCCATCTATAAGGATAATACACAGGGGAGCCATATATAAGGAGGATAATACACAGAGGAACCATCTATAAGGATAATACACAGGGGAGCCATATATAAGGAGGATAATACACAGAGGAGCCATCTATAAGGGGGATAATACACAGAGGAGCCATCTATAAGGATAATACACAGAGGAGCCATCTATAAGGGGGATAATACACAGAGGAGCCATCTATAAGGATAATACACAGAGGAGCCATCTATAAGGATAATACACAGAGGAGCCATCTATAAGGATAATACACAGAGGAGCCATCTATAAGGGGGATAATACACAGAGGAGCCATCTATAAGGGGGATAATACACAGAGGGGCCATCTATAAGGGGGATAATACACAGAGGAGCCATCTATAAGGATAATACACAGAGGAGCCATCTATAAGGGGGATAATACACAGAGGAGCCATCTATAAGGGATAATACACAGAGGAGCCATCTATAAGGGGGATAATACACAGAGGAGCCATCTATAAGGATAATACACAGAGGAGCCATCTATAAGGATAATACACAGAGGAGCCATCTATAAGGATAATACACAGAGGAGCCATCTATAAGGATAATACACAGAGGAGCCATCTATAAGGGGGATAATACACAGAGGAGCCATCTATAAGGGATAATACACAGAGGGGGCATCTATAAGGGGGATAATACACAGAGGAGCCATCTATAAGGATAATACACAGAGGAGCCATCTATAAGGAGGATAATACACAGAGGAGCCATCTATAAGGAGGATAATACACAGAGGAGCCATCTATAAGGGGGATAATACACAGAGGAGCCATCTATAAGGATAATACACAGAGGAGCCATCTATAAGGGGGATAATACACAGAGGAGCCATCTATAAGGGGGGATAATACACAGAGAGGCCATCTATAAGGATAATACACAGAGGGGCCATCTATAAGGGGGTATAATACACAGAGGGGCCATCTATAAGGATAATACACAGAGGAGCCATCTATAAGGATAATACACAGATGAGCCATCTATAAGGGGGATAATACACAGAGGAGCCATCTATAAGGAGGATAATACACAGAGGAGCCACCTATAAGGAGGATAATACACAGAGGAGCCATCTATAAGGATAATACACAGATGAGCCATCTATAAGGAGGATAATACACAGAGGAGCCATCTATAAGGATAATACACAGAGGGGCCATCTATAAGGGGGATAATACACAGAGGAGCCATCTATAAGGGGGATAATACACAGAGGAGCCATCTATAAGGATAATACACAGAGGAGCCATCTATAAGGGGGATAATACACAGAGGGGCCATCTATAAGGGAGATAATACACAGAGGAGCCATCTATAAGGATAATACACAGAGGAGCCATCTATAAGGATAATACACAGAGGGGCCATCTATAAGGATAATACACAGAGGAGCCATCTATAAGGATAATACACAGAGGAGCCATCTATAAGGAGGATAATACACAGAGGAGCCATCTATAAGGGGGATAATACACAGAGGAGCCATCTATAAGGGGGATAATACACAGAGGAGCCATCTATAAGGAGGATAATACACAGAGGAGCCATCTATAAGGGGGATAATACACAGAGGAGCCATCTATAAGGGGGATAATACACAGAGGAGCCATCTATAAGGAGGATAATACACAGAGGAGCCATCTATAAGGATAATACACAGAGGAGCCATCTATAAGGATAATACACAGAGGAGCCATCTATAAGGATAATACACAGAGGAGCCATCTATAAGGGGGATAATACACAGAGGAGCCATCTATAAGGGGGATAATACACAGAGGAGCCATCTATAAGGAGGATAATACACAGAGGAGCCACCTATAAGGAGGATAATACACAGAGGAGCCATCTATAAGGATAATACACAGAGGAGCCATCTATAAGGAGGATAATACACAGAGGAGCCATCTATAAGGGGGATAATACACAGAGGAGCCATCTATAAGGATAATACACAGAGGAGCCATCTATAAGGATAATACACAGAGGAGCCATCTATAAGGATAATACACAGAGGAGCCATCTATAAGGGGGATAATACACAGAGGAGCCATCTATAAGGGGGATAATACACAGAGGAGCCATCTATAAGGGATAATACACAGAGGAGCCATCTATAAGGATAATACACAGAGGAGCCATCTATAAGGGGGATAATACACAGAGGGGCCATCTATAAGGATAATACACAGAGGAGCCATCTATAAGGATAATACACAGAGGAGCCATCTATAAGGGGGATAATACACAGAGGAGCCATCTATAAGGGGGATAATACACAGAGGAGCCATCTATAAGGAGGATAATACACAGAGGAGCCATCTATAAGGGGGATAATACACAGAGGAGCCATCTATAAGGAGGATAATACACAGAGGAGCCATCTATAAGGGGGATAATACACAGAGGAGCCATCTATAAGGATAATACACAGAGGAGCCATCTATAAGGGGGATAATACACAGAGGAGCCATCTATAAGGATAATACACAGAGGAGCCATCTATAAGGATAATACACAGAGGAGCCATCTATAAGGATAATACACAGAGGAGCCATCTATAAGGGGGATAATACACAGAGGAGCCATCTATAAGGATAATACACAGAGGAGCCATCTATAAGGGGGATAATACACAGAGGAGCCATCTATAAGGGGGATAATACACAGAAGAGCCATGTATAAGGGGGATAATACACAGAGGAGCCATCTATAAGGATAATACACAGAGGAGCCATTTATAAGGGGGATAATACACAGAGGAGCCATCTATAAGGATAATACACAGAGGAGCCATCTATAAGGGGGATAATACACAGAGGAGCCATCTATAAGGGGGAATACACAGAGGGGCCATCTATAAGGATAATACACAGAGGAGCCATCTATAAGGAGAATACACAGAGGAGCCATCTATAAGGAGAATACACAGAGGAGCCATCTATAAGGGGGATAATACACAGAGGAGCCATCTATAAGGGGGATAATACACAGAGGAGCCATCTATAAGGATAATACACAGAGGAGCCATCTATAAGGGGGATAATACACAGAGGAGCCATCTATAAGGATAATACACAGAGGAGCCATCTATTAGGGGGATAATACACAGAGGAGCCATCTATAAGGATAATACACAGAGGAGCCATCTATAAGGATAATACACAGAGGAGCCATCTATAAGGGGGATAATACACAGAGGAGCCATCTATAAGGATAATACACAGAGGAGCCATCTATAAGGATAATACACAGAGGAGCCATCTATAAGGATAATACACAGAGGAGCCATCTATAAGGAAAATAATACACAGAGGAGCCATCTATAAGGGGGATAATACACAGAGGAGCGATCTATAAGGGGGATAATACACAGAGGAGCCATCTATAAGGATAATACAGAGGAGCCATCTATAAGGAGGATAATACACATAGGAGCCATCTATAAGGGGGATAATACACAGAGGAGCCATCTATAAGGGGGATAATACACAGAGGAGCGATCTATAAGGGGGATAATACACAGAGGAGCCATCTATAAGGATAATACACAGAGGAGCCATCTATAAGAAGGATAATACACAGAGGAGCCATCTATAAGGATAATACACAGAGGAGCCATCTATAAGGGGGATAATACACAGAGGAGCCATCTATAAGGGGGATAATACACAGAGGAGCCATCTATAAGGAGGATAATACACAGAGGAGCCATCTATAAGGATAATACACAGAGGAGCCATCTATAAGGATAATACACAGAGGAGCCATCTATAAGGGGGATAATACACAGAGGAGCCATCTATAAGGATAATACACAGAGGAGCCATCTATAAGGAGGATAATACACAGAGGAGCCATCTATAAGGATAATACACAGAGGAGCCATCTATAAGGGGGATAATACACAGAGAAGCCATCTATAAGGGGGATAATACACAGAGGAGCCATCTATAAGGATAATACACAGAGGAGCCATCTATAAGGGGGATAATACACAGAGGAGCCATCTATAAGGGGGATAATACACAGAGGAGCCATCTATAAGGATAATACACAGAGGAGCCATCTATAAGGAGGATAATACACAGAGGAGCCATCTATAAGGGGGATAATACACAGAGGAGCCATCTATAAGGGGGAATACACAGAGGAGCCATCTATAAGGAGGATAATACACAGAGGAGCCATCTATAAGGATAATACACAGAGGAGTCATCTATAAGGGGGATAATACACAGAGGAGTCATCTATAAGGGGGCTACACAGAGGAGCCATCTATAAGGATAATACACAGAGGAGCCATCTATAAGGGGGATAATACACAGAGGAGCCATCTATAAGGATAATACACAAAGGAGCCATCTATAAGGATAATACACAGAGGAGCCATCTATAAGGATAATACACAGAGGAGCCATCTATAAGGGGGATAATACACAGAGGAGCCATCTATAAGGATAATACACAGAGGAGCCATCTATAAGGAGGATAATACACAGAGGAGCCATCTATAAGGGGGATAATACACAGAGGAGCCATCTATAAGGAGGATAATACACAGAGGAGCCATCTATAAGGAGGATAATACACAGAGGAGCCATCTATAAGGATAATACACAGAGGAGCCATCTATAAGGATAATACACAGAGGAGCCATCTATAAGGATAATACACAGAGGAGCCATCTATAAGGATAATACACAGAGGAGCCATCTATAAGGATAATACAAAGAGGAGCCATCTATAAGGGGGATAATAAACAGAGGAGCCATCTATAAGGGGGATAATACACAGAGGAGCCATCTATAAGGGGGATAATACACAGAGGGGCCATCTATAAGGATAATACACAGAGGAGCCATCTATAAGGGGGATAATACACAGAGGAGCCATCTATAAGGGGGATAATACACAGAGGAGCCATCTATAAGGATAATACACAGAGGAGCCATCTATAAGGATAATACACAGAGGAGCCATCTATAAGGGGGAATACACAGAGGAGCCATCTATAAGGAGGATAATACACAGAGGAGCCATCTATAAGAATAATACACAGAGGAGCCATCTATAAGGATAATACACAGAGGAGCCATCTATAAGGAGGATAATACACAGAGGAGCCATCTATAAGGGGGATAATACACAGAGGGGCCATCTATAAGGATAATACACAGAGGAGCCATCTATAAGGGGGATAATACACAGAGGAGCCATCTATAAGGGGGATAATACACAGAGGAGCCATCTATAAGGGGGATAATACACAGAGGAGCCATCTATAAGGGAGATAATACACAGAGGAGCCATCTATAAGGGGGATAATACACAGAGGAGCCATCTATAAGGATAATACACAGAGGAGCCATCTATAAGGTAGATAATACACAGAGGAGCCATCTATAAGGATAATACACAGAGGAGCCATCTATAAGGATAATACACAGAGGAGCCATCTATAAGGGGGATAATACACAGAGGAGCCATCTATAAGGATAATACACAGAGGAGCCATCTATAAGGATAATACACAGAGGAACCATCTATAAGGGGGATAATACACAGAGGAGCCATCTATAAGGGGGATAATACACAGAGGAGCCATCTATAAGGGGGATAATACACAGAGGAGCCATCTATAAGGGGGATAATACACAGAGGAGATATATAAGGAGGATAATATACAGAGGAGCCATCTATAAGGGGGATAATACACAGAGGAGACATCTATAAGGATAATACACAGAGGAGCCATCTATAAGGATAATACACAGAGGAGCCATCTATAAGGGGGAATACACAGAGGAGCCATCTATAAGGATAATACACAGAGGAGCCATCTATAAGGATAATACACAGAGGAGCCATCTATAAGGAGGATAATACACAGAGGAGCCATCTATAAGGATAATACACAGAGGAGCCATCTATAAGGGGGATAATACACAGAGGAGCCATCTATAAGGATAATACACAGAGGAGCCATCTATAAGGGGGATAATACACAGAGGAGCCATCTATAAGGATAATACACAGAGGAGCCATCTATAAGGATAATACACAGAGGAGCCATCTATAAGGGGGATAATACACAGAGGAGCCATCTATAAGGGGGATAATACACAGAGGAGCCATCTATAAGGATAATACACAGAGGAGCCATCTATAAGGATAATACACAGAGGAGCCATCTATAAGGATAATACACAGAGGAGCCATCTATAAGGATAATACACAGAGGAGCCATCTATAAGGATAATACACAGAGGAGCCATCTATAAGGATAATACACAGAGGAGCCATCTATAAGGATAATACACAGAGGAGCCATCTATAAGGAGGATAATACACAGAGGAGCCATCTATAAGGGGGATAATACACAGAGGAGCCATCTATAAGGGGGATAATACACAGAGGAGCCATCTATAAGGGGGATAATACACAGAGAAGCCATCTATAAGGATAATACACAGAGGAGCCATCTATAAGGATAATAAACAGAGGAGCCATCTATAAGGGGGATAATACACAGAGGAGCCATCTATAAGGAGGATAATACACAGAGAAGCCATCTATAAGGATAATACACAGAGGAGCCATCTATAAGGGGGATAATACACAGAGGAGCCATCTATAAGGGGGATAATACACAGAGGAGCCATCTATAAGGGGGAATACACAGAGGAGCCATCTATAAGAATAATACACAGAGGAGCCATCTATAAGGATAATACACAGAGGAGCCATCTATAAGGGGGATAATACACAGAGGAGCCATCTATAAGGATAATACACAGAGGAGCCATCTATAAGGGGGATAATACACAGAGGAGCCATCTATAAGGATAATACACAGAGGAGCCATCTATAAGGATATTACACAGAGGAGCCATCTATAAGGGGGGATAATACACAGAGGAGCCATCTATAAGGGGGATAATACACAGAGGAGCCATCAATAAGGGGGAATACACAGAGGAGCCATCTATAAGAATAATACACAGAGGAGCCATCTATAAGGATAATACACAGAGGAGCCATCTATAAGGAGGATAATACACAGAGGAGCCATCAATAAGGGGGAATACACAGAGGAGCCATCTATAAGAATAATACACAGAGGAGCCATCTATAAGGATAATACACAGAGGAGCCATCTATAAGGAGGATAATACACAGAGGAGCCATCTATAAGGATAATACACAGAGGAGCCATCTATAAGGGGGATAATACACAGAGGAGCCATCTATAAGGATAATACACAGAGGAGCCATCTATAAGGGGGATAATACACAGAGAAGCCATCTATAAGGATAATACACAGAGGAGCCATCTATAAGGGGGATAATACACAGAGGGGCCATCTATAAGGATAATACACAGAGGAGCCATCTATAAGGGGGATAATACACAGAGGAGCCATCTATAAGAGGGATAATACACAGAGGAGCCATCTATAAGGATAATACACAGAGGAGCCATCTATAAGGATAATACACAGAGGAGCCATCTATAAGGATAATACACAGAGGAGCCATCTATAAGGATAATACACAGAGGAGCCATCTATAAGAGGGATAATACACAGAGGAGCCATCTATAAGGAAAATTCACAGAGGAGCCATGTATAAGGATAATACACAGAGGAGCCATCTATAAGGATAATACACAGAGGAGCCATCTATAAGGGGGATAATACACAGAGGAGCCATCTATAAGGGGGATAATACACAGAGGAGCCATCTATAAGGATAATACACAGAGGAGCCATCTATAAGGAGGATAATACACAGAGGAGCCATCTATAAGGGGGATAATACACAGAGGAGCCATCTATAAGGATAATACACAGAGGAGCCATCTATAAGGGGGATAATACACAGAGGAGCCATCTATAAGGATAATACACAGAGGAGCCATCTATGAGGATAATACACAGAGGAGCCATCTATAAGGAGGATAATACACAGAGGAGCCATCTATAAGGGGGATAATACACAGAGGAGCCATCTATAAGGATAATACACAGAGGAGCCATCTATAAGGGGGATAATACACAGAGGAGCCATCTATAAGGGGGATAATACACAGAGGAGCCATCTATAAGGATAATACACAGAGGAGCCATCTATAAGGGGGATAATACACAGAGGAGCCATCTATAAGGATAATACACAGAGGAGCCATCTATAAGGATAATACACAGAGGAGCCATCTATAAGGAGGATAATACACAGAGGAGCCATCTATAAGGATAATACACAGAGGAGCCATCTATAAGGATAATACACAGAGGAGCCATCTATAAGGATAATACACAGAGGAGCCATCTATAAGGGGGATAATACACAGAGGAGCCATCTATAAGGGGGATAATACACAGAGGAGCCATCTATAAGGGGGATAATACACAGAGGAGCCATCTATAAGGATAATACACAGAGGAGCCATCTATAAGGATAAAACACAGAGGAGCCATCTATAAGGGGGATAATACACAGAGGAGTCATCTATAAGGGGGATAATACACAGAGGAGCCATCTATAAGGATAATACACAGAGGAGCCATCTATAAGGGGGATAATACACAGAGGGGCCATCTATAAGGATAATACACAGAGGGGCCATCTATAAGGGGGATAATACACAGAGGAGCCATCTATAAGGGGGATAATACACAGAGGGGCCATCTATAAGGATAATACACAGAGGAGCCATCTATAAGGGGGATAATACACAGAGGAGCCATCTATAAGGGGGATAATACACAGAGGAGCCATCTATAAGGGGGATAATACACAGAGGAGCCATCTATAAGGATAATACACAGAGGAGCCATCTATAAGGATAATACACAGAGGAGCCATCTATAAGGGGGATAATACACAGAGGAACCATCTATAAGGGGGATAATACACAGAGGAGCCATCTATAAAGGGGATAATACACAGAGGAGCCATCTATATGGATAATACACAGAGGAGCCATCTATAAGGAGGATAATACACAGAGGAGCCATGTATAAGGATAATACACAGAGGAGCCATCTATAAGGAGGATAATACACAGAGGAGCCATCTATAAGGGGATAATACACAGAGGAGCCATCTATAAGGATAATACACAGAGGAGCCATCTATAAGGGGGATAATACACAGAGGAGCCATCTATAAGGATAATACACAGAGGAGCCATCTATAAGGATAATACACAGAGGAGCCATCTATAAGGATAATACACAGAGGAGCCATCTATAAGGGGGATAATACACAGAGGAGCCATCTATAAGGGGGATAATACACAGAGAAGCCATCTATAAGGATAATACACAGAGGAGCCATCTATAAGGAGGATAATACACAGAGGAGCCATCTATAAGGGGGATAATACACAGAGGAGCCATCTATAAGGGGGTAATACACAGAGGAGCCATCTATAAGGATAATACACAGAGGAGCCATCTATAAGGATAATACACAGAGGAGCCATCTATAAGAGGGATAATACACAGAGGAGCCATCTATAAGGAAAATTCACAGAGGAGCCATGTATAAGGATAATACACAGAGGAGCCATCTATAAGGATAATACACAGAGGAGCCATCTATAAGGGGGATAATACACAGAGGAGCCATCTATAAGGGGGATAATACACAGAGGAGCCATCTATAAGGATAATACACAGAGGAGCCATCTATAAGGAGGATAATACACAGAGGAGCCATCTATAAGGGGGATAATACACAGAGGAGCCATCTATAAGGATAATACACAGAGGAGCCATCTATAAGGGGGATAATACACAGAGGAGCCATCTATAAGGATAATACACAGAGGAGCCATCTATGAGGATAATACACAGAGGAGCCATCTATAAGGAGGATAATACACAGAGGAGCCATCTATAAGGGGGATAATACACAGAGGAGCCATCTATAAGGATAATACACAGAGGAGCCATCTATAAGGGGGATAATACACAGAGGAGCCATCTATAAGGATAATACACAGAGGAGCCATCTATAAGGGGGATAATACACAGAGGAGCCATCTATAAGGGGGATAATACACAGAGGAGCCATCTATAAGGAGGATAATACACAGAGGAGCCATCTATAAGGATAAAACACAGAGGAGCCATCTATAAGGGGGATAATACACAGAGGAGTCATCTATAAGGGGGATAATACACAGAGGAGCCATCTATAAGGATAATACACAGAGGAGCCATCTATAAGGGGGATAATACACAGAGGGGCCATCTATAAGGATAATACACAGAGGGGCCATCTATAAGGGGGATAATACACAGAGGAGCCATCTATAAGGGGGATAATACACAGAGGGGCCATCTATAAGGATAATACACAGAGGAGCCATCTATAAGGGGGATAATACACAGAGGAGCCATCTATAAGGGGGATAATACACAGAGGAGCCATCTATAAGGGGGATAATACACAGAGGAGCCATCTATAAGGATAATACACAGAGGAGCCATCTATAAGGATAATACACAGAGGAGCCATCTATAAGGGGGATAATACACAGAGGAACCATCTATAAGGGGGATAATACACAGAGGAGCCATCTATAAAGGGGATAATACACAGAGGAGCCATCTATATGGATAATACACAGAGGAGCCATCTATAAGGAGGATAATACACAGAGGAGCCATGTATAAGGATAATACACAGAGGAGCCATCTATAAGGAGGATAATACACAGAGGAGCCATCTATAAGGGGATAATACACAGAGGAGCCATCTATAAGGATAATACACAGAGGAGCCATCTATAAGGATAATACACAGAGGAGCCATCTATAAGGATAATACACAGAGGAGCCATCTATAAGGATAATACACAGAGGAGCCATCTATAAGGGGGATAATACACAGAGGAGCCATCTATAAGGGGGATAATACACAGAGAAGCCATCTATAAGGATAATACACAGAGGAGCCATCTATAAGGAGGATAATACACAGAGGAGCCATCTATAAGGGGGATAATACACAGAGGAGCCATCTATTAGGGGATAATACACAGAGGAGCCATCTATAAGGGGGATAATACACAGAGGAGCCATCTATAAGGGGGATAATACACAGAGAAGCCATCTATAAGGATAATACACAGAGGAGCCATCTATAAGGATAATAAACAGAGGAGCCATCTATAAGGGGGATAATACACAGAGGAGCCATCTATAAGGGGGATAATACACAGAGGAGGCATCTATAAGGAGGATAATACACAGAGGAGCCATCTATAAGGAGGATAATACACAGAGGAGCCATCTATAAGGAGGATAATACACAGAGGAGCCATCTATAAGGATAATACACAGAGGAGCCATCTATAAGGGGGATAATACACAGAGGAGCCATCTATAAGGATAATACACAGAGGAGCCATCTATAAGGGGGATAATACACAGAGGAGCCATCTATAAGGGGGATAATACACAGAGGGGCCATCTATAAGGATAATACACAGAGGAGCCATCTATAAGGATAATACACAGAGGAGCCATCTATAAGGGGGATAATACACAGAGGAGCCATCTATAAGGGGGATAATACACAGAGGAGCCATCTATAAGGAGGATAATACACAGAGGAGCCATCTATAAGGGGGATAATACACAGAGGAGCCATCTATAAGGGGGATAATACACAGAGGAGCCATCTATAAGGATAATACACAGAGGAGCCATCTATAAGGATAATACACAGAGGAGCCATCTATAAGGGGGATAATACACAGAGGAGCTATCTATAAGGGGGATAATACACAGAGGAGCCATCTATAAGGATAATACACAGAGGAGCCATCTATAAGGGGGATAATACACAGAGGAGCCATCTATAAGGGGGATAATACACAGAGGAGCCATCTATAAGGATAATACACAGAGGAGCCATCTATAAGGAGGATAATACACAGAGGAGCCATCTATAAGGATAATACACAGAGGAGCCATCTATAAGGAGGATAATACACAGAGGAGCCATCTATAAGGGGGATTATACACAGAGGAGCCATCTATAAGGGGGATAATACACAGAGGAGCCATCTATAAGGAGGATAATACACAGAGGAGCCATCTATAAGGAGGATAATACACAGAGTAGCCATCTATAAGGATAATACACATTGGTGCTATCTATTAAGATAATAATACACAGAGGAGCCATCTATAAGGATAATACACAGAGGAGCCATCTATAAGGGGGATAATACACAGAGGAGCCATATATAAGGATAATACACAGAGGAGCCATCTATAAGGAGGATAATACACAGAGGAGCCATCTATAAGGGGGATAATACACAGAGGAGCCATCTATAAGGATAATACACAGAGGAGCCATCTATAAGGATAATACACAGAGGAGCCATCTATGAGGATAATACATAGAGGAGCCATCTATAAGGAGGATAATACACAGAGGAGCCATCTATAAGGGGGATAATACACAGAGGAGCCATCTATAAGGATATTACACAGAGGAGCCATTTATAAGGGGGATAATACACAGAGGAGCCATCTATAAGGATAATACACAGAGGAGCCATCTATAAGGATAATACACAGAGGAGCCATCTATAAGGATAATACACAGAGGAGCCATCTATAAGGATAATACACAGAGGAGCCATCTATAAGGGGGATAATACACAGAGGAGCCATCTATTAGGGGGATAATACACAGAGGAGCCATCTATAAGGGGATAATACACAGAGGAGCCATCTATAAGGGGGATAATACACAGAGGAGCCATCTATAAGGGGATAATACACAGAGGAGCCATCTATAAGGAGGATAATACACAGAGGAGCCATCTATAAGGGTAATACACAGAGGAGCCATCTATAAGGGGGATAATACACAGAGGAGCCATCTATAAGGGGGATAATACACAGAGGAGCCATCTATAAGGGGGATAATACACAGAGGAGCCATCTATAAGGGGGATAATACACAGAGGAGCCATCTATAAGGATAATACACAGAGGAGCCATCTATAAGGATAATACACAGAGGAGCCATCTATAAGGATAATACACAGAGGAGCCATCTATAAGGGGGATAATACACAGAGGAGCCATCTATAAGGATAATACACAGAGGAGCCATCTATAAGGAGGATAATACACAGAGGAGCCATCTATAAGGGGGATAATACACAGAGGAGCCATCTATAAGGATAATACACAGAGGAGCCATCTATAAGGAGGATAATACACAGAGGAGCCATCTATAAGGATAATACACAGAGGAGCCATCTATAAGGATAATACACAGAGGAGCCATCTATAAGGATAATACACAGAGGAGCCATCTATAAGGGGGCTACACAGAGGGGGCATCTATAAGGATAATACACAGAGGAGCCATCTATAAGGATAATACACAGAGGAGCCATCTATAAGGGGGATAATACACAGAGGAGCCATCTATAAGGGGGATAATACACAGAGGAGCCATCTATAAGGGGGATAATACACAGAGGAGCCATCTATAAGGGGGATAATACACAGAGGAGCCATCTATAAGGATAATACACAGAGGAGCCATCTATAAGGATAATACACAGAGGAGCCATCTATAAGGGGGATAATACACAGAGGAGCCATCTATAAGGATAATACACAGAGGAGCCATCTATAAGGATAATTCACAGAGGAGCCATCTATAAGGATAATACACAGAGGGGCCATCTATAAGGAGGATAATACACAGAGGAGCCATCTATAAGGATAATACACAGAGGAGCCATCTATAAGGGGGATAATACACAGAGGAGCCATCTATAAGGATAATACACAGAGGAGCCATCTAT
>JAQFWZ010000072.1:2384439-2425372 GCA_027789725.1 Dendropsophus ebraccatus
ATAAGGGGATAATACACAAGAGGAGCCAATCTATAAATGGGGATAATACACAGAGGAGCCATCTATAAGGGGGATAATACACAGAGGAGCCATCTATAAGGGGGATAATACACAGAGGAGCCATCTAATAAGGGGATAATACACAGAGGAAGCCATCTATAAGGGGGATAATACCAGAGGAGCCATCTATAAGGGGATAATACACAGAGGAGCCATCTATAAGGGAATAATACACAGAGGAGCCATCTATAAGGGGGATAATACACAGAGGAGCCATCTATAAGGGATAATACACAGAGGAGCCATCTATAAGGGAGGATAATACACAGAGGAGCCATATATAAGGATAATACACAGAGGAGCCATCTATAAGGGGGATAATACACAGAGGAGCCATCTATAAGGATAATACACAGAGGAGCCCAATCTATAAGGGGATAAATACACAGAGGAGCCATCTATAAGGGGATAATACACAGAGGAGCCATCTATAAGGGGTGATAATACACAGAGGAGCCATCTATAAGGATATACACAGAGGAGCCATCTATAAGGGGGATAATACACAGAGGAGCCATCTATAAGGGGATAATACACAGAGGAGCCATCTATAAGGAGGATAATACACAGAGGAGCCATCTATAAGGGGGATAATACACAGAGGAGCCATCTATAAGGGGGATAATACACAGAGGAGCCATCTATAAGGGATAATACACAGAGGAGCCATCTATAAGAGGATAATACACAGAGGAGCCATCCTATAAAGGATAATACACAGAGGGAGCCATCTATAAGGATAATACACAGAGGAGCCATCTATAAGGATAATACACAGAGGGAGCCATCTATAGGAGGATAATACACAGAGGAGCATCTATAAGATAATACACAGAGGAGCCATCTATAAGGGGATAATACACAGAGGAGCCATCTATAAGGATAATACACAGAGGAGCCATCTATAAGGGGGATAATACACAGAGGAGCCATCTATAAGGGGGATAATACACAGAGGAGCCATCTATAAGGGGGATAATACACAGAGGAGCCATCTATAAGGATAATACACAGAGGAGCCATCTATAAGGGGGATAATACACAGAGGAGCCATCTATAAGGATAATACACCAGAGGAGCCATCTATAAGGATAATACACAGAGGAGCCATCTATAAGGATAATACACAGAGGAGCTATCTATAAGGGGGATAATACACAGAGGAGCCATCTATAAGGGGATAATACACAGAGGAGCCATCTATAAGGGATAATACACAGAGGAGCCATCTATAAGGAGGATAATACACAGAGGAGCCATCTATAAGGGGGATAATACACAGAGGAGCCATCTATAAGGGGGATAATACACAGAGGAGCCATCTATAAGGGGAGAATACAGAGAGGAGCCATCTATAAGGGGATAATACACAGAGGAGCCATCTATAAGGATAATACACAGAGGAGCCATCTATAAGGGGGATAATACACAGAGGAGCCATCTATAAGGGATAATACACAGAGGAGCCATCTATAAGGGATAATACACAGAGGAGCCATCTATAAGGGTAATACACAGAGGAGCCATCTATAAGGGGATAATACACAGAGGAGCCATCTATAAGGGGGATAATACACAGAGGAGCCATCTATAAGGAGGATAATACACAGAGGAGCCATATATAAGGGATAATACACAGAGGAGCCATCTATAAGGGATAATACACAGAGGAGCCATCTATAAGGAGGATAATACACAGAGGAGCCATCTATAAGGGGGATAATACACAGAGGAGCCATCTATAAGGGGATAATACACAGAGGAGCCATCTATAAGGGATAATACACAGAGGAGCCATCTATAAGGGATAATACACAGAGGAGCCATCTATAAGGAGGATAATACACAGAGGAGCCATCTATAAGGATAATACACAGAGGAGCCATCTATAAGGATAATACACAGAGGAGCCATCTATAAGGAGGATAATACACAGAGGAGCCATCTATAAGGGGATAATACACAGAGGAGCCATCTATAAGGATAATACACAGAGGAGCCATCTATAAGGAGGGATAATACACAGAGGGGCCATCTATAAGGGGGATAATACACAGAGGAGCCATCTATAAGGGGGATAATACACAGAGGAGCCATCTATAAGGATAATACACAGAGGAGCCATCTATAAGGGGATAATACACAGAGGAGCCATCTATAAGGGGATAATACACAGAGGAGCCATCTATAAGGATAATACACAGAGGAGCCATCTATAAGGATAATACACAGAGGAGCCATCTATAAGGATAATACACAGAGGAGCCATCTATAAGGATAATACACAGAGGAGCCATCTATAAGGGGGATAATACACAGAGGAGCCATCTATAAGGGGGGATAATACACAGAGGAACCATCTATAAGGATAATACACAGAGGAGCCATCTATAAGGAGGATAATACACAGAGGAGCCATCTATAAGGATAATACACAGAGGAGCCATCTATAAGGGGGATAATACACAGAGGAGCCATCTATAAGGATAATACACAGAGGAGCCATCTATAAGGATAATACACAGAGGAGCCATCTACAAGGATAATACACAGAGGAGCCATCTATAAGGGGGATAATACACAGAGGAGCCATCTATAAGGATAATACACAGAGGAGCCATCTATAAGGATAATACACAGAGGAGCCATCTATAAGGGGGATAATACACAGAGGAGCCATCTATAAGGATAATACACAGAGGAGCCATCTATAAGGATAATACACAGAGGAGCCATCTATAAGGATAATACACAGAGGAGCCATCTATAAGGGATAATACACAGAGGAGCCATCTATAAGGGATAATACACAGAGGAGCCATCTATAAGGAGGATAATACACAGAGGAGCCATCTATAAGGGGGATAATACACAGAGGAGCCCTCTATAAGGATAATACACAGAGGAGCCATCTATAAGGATAATACACAGAGGAGCCATCTATAAGGGGGATAATACACAGAGGAGCCATCTATAAGGATAATACACAGAGGAGCCATCTATAAAGAGGATAATACACAGAGGAGCCATCTATAAGGGGGATAATACACAGAGGGGCCATCTATAAGGATAATACACAGAGGAGCCATCTATAAGGATAATACACAGAGGAGCCATCTATAAGGATAATACACAGAGGAGCCATCTATAAGGAGGATAATACACAGAGGAGCCATCTATAAGGAGGATAATACACAGAGGAGCCATCTATAAGGATAATACACAGAGGAGCCATCTATAAGGATAATACACAGAGGAGCCATCTATAAGGATAATACACAGAGGAGCCATCTATAAGGGGGATAATACCCAGAGGAGCCATCTATAAGGGGGATAATACACAGAGGAGCCATCTATAAGGAGGGATAATACACAGAGGAGCCATCTATAAGGATAATACACAGAGGAGCCATCTATAAGGAGGATAATACACAGAGAAGCCAACTATAAGGATAATACACAGAGGAGCCATCTATAAGGAGGATAATACACAGAGGAGCCATCTATAAGGAGGATAATACACAGAGGAGCCATCTATTAGGATAATACACAGAGGAGCCATCTATAAGAAGGATAATACACAGAGGAGCCATCTATAAGGAGGATAATACACAGAGGAGCCATCTATAAGGGGGATAATACACAGAGGAGCCACCTATAAGGGGGATAATACACAGAGGAGCCATCTATAAGGGGATAATACACAGAGGAGCCATCTATAAGGAGGATAATACACAGAGGAGCCATCTATAAGGAGGATAATACACAGAGGAGCCATCTATAAGGATAATACACAGAGGAGCCATCTATAAGGGGGATAATACACAGAGGAGCCATCTATAAGGGGGATAATACACAGAGGAGCCACCTATAAGGGGGATAATACACAGAGGAGCCATCTATAAGGGGGATAATACACAGAGGAGCCATCTATAAGGAGGATAATACACAGAGGAGCCATCTATAAGGAGGATAATACACAGAGGAGCCATCTATAAGGATAATACACAGAGGAGCCATCTATAAGGGGGATAATACACAGAGGAGCCATCTATAAGGGGGATAATACACAGAGGAGCCATCTATAAGGATAATACACAGAGGTGCCATCTATAAGGGGGATAATACACAGAGGAGCCATCTATAAGGAGGATAATACACAGAGGAGCCATCTATAAGGGGATAATACACAGAGGAGCCATCTATAAGGAGGATAATACACAGAGGAGCCATCTATAAGGAGGATAATACACAGAGGAGCCATCTATAAGGAGGATAATACACAGAGGAGCCATCTATAAGGGGGATAATACACAGAGGAGCCATCTATAAGGAGGATAATACACAGAGGAGCCATCTATAAGGAGGATAATACACAGAGGAGTCATCTATAAGGAGGATAATACACAGAGGAGCCATCTATAAGGATAATACACAGAGGAGCCATCTATAAGGATAATACACAGAGGAGCCATCTATAAGGAGGATACACAGAGGAGCCATCTATAAGGATAATACACAGAGGAGCCATCTATAAGGATAATACACAGAGGAGCCATCTATAAGGGGGATAATACACAGAGGAGCCATCTATAAGGGGGATAATACACAGAGGAGCCAACTATAAGGGGGATAATACACAGAGGAGCCATCTATAAGGGGATAATACACAGAGGAGCCATCTATAAGGGGATAATACACAGAGGAGCCATCTATAAGGATAATACACAGAGGAGCCATCTATAAGGGGGATAATACACAGAGGAGCCATCTATAAGGAGGATAATACACAGAGGAGCCATCTATAAGGGGGATAATACACAGAGGAGCCATCTATAAGGATAATACACAGAGGAGCCATCTATAAGGATAATACACAGAGGAGCCATCTATAAGGGGGATAATACACAGAGGAGCCATCTATAAGGGAGATAATACACAGAAGAGCCATCTATAAGGAGGATTATACACAGAGGAGCCATCTATAAGGGGGATAATACACAGAGGAGCCATCTATAAGGGGGATAATACACAGAGGAGCCATCTATAAGGATAATACACAGAGGAGCCATCTATAAGGATAATACACAGAGGAGCCATCTATAAGGGGGATAATACGGAGAGGAGCCATCTATAAGGATAATACACAGAGGAGCCATCTATAAGGGGGATAATACACAGAGGAGCCATCTATAAGGATAATACACAGAGGAGCCATCTATAAGGGGAATAATACACAGAGGAGCCATCTATAAGGGGGATAATACACAGAGGGGCCATCTATAAGGATAATACACAGAGGAGCCATCTATAAGGAGGATAATACACAGAGGAGCCATCTATAAGGATAATACACAGAGGAGCCATCTATAAGGATAATACACAGAGGAGCCATCTATAAGGAGGATAATACACACAGGAGCCATCTATAAGGATAATACACAGAGGAGCCATCTATAAGGATAATACACAGAGGAGCCATCTATAAGGAGGATAATACACAGAGGAGCCATCTATAAGGGGGATAATACACAGAGGAGCCATCTATAAGGGGGATAATACACAGAGGAGCCATCTATAAGGGGGATAATACACAGAGGAGCCACCTATAAGGAGGATAATACACAGAGGAGCCATCTATAAGGGGGATAATACACAGAGGAACCATCTATAAGGATAATACACAGAGGAGCCATCTATAAGGATAATACACAGAGGAGCCATCTATAAGGATAATACACAGAGGAGCCATCTATAAGGAGGATAATACACAGAGGAGCCATCTATAAGGGGGATAATACACAGAGGAGCCACCTATAAGGAGGATAATACACAGAGGAGCCATCTATAAGGATAATACACAGAGGAGCCATCTATAAGGGGGATAATACACAGAGGAGCCATCTATAAGGATAATACACAGAGGAGCCATCTATAAGGGGGATAATGCACAGAGGAGCCATCTATAAGGGGGATAATACACAGAGGAGCCATCTATAAGGATAATACACAGAGGAGCCATCTATAAGGAGGATAATACACAGAGGAGCCATCTATAAGGATAATACACAGAGGAGCCATCTATAAGGATAATACACAGAGGAGCCATCTATAAGGGGGATAATACACAGAGGAGCCATCTATAAGGATAATACACAGAGGAGCCATCTATAAGGATAATACACAGAGGAGCCATCTATAAGGGGGATAATACACAGAGGAGCCATCTATAAGGGGGATAATACACAGAGGAGCCATCTATAAGGAGGATAATACACAGAGGAGCCATCTATAAGGATAATACACAGAGGAGCCATCTATAAGGATAATACACAGAGGAGCCATCTATAAGGAGGGATAATACACAGAGGAGCCATCTATAAGGGGGATAATACACAGAGGAGCCATCTATAAGGATAATACACAGAGGGGCCATCTATAAGGATAATACACAGAGGAGCCATCTATAAGGAGGATAATACACAGAGGAGCCATCTATAAAGGGGATAATACACAGAGGAGTCATCTATAAGGATAATACACAGAGGAGCCATCTATAAGGATAATACACAGAGGAGCCATCTATAAGGGGATAATACACAGAGGAGCCATCTATAAGGGGGATAATACACAGAGGAGCCATCTATAAGGGGGATAATACACAGAGGAGCCATCTATAAGGGGGATAATACACAGAGGAGCCATCTATAAGGATAATACACAGAGGAGCCATCTATAAGGATAATACACAGAGGAGCCATCTATAAGGGGGATAATACACAGAGGAGCCATCTATAAGGATAATACACAGAGGAGCCATCTATAAGGATAATACACAGAGGAGCCATCTATAAGGGGGATAATACACAGAGGAGCCATCTATAAGGATAATACACAGAGGAGCCATCTATAAGGATAATACACAGAGGAGCCATCTATAAGGAGGATAATACACAGAGGAGCCAACTATAAGGATAATACACAGAGGAGCCATCTATAAGGAGGATAATACACAGAGGAGCCATCTATAAGGAGGATAATACACAGAGGAGCCATCTATAAGGGGGATAATACACAGAGGAGCCATCTATAAGGATAATACACAGAGGAGCCATCTATAAGGGGGATAATACACAGAGGAGCCATGTATAAGGATAATACACAGAGGAGCCATCTATAAGGATAATACACAGAGGAGCCATCTATAAGGATAATACTCAGAGGAGCCATCTATAAGGAGGATAATACACAGAGGAGCCATCTATAAGGATAATACACAGAGGAGCCATCTATAAGGGGGATAATACACAGAGGAGCCATCTATAAGGGGGATAATACACAGAGGAGCCATCTATAAGGAGGATAATACACAGAGGAGCCATCTATAAGGGGGATAATACACAGAGGAGCCATCTATAAGGGGGATAATACACAGAGGAGCCATCTATAAGGATAATACACAGAGGAGCCATCTATAAGGATAATACACAGAGGAGCCATCTATAAGGGGGATAATACACAGAGGAGCCATCTATAAGGATAATACACAGAGGAGCCATCTATAAGGATAATACACAGAGGAGCCATCTATAAAGAGGATAATACACAGAGGAGCCATCTATAAGGATAATACACAGAGGAGCCATCTATAAGGAGGATAATACACAGAGGAGCCAACTATAAGGATAATACACAGAGGAGCCATCTATAAGGAGGATAATACACAGAGGAGCCATCTATAAGGAGGATAATACACAGAGGAGCCATCTATTAGGATAATACACAGAGGAGCCATCTATAAGAAGGATAATACACAGAGGAGCCATCTATAAGGAGGATAATACACAGAGGAGCCATCTATAAGGGGGATAATACACAGAGGAGCCATCTATAAGGGGGATAATACACAGAGGAGCCATCTATAAGGGGGATAATACACAGAGGAGCCATCTATAAGGGGGATAATACACAGAGGAGCCATCTATAAGGATAATACACAGAGGAGCCATCTATAAGGAGGATAATACACAGAGGAGCCATCTATAAGGATAATACACAGAGGAGCCATCTATAAGGGGGATAATACACAGAGAAGCCATCTATAAGGGGGATAATACACAGAGGAGCCATCTATAAGGGGGATAATACACAGAGGAGCCATCTATAAGGATAATACACAGAGGAGCCATCTATAAGGGGGATAATACACAGAGGAGCCATCTATAAGGGGGATAATACACAGAGGAGCCATCTATAAGGATAATACACAGAGGAGCCATCTATAAGGAGGATAATACACAGAGGAGCCATCTATAAGGGGGATAATACACAGAGGAGCCATCTATAAGGGGAAATACACAGAGGAGCCATCTATAAGGAGGATAATACACAGAGGAGCCATCTATAAGGATAATACACAGAGGAGTCATCTATAAGGGGGATAATACACAGAGGAGTCATCTATAAGGGGGCTACACAGAGGAGCCATCTATAAGGATAATACACAGAGGAGCCATCTATAAGGGGGATAATACACAGAGGAGCCATCTATAAGGATAATACACAGAGGGGCCATCTATAAGGATAATACACAAAGGAGCCATCTATAAGGATAATACACAGAGGAGCCATCTATAAGGATAATACACAGAGGAGCCATCTATAAGGGGGATAATACACAGAGGAGCCATCTATAAGGATAATACACAGAGGAGCCATCTATAAGGAGGATAATACACAGAGGAGCCATCTATAAGGGGGATAATACACAGAGGAGCCATCTATAAGGAGGATAATACACAGAGGAGCCATCTATAAGGAGGATAATACACAGAGGAGCCATCTATAAGGATAATACACAGAGGAGCCATCTATAAGGATAATACACAGAGGAGCCATCTATAAGGATAATACACAGAGGAGCCATCTATAAGGATAATACACAGAGGAGCCATCTATAAGGATAATACAAAGAGGAGCCATCTATAAGGGGGATAATAAACAGAGGAGCCATCTATAAGGGGGATAATACACAGAGGAGCCATCTATAAGGGGGATAATACACAGAGGGGCCATCTATAAGGATAATACACAGAGGAGCCATCTATAAGGGGGATAATACACAGAGGAGCCATCTATAAGGGGGATAATACACAGAGGAGCCATCTATAAGGATAATACACAGAGGAGCCATCTATAAGGATAATACACAGAGGAGCCATCTATAAGGGGGAATACACAGAGGAGCCATCTATAAGGAGGATAATACACAGAGGAGCCATCTATAAGGATAATACACAGAGGAGCCATCTATAAGGATAATACACAGAGGAGCCATCTATAAGGAGGATAATACACAGAGGAGCCATCTATAAGGATAATACACAGAGGAGCCATCTATAAGGAGGATAATACACAGAGGAGCCATCTATAAGGAGGATAATACACAGAGGAGCCATCGATAAGGATAATACACAGAGGAGCCATCTATAAGGATAATACACAGAGGAGCCATCTATAAGGGGGATAATACACAGAGGAGCCATCTATAAGGGGGATAATACACAGAGGAGCCATCTATAAGGATAATACACAGAGGAGTCATCTATAAGGATAATACACAGAGGAGCCATCTATAAGGGGGATAATACACAGAGGAGCCATCTATAAGGAGGATAATACACAGAGGAGCCATCTATAAGGATAATACACAGAGGAGCCATCTATAAGGAGGATAATACACAGAGGAGCCATCTATAAGGAGGATAATACACAGAGGAGCCATCTGTAAGGGGGATAATACACAGAGGATCCATCTATAAGGAGGATAATACACAGAGGAGCCATCTATAAGGATAATACACAGAGGAGCCATCTATAAGGGGGATAATACACAGAGGAGCCATCTATAAGGATAATACACAGAGGAGCCATCTATAAGGATAATACACAGAGGAGCCATCTATAAGGGGGATAATACACAGAGGAGCCATCTATAAGGATAATACACAGAGGAGCCATCTATAAGGATAATACACAGAGGAGCCACCTATAAGGAGGATAATACACAGAGGAGCCATCTATAAGGATAATACACAGAGGAGCCATCTATAAGGATAATACACAGAGGAGCCATCTATAAGGATAATACACAGAGGAGCCATCTATAAGGATAATACACAGAGGAGCCATCTATAAGGGGATAATACACAGAGGAGCCATCTATAAGGATAATACACAGAGGAGTCATCTATAAGGATAATACACAGAGGAGCCATCTATAAGGGGGATAATACACAGAGGAGCCATCTATAAGGATAATGCACAGAGGAGCCATCTATAAGGATAATACACAGAGGAGCCATCTATAAGGATAATACACAGAGGAGCCATCTATAAGGGGGATAATACACAGAGGGGCCATCTATAAGGGAGATAATACACAGAGGAGCCATCTATAAGGATAATACACAGAGGAGCCATCTATAAGGAGGATAATACACAGAGGAGCCATCTATAAGGGGAATAATACACAGAGGTGCCATCTATAAGGATAATACACAGAGGAGCCATCTATAAGGAGGATAATACACAGAGGAGCCATCTATAAGGGGGGATAATACACAGAGGAGCCATCTATAAGGATAATACACAGAGGAGCCATCTATAAGGGGGATAATACACAGAGGAGCCATCTATAAGGATAATACACAGAGGAGCCATCTATAAGGAGGATAATACACAGAGGAGCCATCTATAAGGATAATACACAGAGGAGCCATCTATAAGGATAATACACAGAGGAGCCATCTATAAGGGGGATAATACACAGAGGAGCCATCTATAAGGAGGATAATACACAGAGGAGCCATCTATAAGGGAGATAATACACAGAGGAGCCATCTATAAGGAGGATAATACACAGAGGAGCCATCTATAAGGGGGATAATACACAGAGGAGCCATCTATAAGGGGGATAATACACAGAGGAGCCATCTATAAGGATAATACACAGAGGAGCCATCTATAAGGGGGATAATACACAGAGGAGCCATCTATAAGGATAATACACAGAGGAGCCATCTATAAGGGGGATAATACACAGAGGAGCCATCTATAAGGATAATACACAGAGGAGCCATCTATAAGGGGGATAATACACAGAGGAGCCATCTATAAGGGGGATAATACACAGAGGAGCCATCTATAAGGATAATACACAGAGGAGCCATCTATAAGGGGGATAATACACAGAGGAGCCATCTATAAGGGGGATAATACACAGAGGAGCCATCTATAAGGATAATACACAGAGGAGCCATCTATAAGGGGGATAATACACAGAGGAGCCATCTATAAGGATAATACACACAGGGGGCATCTATAAGGATAATACACAGAGGAGCCATCTATAAGGGGGATAATACACAGAGGAGCCATCTATAAGGGAGATAATACACAGAGGAGCCATCTATAAGGATAATACACAGAGGAGCCATCTATAAGGAGGATAATACACAGAGAAGCCATCTATAAGGGGGATAATACACAGAGGAGCCATCTATAAGGGGGATAATACACAGAGGAGCCATCTATAAGGGGGATAATACACAGAGGAGCCATTTATAAGGGGGATAATACACAGAGGAGCCATCTATAAGGGGGATAATACACAGAGGAGCCATCTATAAGGGGGATAATACACAGAGGAGCCATCTATAAGGGGGATAATACACAGAGGAGCCATCTATAAGGATAATACACAGAGGGGCCATCTATAAGGAGGATAATACACAGAGGAGCCATCTATAAGGGGGATAATACACAGAGGAGCCATCTATAAGGATAATACACAGAGGAGCCATCTATAAGGGGGATAATACACAGAGGAGCCATCTATAAGGGGATAATACACAGAGGAGCCATCTATAAGGGGGATAATACACAGAGGAGCCATCTATAAGGATAATACACAGAGGAGCCATCTATAAGGGGGATAATACACAGAGGAGCCATCTATAAGGGGGATAATACACAGAGGAGCAATCTATAAGGGGGATAATACACAGAGGAGCCATCTATAAGGATAATACACAGAGGAGCCATCTATAAGGAGGATAATACACAGAGGAGCCATCTATAAGGAAAATACACAGAGGAGCCATCTATAAGGAGGAATACACAGAGGAGCCATCTATAAGGAGGATAATACACAGAAGAGCCATCTATAAGGGGGGATAATACACAGAGGGGGCATCTATAAGGATAATACACAGAGGAGCCATCTATAAGGAGGATAATACACAGAGGAGCCATCTATAAGGATAATACACAGAGGAGCCATCTATAAGGATAATACACAGAGGAGCCATCTATAAGGAGGATAATACACAGAGGAGCCATCTATAAGGGGGATAATACACAGAGGAGCCATCTATAAGGGGGATAATACACAGAGGAGCCATCTATAAGGGGGATAATACACAGAGGAGCCATCTATAAGGGGGATAATACACAGAGGAGCCATCTATAAGGAGGATAATACACAGAGGAGCCATCTATAAGGATAATACACAGAGGAGCCATCTATAAGGAAAATACACAGAGGAGCCATGTATAAGGATAATACACAGAGGAGCCATCTATAAGGATAATACACAGAGGAGCCATCTATAAGGGTAATACACAGAGGAGCCATCTATAAGGATAATACACAGAGGAGCCATCTATAAGGGGGATAATACACAGAGGAGCCATCTATAAGGATAATACACAGAGGAGCCATCTATAAGGGGGATAATACACAGAGGAGCCATCTATAAGGGGGATAATACACAGAGGGGCCATCTATAAGGATAATACACAGAGGAGCCATCTATAAGGATAATACACAGAGGAGCCATCTATAAGGGGGATAATACACAGAGGAGCCATCTATAAGGGGATAATACACAGAGGAGCCATCTATAAGGAGGATAATACACAGAGGAGCCATCTATAAGGGGGATAATACACAGAGGAGCCATCTATAAGGGGGATAATACACAGAGGAGCCATCTATAAGGATAATACACAGAGGAGCCATCTATAAGGATAATACACAGAGGAGCCATCTATAAGGAGGATAATACACAGAGGAGCCATCTATAAGGATAATACACAGAGGAGCCATCTATAAGGGGGATAATACACAGAGGAGCCATCTATAAGGGGGATAATACACAGAGGAGCCATCTATAAGGATAATACTCAGAGGAGCCATCTATAAGGAGGATAATACACAGAGGAGCCATCTATAAGGATAATACACAGAGGAGCCATCTATAAGGGGGATAATACACAGAGGAGCCATCTATAAGGGGGATAATACACAGAGGAGCCATCTATAAGGATAATACACAGAGGAGCCATCTATAAGGATAATACACAGAGGAGCCATCTATAAGGGGGATAATACACAGAGGAGCCATCTATAAGGGGGATAATACACAGAGGAGCCATCTATAAGGAGGATAATACACAGAGGAGCCATCTATAAGGAGGATAATACACAGAGTAGCCATCTATAAGGATAATACACATTGGTGCTATCTATTAAGATAATAATACACAGAGGAGCCATCTATAAGGATAATACACAGAGGAGCCATCTATAAGTGGGATAATACACAGAGGAGCCATATATAAGGATAATACACAGAGGAGCCATCTATAAGGAGGATAATACACAGAGGAGCCATCTATAAGGGGGATAATACACAGAGGAGCCATCTATAAGGATAATACACAGAGGAGCCATCTATAAGGGGGATAATACACAGAGGAGCCATCTATAAGGGGGATAATACACAGAGGAGCCATCTATAAGGATATTACAAAGAGGAGCCATTTATAAGGGGGATAATACACAGAGGAGCCATCTATAAGGATAATACACAGAGGAGCCATCTATAAGGATAATACACAGAGGAGCCATCTATAAGGATAATACACAGAGGAGCCATCTATAAGGGATAATACACAGAGGAGCCATCTATAAGGAGGATAATACACAGAGGAGCCATCTATAAGGGGGATAATACACAGAGGAGCCATCTATAAGGGGATAATACACAGAGGAGCCATCTATAAGGAGGATAATACACAGAGGAGCCATCTATAAGGGTAATACACAGAGGAGCCATCTATAAGGATAATACACAGAGGAGCCATCTATAAGGGGGATAATACACAGAGGAGCCATCTATAAGGGGGATAATACACAGAGGAGCCATCTATAAGGATAATACACAGAGGAGCCATCTATAAGGGGGATAATACACAGAGGAGCCATCTATAAGGATAATACACAGAGGAGCCATCTATAAGGGGGATAATACACAGAGGAGCCATCTATAAGGATAATACACAGAGGAGCCATCTATAAGGATAATACACAGAGGAGCCATCTATAAGGGGGATAATACACAGAGGAGCCATCTATAAGGATAATACACAGAGGAGCCATCTATAAGGAGGATAATACACAGAGGAGCCATCTATAAGGATAATACACAGAGGAGCCATCTATAAGGATAATACACAGAGGAGCCATCTATAAGGGGGATAATACACAGAGGAGCCATCTATAAGGATAATACACAGAGGAGCCATCTATAAGGAGGATAATACACAGAGGAGCCATCTATAAGGAGGATAATACACAGAGGAGCCATCTATAAGGATAATACACAGAGGAGCCATCTATAAGGATAATACACAGAGGAGCCATCTATAAGGAGGAATACACAGAGGAGCCATCTATAAGGAGGATAATACACAGAGGAGCCATCTATAAGGATAATACACACAGGAGCCATCTATAAGGGGGATAATACACAGAGGAGCCATCTATAAGGATAATACACAGAGGAGCCATCTATAAGGAGGATAATACACAGAGGAGCCATCTATAAGGGGGATAATACACAGAGGAGCCATCTATAAGGGGGATAATACACAGAGGAGCCATCTATAAGGGGGATAATACACAGAGGAGCCATCTATAAGGAGGATAATACACAGAGGAGCCATCTATAAGGGGGATAATACACAGAGGAGCCATCTATAAGGAGGATAATACACAGAGGGGCCATCTATAAGGATAATACACAGAGGAGCCATCTATAAGGAGGATAATACACAGAGGAGCCATCTATAAGGGGGATAATACACAGAGGAGCCATCTATAAGGATAATACACAGAGGAGCCATCTATAAGGGGGATAATACACAGAGGAGCCATCTATAAGGGGGATAATACACAGAGGAGCCATCTATAAGGATAATACACAGAGGAGCCATCTATAAGGGGGATAATACACAGAGGAGCCATCTATAAGGGGATAATACACAGAGGAGCCATCTATAAGGGGGATAATACACAGAGGAGCCATCTATAAGGATAATACACAGAGGAGCCATCTATAAGGGGGATAATACACAGAGGAGCCATCTATAAGGATAATACACAGAGGAGCCATCTATAAGGGGGATAATACACAGAGGAGCCATCTATAAGGATAATACACAGAGGAGCCATCTATAAGGGGGATAATACACAGAGGAGCCATCTATAAGGATAATACACAGAGGAGCCATCTATAAGGATAATACACAGAGGAGCCATCTATAAGGATAATACACAGAGGAGCCATCTATAAGGATAATACACAGAGGGGCCATCTATAAGGAGGATAATACACAGAGGAGCCATCTATAAGGATAATACACAGAGGAGCCATCTATAAGGGGGATAATACACAGAGGAGCCATCTATAAGGATAATACACAGAGGAGCCATCTATAAGGGGGATAATACACAGAGGAGCCATCTATAAGGGGGATAATACACAGAGGAGCCATCTATAAGGATAATACACAGAGGAGCCATCTATAAGGGGGATAATACACAGAGGAGCCATCTATAAGGATAATACACAGAGGAACCATCTATAAGGATAATACACAGAGGAGCCATCTATAAGGGGGATAATACACAGAGGAGCCATCTATAAGGATAATACACAGAGGAACCATCTATAAGGGATAATACACAGAGGAGCCATCTATAAGGGGGATAATACACAGAGGAGCCATCTATAAGGAGGATAATACACAGAGGAGCCATCTATAAGGGAGATAATACAGAGGAGCCATCTATAAGGATAATACACAGAGGAGCCATCTATAAGGATAATACACAGAGGAGCCATCTATAAGGAGGATAATACACAGAGGAGCCATTTATAAGGATAATACACAGAGGAGCCATCTATAAGGAGAATACACAGAGGAGCCATCTATAAGGGGGATAATTCACAGAGGAGCCATCTATAAGGAGGATAATACACAGAGGAGCCATCTATAAGGGGGATAATACACAGAGGAGCCATCTATGAGGATAATACACAGAGGAGCCATCTATGAGGATAATACACAGAGGAGCCATCTATAAGGAGGATAATACACAGAGGAGCCATCTATAAGGGGGATAATACACAGAGGAGCCATCTATAAGGATAATACACAGAGGAGCCATGTATAAGGAGGATAATACACAGAGGAGCCATCTATAAGGATAATACACAGAGGAGCCATCTATAAGGATAATACACAGAGGAGCCATCTATAAGGATAATACACAGAGGAGCCATCTATAAGGGATAATACACAGAGGAGCCATCTATAAGGATAATACACAGAGGAGCCATCTATAAGGGGGATAATACACAGAGGAGCCCTCTATAAGGATAATACACAGAGGAGCCATCTATAAGGATAATACACAGAGGAGCCATCTATAAGGGGGATAATACACAGAGGAGCCATCTATAAGGATAATACACAGAGGAGCCATCTATAAAGAGGATAATACACAGAGGAGCCATCTATAAGGATAATACACAGAGGAGCCATCTATAAGGATAATACACAGAGGAGCCATCTATAAGGATAATACACAGAGGAGCCATCTATAAGGAGGGATAATACACAGAGGAGCCATCTATAAGGATAATACACAGAGGAGCCATCTATAAGGATAATACACAGAGGAGCCATCTATAAGGAGGATAATACACAGAGAAGCCATCTATAAGGGGGATAATACACAGAGGAGCCATCTATAAGGATAATACACAGAGGAGCCATCTATAAGGGGGATAATACACAGAGGAGCCATCTATAAGGATAATACACAGAGGAGCCATCTATAAGGAGGATAATACACAGAGGAGCCATCTATAAAGAGGATAATACACAGAGGAGCCATCTATAAGGAGGATAATACACAGAGAAGCCAACTATAAGGATAATACACAGAGGAGCCATCTATAAGGAGGATAATACACAGAGGAGCCATCTATAAGGAGGATAATACACAGAGGAGCCATCTATTAGGATAATACACAGAGGAGCCATCTATAAGAAGGATAATACACAGAGGAGCCATCTATAAGGAGGATAATACACAGAGGAGCCATCTATAAGGGGGATAATACACAGAGGAGCCATCTATAAGGGGGATAATACACAGAGGAGCCATCTATAAGGGGATAATACACAGAGGAGCCATCTATAAGGAGGATAATACACAGAGGAGCCATCTATAAGGAGGATAATACACAGAGGAGCCATCTATAAGGGGGATAATACACAGAGGAGCCATCTATAAGGAGGATAATACACAGAGGAGCCATCTATAAGGATAATACACAGAGGAGCCATCTATAAGGATAATACACAGAGGAGCCATCTATAAGGGGATAATACACAGAGGAGCCATCTATAAGGGGGATAATACACAGAGGAGCCATCTATAAGGGATAATACACAGAGGAGCCATCTATAAGGAGGATAATACACAGAGGAACCATCTATAAGGATAATACACAGAGGAGCCATCTATAAGGGATAATACACAGAGGAGCCATCTATAAGGATAATACACAGAGGAGGCCATCTATAAGGGGGATAATACACAGAGGAGCCATCTATAAGGATAATACACAAGAGGAGCCATCTATAAGGGGGATAATACACAGAGGAGCCATCTATAAGGGGGATAATACACAGAGGAGCCATCTATAAGGGATAATACACAGAGGAGCCATCTATAAGGGGATAATACACAGAGGAGCCATCTATAAGGAGGATAATACACAGAGGAGCCATCTATAAGGGGGATAATACACAGAGGAGCCATCTATAAGGAGGATAATACACAGAGGAGCCATCTATAAGGAGGATAATACACAGAGGAGCCATCTATAAGGAGGATAATACACAGAGGAGCCATCTATAAGGGGATAATACACAGAGGAGCCATCTATAAGGAGGATAATACACAGAGGAGCCATCTATAAGGAGGATAATACACAGAGGAGCCATCTATAAGGAGGATAATACACAGAGGAGCCATCTATAAGGGATAATACACAGAGGAGCCATCTATAAGGAGGATAATACACAGAGGAGCCATCTATAAGGGATAATACACAGAGGAGCCATCTATAAGGAGGATAATACACAGAGGAGCCATCTATAAGGAGGATAATACACAGAGGAGCCATCTATAAGGATAATACACAGAGGAGCCATCTATAAGGATAATACACAGAGGAGCCATCTATAAGGAGGATAATACACAGAGGAGCCATCTATAAGGGATAATACACAGAGGAGCCATCTATAAGGATAATACACAGAGGAGCCATCTATAAGGGGGATAATACACAGAGGAGCCATCTATAAGGGGGATAATACACAGAGGAGCCAACTATAAGGGGGATAATACACAGAGGAGCCATCTATAAGGGGGATAATACACAGAGGAGCCATCTATAAGGGGGATAATACACAGAGGAGCCATCTATAAGGAGGATAATACACAGAGGAGCCATCTATAAGGAGGATAATACACAGAGGAGCCATCTATAAGGGGGATAATACACAGAGGAGCCATCTATAGAGGATAATACACAGAGGAGCCATCTATAAGGGGATAATACACAGAGGAGCCATCTATAAGGGGATAATACACAGAGGAGCCATCTATAAGGGAGATAATACACAGAGGAGCCATCTATAAGGGGGATAATACACAGAGGAGCCATCTATAAGGAGGATAATACACAGAGGAGCCATCTATAAGGGGGATAATACACAGAGGAGCCATCTATAAGGAGGATTATACACAGAGGAGCCATCTATAAGGGGGATAATACACAGAGGAGCCATCTATAAGGAGGGGATACACAGAGGAGCCATCTATAAGAGGGATAATACACAGAGGAGCCATCTATAAGGGGATAATACACAGAGGAGCCATCTATAAGGGATAATACACAGAGGAGCCATCTATAAGGATAATACACAGAGGAGCCATCTATAAGGGGGATAATACACAGAGGAGCCATCTATAAGGATAATACACAGAGGAGCCATCTATAAGGATAATACACAGAGGAGCCATCTATAAGGATAATACACAGAGGAGCCATCTATAAGGGGATAATACACAGAGGAGCCATCTATAAGGGGATAATACACAGAGGAGCCATCTATAAGGGGATAATACACAGAGGAGCCATCTATAAGGGGATAATACACAGAGGAGCCATCTATAAGGGGATAATACACAGAGGAGCCATCTATAAGGAGGATAATACACAGAGGAGCCATCTATAAGGGGGATAATACACAGAGGAGCCATCTATAAGGGGGATAATACACAGAGGAGCCATCTATAAGGGGATAATACACAGAGGAGCCATCTATAAGGGGATAATACACAGAGGAGCCATCTATAAGGGGATAATACACAGAGGAGCCATCTATAAGGGGATAATACACAGAGGAGCCATCTATAAGGATAATACACAGAGGAGCCATCTATAAGGATAATACACAGAGGAGCCATCTATAAGGAGGATAATACACAGAGGAGCCATCTATAAGGGGGATAATACACAGAGGAGCCATCTATAAGGAGGATAATACACAGAGGAGCCATCTATAAGGATAATACACAGAGGAGGCCATCTATAAGGGGATAATACACAGAGGAGCCATCTATAAGGGGATAATACACAGAGGAGCCATCTATAAGGATAATACACAGAGGAGCCATCTATAAGGAGGATAATACACAGAGGAGCCATCTATAAGGGATAATACACAGAGGAGCCATCTATAAGGATAATACACAGAGGAGCCATCTATAAGGGGATAATACACAGAGGAGCCATCTATAAGGATAATACACAGAGGAGCCATCTATAAGGGATAATACACAGAGGAGCCATCTATAAGAGGATAATACACAGAGGAGCCATCTATAAGGATAATACACAGAGGAGCCATCTATAAGGGGATAATACACAGAGGAGCCATCTATAAGGATAATACACAGAGGAGCCACCTATAAGGAGGATAATACACAGAGGAGCCATCTATAAGGGGATAATACACAGAGGAGCCATCTATAAGGATAATACACAGAGGAGCCATCTATAAGGAGGAATACACAGAGGAGCCATCTATAAGGGGATAATACACAGAGGAGCCATCTATAAGGATAATACACAGAGGAGCCATCTATAAGGAGGATAATACACAGAGGAGCCATCTATAAGGAGGATAATACACAGAGGAGCCATCTATAAGGGGATAATACACAGAGGAGCCATCTATAAGGGGATAATACACAGAGGAGCCATCTATAAGGGGATAATACACAGAGGAGCCATCTATAAGGGGGATAATACACAGAGGAGCCATCTATAAGGGGATAATACACAGAGGAGCCATCTATAAGGGGATAATACACAGAGGAGCCATCTATAAGGGATAATACACAGAGGAGCCATCTATAAGGGGGATAATACACAGAGGAGCCATCTATAAGGGGGATAATACACAGAGGAGCCATCTATAAGGGAGATAATACACAGAGGAGCCATCTATAAGGAGGATAATACACAGAGGAGCCATCTATAAGGGGATAATACACAGAGGAGCCATCTATAAGGGGGATAATACACAGAGGAGCCATCTATAAGGATAATACACAGAGGAGCCATCTATAAGGGGGATAATACACAGAGGAGCCATCTATAAGGGATAATACACAGAGGAGCCATCTATAAGGGGGATAATACACAGAGGAGCCATCTATAAGGGATAATACACAGAGGAGCCATCTATAAGGGGATAATACACAGAGGAGCCATCTATAAGGGGATAATACACAGAGGAGCCATCTATAAGGATAATTCACAGAGGAGCCATCTATAAGGGGGATAATACACAGAGGAGCCATCTATAAGGATGATAATACACAGAGGAGCCATCTATAAGGAGGATAATACACAGAGGAGCCATCTATAAGGGGGATAATACACAGAGGAGCCATCTATAAGGGGATAATACACAGAGGAGCCATCTATAAGGGGGATAATACACAGAGGAGCCATCCTATAAGGAGGATAATACACAGAGGAGCCATCTATAAGGGGATAATACACAGAGGAAGCCATCTATAAGGATAATACACAGAGGAGCCATCTATAAGGATAATACACAGAGGAGCCATCTATAAGGAGGATAATACACAGAGGAGCCATCTATAAGGATAATACACAGAGGAGCCATCTATAAGGGGATAATACACAGAGGAGCCATCTATAAGGATAATACACAGAGGAGCCATCTATAAGGAGGATAATACACAGAGGAGCCATCTATAAGGGGATAATACACAGAGGAGCCATCTATAAGGAGGATAATACACAGAGGAGCCATCTATAAGGATAATACACAGAGGAGGCCATCTATAAGGGGGATAATAGCACAGAGGAGCCATCTATAAGGGGGATAATACACAGAGGAGCCATCTATAAGGGATAATACACAGAGGAGCCATCTATAAGGAGGATAATACACAGAGGAGCCATCTATAAGGATAATACACAGAGGAGCCATCTATAAGGATAATACACAGAGGAGCCATCTATAAGGGGATAATACACAGAGGAGCCATCTATAAGGATAATACACAGAGGAGCCATCTATAAGGATAATACACAGAGGAGCCATCTATAAGGATAATACACAGAGGAGGCATCTATAAGGATAATACACAGAGGAGCCATCTATAATGGGGATAATACACAGAGGAGCCATCTATAAGGAGGATAATACACAGAGGTGCCATCTATAAGGGGGATAATACACAGAGGTGCCATCTATAAGGATAATACACAGAGGAGCCATCTATAAGGGATAATACACAGAGGAGCCATCTATAAGGGGGATAATACACAGAGGAGCCATCTATAAGGATAATACACAGAGGAGCCATCTATAAGGGATAATACACAGAGGAGCCATCTATAAGGGGGATAATACACAGAGGAGCCATCTATAAGGGGGATAATACACAGAGGAGCCATCTATAAGGATAATACACAGAGGAGTCATCTATAAGGATAATACACAGAGGAGCCATCTATAAGGGGGATAATACACAGAGGAGCCATCTATAAGGAGGATAATACACAGAGGAGCCATCTATAAGGATAATACACAGAGGAGCCATCTATAAGGAGGATAATACACAGAGGAGCCATCTATAAGGGGGATAATACACAGAGGAGCCATCTATAAGGAGGATAATACACAGAGGAGCCATCTATAAGGAGGATAATACACAGAGGAGCCATCTATAAGGGGGATAATACACAGAGGAGCCATCTATAAGGGATAATACACAGAGGAGCCATCTATAAGGAGGATAATACACAGAGGAGCCATCTATAAGGGGATAATACACAGAGGAGCCATCTATAAGGGGATAATACACAGAGGAGCCATCTATAAGGGGATAATACACAGAGGAGCCATCTATAAGGGGGATAATACACAGAGGAGCCATCTATAAGGGGGATAATACACAGAGGAGCCATCTATAAGGGATAATACACAGAGGAGCCATCTATAAGGAGGATAATACACAGAGGAGCCATCTATAAGGATAATACACAGAGGAGCCATCTATAAGGATAATACACAGAGGAGCCATCTATAAGGGGATAATACACAGAGGAGCCATCTATAAGGAGGATAATACACAGAGGAGCCATCTATAAGGATAATACACAGAGGAGCCATCTATAAGGGGATAATACACAGAGGAGCCATCTATAAGGGGATAATACACAGAGGAGCCATCTATAAGGGGATAATACACAGAGGAGCCATCTATAAGGATAATACACAGAGGAGCCATCTATAAGGGATAATACACAGAGGAGCCATCTATAAGGGGGATAATACACAGAGGAGCCATCTATAAGGATAATACACAGAGGAGCCATCTATAAGGATAATACACAGAGGAGCCATCTATAAGGATAATACACAGAGGAGCCATCTATAAGGGAATAATACACAGAGGAGCCATCTATAAGGATAATACACAGAGGAGCCATCTATAAGGAGGATAATACACAGAGGAGCCATCTATAAGGGGGATAATACACAGAGGAGCCATCTATAAGGATAATACACAGAGGAGCCATCTATAAGGGGATAATACACAGAGGAGCCATCTATAAGGATAATACACAGAGGAGCCATCTATAAGGAGGATAATACACAGAGGAGCCATCTATAAGGGATAATACACAGAGGAGCCATCTATAAGGAGGATAATACACAGAGGAGCCATCTATAAGGATAATACACAGAGGAGCCATCTATAAGGGGATAATACACAGAGGAGCCATCTATAAGGAGGATAATACACAGAGGAGCCATCTATAAGGGAGATAATACACAGAGGAGCCATCTATAAGGAGGATAATACACAGAGGAGCCATCTATAAGGGGATAATACACAGCGGAGCCATCTATAAGGGATAATACACAGAGGAGCCATCTATAAGGGATAATACACAGAGGAGCCATCTATAAGGGGGATAATACACAGAGGAGCCATCTATAAGGGGATAATACACAGAGGAGCCATCTATAAGGATAATACACAGAGGAGCCATCTATAAGGGGATAATACACAGAGGAGCCATCTATAAGGGATAATACACAGAGGAGCCATCTATAAGGAGGATAATACACAGAGGAGCCATCTATAAGGATAATACACAGAGGAGCCATCTATAAGGGGGATAATACACAGAGGAGCCATCTATAAGGATAATACACAGAGGAGCCATCTATAAGGGGATAATACACAGAGGAGCCATCTATAAGGGGATAATACACAGAGGAGCCATCTATAAGGGATAATACACAGAGGAGCCATCTATAAGGGATAATACACAGAGGAGCCATCTATAAGGGGGATAATACACAGAGGAGCCATCTATAAGGGATAATACACAGAGGAGCCATCTATAAGGATAATACACAGAGGAGCCATCTATAAGGAGGATAATACACAGAGGAGCCATCTATAAGGGGGATAATACACAGAGGAGCCATCTATAAGGGGATAATACACAGAGGAGCCATCTATAAGGGGATAATACACAGAGGAGCCATCTATAAGGGGATAATACACAGAGGAGCCATCTATAAGGGGATAATACACAGAGGAGCCATCTATAAGGGGATAATACACAGAGGAGCCATCTATAAGGGGATAATACACAGAGGAGCCATCTATAAGGGGGATAATACACAGAGGAGCCATCTATAAGGATAATACACAGAGGAGCCATCTATAAGGAGGATAATACACAGAGGAGCCATCTATAAGGGGGATAATACACAGAGGAGCCATCTATAAGGGGATAATACACAGAGGAGCCATCTATAAGGGGGATAATACACAGAGGAGCCATCTATAAGGGGATAATACACAGAGGAGCCATCTATAAGGGGATAATACACAGAGGAGCCATCTATAAGGGGATAATACACAGAGGAGCCATCTATAAGGGGATAATACACAGAGGAGCCATCTATAAGGGGATAATACACAGAGGAGCCATCTATAAGGATAATACACAGAGGAGCCATCTATAAGGGGATAATACACAGAGGAGCCATCTATAAGGATAATACACAGAGGAGCCATCTATAAGGGGATAATACACAGAGGAGCCATCTATAAGGGATAATACACAGAGGAGCCATCTATAAGGGATAATACACAGAGGAGCCATCTATAAGGGGATAATACACAGAGGAGCCATCTATAAGGATAATACACAGAGGAGCCATCTATAAGGGGGATAATACACAGAGGAGCCATCTATAAGGATAATACACAGAGGAGCCATCTATAAGGGGATAATACACAGAGGAGCCATCTATAGGGATAATACACAGAGGAGCCATCTATAAGGGGATAATACACAGAGGAGCCATCTATAATGGGATAATACACAGAGGAGCCATCTATAAGGGGATAATACACAGAGGAGCCATCTATAAGGGGATAATACACATAGGAGCCATCTATAAGGGGATAATACACAGAGGAGCCATCTATAAGGGGGATAATACACAGAGGAGCCATCTATAAGGGGATAATACACAGAGGAGCCATCTATAAGGAGATAATACACAGAGGAGCCATCTATAAGGGGATAATACACAGAGGAGCCATCTATAAGGGGATAATACACAGAGGAGCCATCTATAAGGGATAATACACAGAGGAGCCATCTATAAGGGGATAATACACAGAGGAGCCATCTATAAGGGGATAATACACAGAGGAGCCATCTATAAGGAGGATAATACACAGAGGAGCCATCTATAAGGGGATAATACACAGAGGAGCCATCTATAAGGGATAATACACAGAGGAGCCATCTATAAGGAGGATAATACACAGAGGAGCCATCTATAAGGGGATAATACACAGAGGAGCCATCTATAAGGAGTATAATACACAGAGGAGCCATCTATAAGGAGGATAATACACAGAGGAGCCATCTATAAGGGGGATAATACACAGAGGAGCCATCTATAAGGATAATACACAGAGGAGCCATCTATAAGGGGATAATACACAGAGGAGTCATCTATAAGGGGGATAATACACAGAGGAGCCATCTATAAGGGATAATACACAGAGGAGCCATCTATAAGGGGATAATACACAGAGGAGCCATCTATAAGGGGATAATACACAGAGGAGCCATCTATAAGGGGATAATACACAGAGAAGCCATCTATAAGGGGATAATACACAGAGGAGCCATCTATAAGGGGATAATACACAGAGGAGCCATCTATAAGGATAATACACAGAGGAGCCATCTATAAGGGATAATACACAGAGGAGCCATCTATAAGGAGGATAATACACAGAGGAGCCATCTATAAGGGGATAATACACAGAGGAGCCATCTATAAGGGATAATACACAGAGGAGCCATCTATAAGGATAATACACAGAGGAGCCATCTATAAGGATAATACACAGAGGAGCCATCTATAAGGATAATACACAGAGGAGCCATCTATAAGGGGATAATACACAGAGGAGCCATCTATAAGGAGGATAATACACAGAGGAGCCATCTATAAGGAGGATAATACACAGAGGAGCCATCTATAAGGGATAATACACAGAGGAGCCATCTATAAGGATAATACACAGAGGAGCCATCTATAAGGAGGATAATACACAGAGGAGCCATCTATAAGGATAATACACAGAGGAGCCATCTATAAGGATAATACACAGAGGAGCCATCTATAAGGAGGATAATACACAGAGGAGCCATCTATAAGGAGGATAATACACAGAGGAGCCATCTATAAGGATAATACACAGAGGAGCCATCTATAAGGATAATACACAGAGGAGCCATCTATAAGGGGATAATACACAGAGGAGCCATCTATAAGGATAATACACAGAGGAGCCATCTATAAGGAGGATAATACACAGAGGAGCCATCTATAAGGGGGATAATACACAGAGGAGCCATCTATAAGGATAATACACAGAGGAGCCATCTATAAGGGATAATACACAGAGGAGCCATCTATAAGGAGGATAATACACAGAGGAGCCATCTATAAGGGATAATACACAGAGGAGCCATCTATAAGGATAATACACAGAGGAGCCATCTATAAGGGGATAATACACAGAGGAGCCATCTATAAGGATAATACACAGAGGAGCCATCTATAAGGGATAATACACAGAGGAGCCATCTATAAGGGATAATACACAGAGGAGCCATCTATAAGGATAATACACAGAGGAGCCATCTATAAGGATAATACACAGAGGAGCCATCTATAAGGAGGATAATACACAGAGGAGCCATCTATAAGGGGATAATACACAGAGGAGCCATCTATAAGGGATAATACACAGAGGAGCCATCTATAAGGATAATACACAGAGGAGCCATCTATAAGGAGGATAATACACAGAGGAGCCATCTATAAGGAGGATAATACACAGAGGAGCCATCTATAAGGAGGATAATACACAGAGGAGCCATCTATAAGGGGATAATACACAGAGGAGCCATCTATAAGGATAATACACAGAGGAGCCATCTATAAGGATAATACACAGAGGAGCCATCTATAAGGATAATACACAGAGGAGCCATCTATAAGGGGGATAATACACAGAGGAGCCATCTATAAGGGGATAATACACAGAGGAGCCATCTATAAGGGGGATAATACACAGAGGAGCCATCTATAAGGGGATAATACACAGAGGAGCCATCTATAAGGGGATAATACACAGAGGAGCCATCTATAAGGGGATAATACACAGAGGAGCCATCTATAAGGGGATAATACACAGAGGAGCCATCTATAAGGGATAATACACAGAGGAGCCATCTATAAGGGGATAATACACAGAGGAGCCATCTATAAGGGGATAATACACAGAGGAGCCATCTATAAGGAGGATAATACACAGAGGAGCCATCTATAAGGAGATAATACACAGAGGAGCCATCTATAAGGGGGATAATACACAGAGGAGCCATCTATAAGGGATAATACACAGAGGAGCCATCTATAAGGGGATAATACACAGAGGAGCCATCTATAAGGGGGATAATACACAGAGGAGCCATCTATAAGGGGATAATACACAGAGGAGCCATCTATAAGGATAATACACAGAGGAGCCATCTATAAGGGGATAATACACAGAGGAGCCATCTATAAGGGGGATAATACACAGAGGAGCCATCTATAAGGGGAAAATACACAGAGGAGCCATCTATAAGGATAATACACAGAGGAGCCATCTATAAGGGGATAATACACAGAGGAGCCATCTATAAGGGGATAATACACAGAGGAGCCATCTATAAGGGATAATACACAGAGGAGCCATCTATTAAGGGATAATACACAGAGGAGCCAATCTATAAGGAGGATAATACACAGAGGAGCCATCTATAAGGGATAATACACAGAGGAGCCATCTATAAGGGGATAATACACAGAGGAGCCATCTATAAGGGGGATAATACACAGAGGAGCCATCTATAAGGGGGATAATACACAGAGGAGCCATCTATAAGGGGATAATACACAGAGGAGCCATCTATAAGGGGGATAATACACAGAGGAGCATCTATAAGGATAATACACAGAGGAGCCATCTATAAGGGGATAATACAAAGAGGAGCCATCTATAAGGGGGATAATACACAGAGGAGCCATCTATAAGGGAGCCATCTATAAGGTAACACAGAGGATGCATCTATAAGGGATAATACACAGAGGAGCCATCTATAAGGGGATAATACACAGAGGAGCCATCTATAAGGGGGATAATACACAGAGGAGCCATCTATAAGGATAATACACAGAGGAGCCATCTATAAGGATAATACACAGAGGAGCCATCTATAAGGGAGGATAATACACAGAGGAGCCATCTATAAGGATAATACACAGAGGAGCCATCTATAAGGAGGATAATACACAGAGGAGCCATCTATAAGGGGATAATACACAGAGGAGCCATCTATAAGGATAATACACAGAGGAGCCATCTATAAGGGGATAATACACAGAGGAGCCATCTATAAGGGATAATACACAGAGGAGCCATCTATAAGGGGATAATACACAGAGGAGCCATCTATAAGGATAATACACAGAGGAGCCATCTATAAGGATAATACACAGAGGAGCCATCTATAAGGGGGATAATACACAGAGGAGCCATCTATAAGGGGATAATACACAGAGGAGCCATCTATAAGGGGATAATACACAGAGGAGCCATCTATAAGGATAATACACAGAGGAGCCATCTATAAGGGGGATAATACACAGAGGAGCCATCTATAAGGATAATACACAGAGGAGCCATCTATAAGGATAATACACAGAGGAGCCATCTATAAGGGATAATACACAGAGGAGCCATCTATAAGGGGGATAATACACAGAGGAGCCATCTATAAGGAGGATAATACACAGAGGAGCCATCTATAAGGGGGATAATACACAGAGGAGCCATCTATAAGGATAATACACAGAGGAGCCATCTATAAGGGGATAATACACAGAGGAGCCATCTATAAGGGGATATACACAGAGGAGCCATCTATAAGGGGATAATACACAGAGGAGCCATCTATAAGGGGATAATACACAGAGGAGCCATCTATAAGGGATAATACACAGAGGAGCCATCTATAAGGGGGATAATACACAGAGGAGCCATCTATAAGAATAATACACAGAGGAGCCATCTATAAGGGGGATAATACACAGAGGAGCCATCTATAAGGGGGCTACACAGAGGAGCCATCTATAAGGATAATACACAGAGGAGCCATCTATAATGGGGATAATACACAGAGGAGCCATCTATAAGGGGGATAATACACAGAGGAGCCATCTATAAGGATAATACACAGAGGAGCCATCATAAGGAGGATAATACACAGAGGAGCCATCTATAAGGGGATAATACACAGAGGAGCCATCTATAAGGAGGATAATACACAGAGGAGCCATCTATAAGGAGGATAATACACAGAGGAGCCATCTATAAGGAGGATAATACACAGAGGAGCCATCTATAAGGGATAATACACAGAGGAGCCATCTATAAGGATAATACACAGAGGAGCCATCTATAAGGATAATACACAGAGGAGCCATCTATAAGGATAATACACAGAGGAGCCATCTATAAGGGGATAATACACAGAGGAGCCATCTATAAGGGGGATAATACACAGAGGAGCCATCTATAAGGATAATACACAGAGGAGCCATCTATAAGGGTGATAATACACAGAGGAGCCATCTATAAGGATAATACACAGAGGAGCCATCTATAAGGATAATACACAGAGGAGCCATCTATAAGGGGGTAATACACAGAGGAGCCATCTATAAGGAAATACACAGAGGAGCCATCTATAAGGGGATAATACACAGAGGAGCCATCTATAAGGAGGATAATACACAGAGGAGCCATCTATAAGGTACTGGATCCTCCACAGAGGAGCCATCCTCCTGCCTGATAATTACACAGAGGAGCCATCTATAAGGATAATACAGAGGAGCATCTATAAGGGGGATATACACAGAGGAGCCATCTATCCTGATAATACACAGAGGCCTCTATAAGGGGTAATACACAGAGGAGCCATCTATACGGATAATACACAGAGGAGCCATCTATAAGGCCTAATACTGTGACTGCGCCATCTATAAGGATAATACACAGAGGAGCCATCTATAAGGGGTTCTTACACAGAGGAGCCATCTATAAGGTGGAGAATACACAGATTCTGCCATCTATAAGGACTCCGAGGTGCCCATAATACACAGAGGAGCCATCTATAAGGAGCATACACAGAGGAGCCATCTATAAGGATAATACACAGAGGAGCCATCTATAAGGGGGATAATACACAGAGGAGCCATCTATAAATGATAATACACAGAGAAGCCTCTATAAGGATAATACACAGAGGAGCCTCTATAAGGATAATACCCAGAACAGCCATCTATAAGGTTAGCTAGTGCGTTACACAGAGGAGCCATCTATAACCATTATAATTGGGAGGAGCCATCTATAAGGAAGGTGCCCCTCATACACAGAGGAGCCATCTATAACTGTGTAATACACAGAGGAGCCATCCTAGGTGATATCACAGCTTCCTTTATCTTCCCAACTGGAGGATAATACACAGAGGAGCCATCTATAAGAGTATACACAGAGGAGCCATCCTATAAGGTGATTCCTACACAGAGGAGCCATCTATAAGGAAGAGTGCATATGTAAGACAGAGGAGCCATGATAGGAGAGAAGAAGAAGAGGAGCCATCTATACAGGATAATACACAGAGGAGCCAATAAGGATAATACACAGAGGAGCAGTATAAGGACATAATACACAGAGGAGCCATCTATAAGGCGATACACAGAGGAGCCATCTACAAGGACTTACATACACAAAGGAGCCATTTGCAAAGGGGTAACTAATACACAGAGGAGGGACATCTATAAGGATAATACACAGAGGAGCCATCTATGAGGATAAGACACGTTTGGAGCCATCTATAAGGATAATACACAGAGGAGTTTAACTACAACAGCAATAATAACAGAGGAGCCATCTATAAGGGATAATACACAGAGGAGCCATCTATAATCTAAACTAAAGTTAACTACACTACTTATAACTATGAGGGATAGAATAAATCGAAGGGCAAAACTAAACAAAAACCAGGTCATGGTAACGAGCTGGTGGTTGACCTTTAGTTGGTCTTGTAGATCTTCTTAATTGAGGGCTCTCTTCTGGGAGGACAACAGAGTCAATTTGGTGATTGTCTGCCAGATCATAGGAAGGGAGGTGATCTGGGCTTCTTGGCTGACCATAGGAAACCTCTGCCGGAACTGGACCAGTAGTCAGGCTGCAGGGCAGATAGAGGAGTTCTGTGTTCAGGAGCACTTCTCCTATTGAAGGCAGGCGAGCTGGAACAGAGTACTATTTAGTCCTTTAGACAGCCAATGGTTTAGTGGGTAAGACTCTGTTGCTGCAGAGTTTCAGTCTGTTGCGATGGACATTTATGGGCGATTTCCCAACTTTTTGGATCTGGTACACGCCAGCAGCTTCATTGGGAATAGAGATGATGGCATAGGGATCTTCCTCCCACAACGGATCAAGTTTGCCAGAACGATGACCATCTTTCAGACAGACTTTATCACCAATTTTGAGAAGTTGGGCATTGGCATGCAGTTATATTCTTCCTCTTGGGCTTCTTAGATTCTCCGCTGGTGCTCTTGAATCCAGTCTGTTTGTGGTAACAGGTTAGGAAAATCTGTAACTCGGATGCCTAAGGCCGTGTCCTTAGGAAGCTGGCCTTGTCGACCCGAACATCAAATAGAAGGGAATATAGCCAGTAGAACAGTGAACGGTGTTGTTGTAGATTTCAACTAGTTCTCCCAGGAGATCAGGCCATTCGCCCGGCTTGGATACTGCAGCTGTTCTCAGCATGTGGATGACCAGTTTATTCATGCATTCACACAGTCCATTTCCCTGGGGGTGATACGCCGTAGTTCTGAGTTTCTTGGACTCGTGATATTGGCAGAGTTATTGAAAGAGCTCAGACTCAAACGCCGGACCTTGATCTGAAAGAATGGTTTCAGGGCAACCATAGTGCTTGATGTAATGGTGATGCAGCATAGTAGCTATGGTTCTTGCTGTCAAGTCCTTCACTGGGACGACTACCGCCCACTTACTGTAGTGGTCCATCATGGTCAGGGTGGAGCTGTAGCCGGATCTAGTAGGGGCCAATTTCACATGGTCTAGGGCCACAATTTCTCCTGGTCTGGAGGTGCTGATGGGATGTAGAGGGGCCCTGGCATCTGTCTTCTCTCTTTTGGCAAGATTGCAATCGGGACAATTTTTGTCAGTCTTCATACCGACCCAATAGAATCTTCTCCAGATCGTAGTTTCTGTTTTGTGTACTTCGAAGTGGCCGGACTGATCATGGTAGGCATTAAAGACCATCTTGATGAGGATCTGTTGGACGCTTTCTCCTGTGACAGGATCTAAGAAGTTCCAGAGAAGTAGGCCTCTCTGTGGGAAGAGACATTTTCTTTGGCGCCAGAGTCTTTGTAGCTCAATGAGCGGTGAGCTTTGTGCAACCTAATAAGTATCTTGCCTGTAAACAGGTAGTCTTGAAGCTCTCCAAACACATGGCTTTCCGCCTGAAGTTGCTTCCATTTAGACAGGTCATGACGAGGGTCAACTTTAGGATCTTTTTTCTCTTGCTTGGCCAGTAAGCAGGATAATGCATCAGCATTCAAATTGGCTTTGCCACTGCGGTATTTGATAGTGAAGCTAAAAATTCACCAGACGTGAGGCCCATCTAAGGCACCAAGCTTAGCAGTGTTGAGGTGTGCCAGGGGGTTGTTATCCGTATACACTGTGAAACTGGAGGCCGACAGATAGTCTCTGAATTTTTCAGTGACAGCCTAGACCAAGGCCAAGAGTTCTAGTTTGAATGAGCTATAATTTTGATAATTTTTCTCTCTTTCCCTGAGGCTTCTGCTGGCATAAACGATTACTCGCTCCTTGTTATCTTGGACTTGGGAGAGGACAGCTCCTAGGCCTTGGTAGCTGGCATCAGTGTACAGCCGGAATGGCTGCGAGTAGGCCAGAATTGGAGGTTGAGTAAAAAGGGCCTTCAAGACTTGGAAAGCTTCTTCCTGTTCCTGTTGCCAGTTGATGGACGGTCTCATTCCAGGAACATCTGTTGGACAGTCACACAGTAACTCTGTCAAGGGAGCGGCAAAGTGTGGGATGAAACACCTGTAGTACCCAGCAAATCCCAGGAAGCTTCTGACGTCCTTCTCGGTTTTGGGTGGAGCCCAATTGGTAACTGCAGCTGTCTTCTCCAGATTAGGCTGGACGCCTGTAGAACTAACAACACGGCCCAGGTAATTGACGGGGCTTCAACAAATGACACGTGGAGGGCTTGATCTTTAAGGCGTGACAAATAAGGACTTGAACCTCTGTCAGGTGCTGTAAGTGATTCTGATAGGAGCCAGAACACACAATAACATCATCAAGGTACAGCAGAACAGACATCTCTCCATCAAATGCTGGAAGGTTGCAGGAGCATTGCATAGGCCAAATGGCATCCCATTAAATTCGTATAGTCCCATGGGAGTAGTGAAAGCAGTTTTCTCCCTATCTTCTGGGGGGCGACAGATACTTGCCAGTATCCGCTGGTCAAGTCCAGGGTGATAAAGTAGGATACCGATCCAGGTGCTGCAAGTGATTCTTCTATCCTATGGAGAGGATAGGCGTCCTTGTGAGTCACGTTATTAAGTTTCCTGTAGTCCTTTCTGACCAGGACAATGGGCGCAGCCCAAGGACTACGGCTGTCTTGAATCACGCCAGCATCTTTCATCTCTTGGATCAGTTCTTTAACTGGCTGATACATTGCTGGTGCAATGGGGCGATGTCGCTTCTTGATTGGCGGGTGTTCGCCTGTATTTATGTGATGTTGTAGTAGGGTAGTCTTCCCTACTGATGTCTCTTTACTACTTTGAGAACCCCATTGACATACTCTGGAGCAGTATTGGCATTTCCTATATGGATGTCAGACCACCAAGGGGTGTTAGGCGTGGAAGCAGAACTAAAGGTTCACGGACCTCTGCTTAGCCTTAGGGTTCCCTGCCAGGACATCTTCTGGATGCAGCTGGCACAGCTGGGCCACTGCATGGTATTTAGTAAGTCTTGCTGGAACATCACTGAGGTTCACCAGATGGACAGGTACTCGCCCGTTAGACACTGTGACAAGGCTTCTGGCTGCTCTGATGAGAGGGTGTCCTTCCACATTGATGGGATCCAGGGTAGCTTGGTAATCTTCATTCCCTATGCCGGGTTGTGCTCAGCACCATATCACCACTTCACTATTGGCAAGAAGGAATACTGGACGTGGGTCTGCGATTCTGACTCTGCATATCTCTCCCTTGGAATTGGCGAACTTCTGCTGGGCACTAAGCCGGCTAATAGCTTTCTGGATGGAGGATCTGTCAAAAGGAGGAACCAAAGAGAGAGGGGCATGCAAGGCTTCAAGAACGTCACTGACACAGTGCCTGATTACATTCATATCCAGTACCATATCAGAACTCGTATGGGTGTACCATTACTTGCAACAAGTGACAGACCTCCTGGAAATTCACCAGACAGTTCAGAACAGTCAAAATGCTTTTTAACCACTTGGTGATCAATAGTAGTGACTTGGGAGACAGTGTCTATTAGGGTACAAACACACACACCGTATATGCAGCAGATACGCAGCAAATACGCAGCAGATACGCAGCAGATCTGCAGCAGATTTGATGGTGAAGACTTGATGCTGTGTTCAGTTATTTAGATCTAATCTGCTGCGTATCTGCTGCGTATTTGCTGCGTATCGCAGCAGTAAATATGATGCGTATACGGTGTGTGTGTTTGTACCCTTAGTATGCAAAAGAAGAGCCTGTGGAGCCTCATCGAAGAGTCTGGAAACACAGGACTAGCCAGATATCCCTCCAGGAAGAACCCAATTTTGGTGGTTTCCTTACGAGCCGCCCCTTGGCTGGGTCCTTCCTGGAGGGATATCTGGCTAGTCCTGTGTTTCCAGACTCTTCGATGAGGCTCCACAGGCTCTTCTTTTGCATATTCATGTTTCCCTGGGAGCAATGCACCTAGGATTTCACGGCATTGAGCGCTTTCACTAGCAGCCGGCAGTGTTGTCGTTTAGGCTGGTCTCCATAAGATCAACGATCTGTTTCTCTTATAGTGTCTATTAGTGCATCTAAGGGGATACCATTGACCCGGACAGTTACATGGGGGCAGGATGATAAGAACCTCCATTCCCACTTGGATGCCTTCTTGGACCTTGTAAGTTTTCCACCCGAGAGTCGGTCCCTTGCCTTGGGGGCATCTCGTTTAACTGGTAGCAATCCTGTCTATAGTGGTCAGGTCTCCAACAGAAAGTACAGTAGAGAGGGCCCTCTCCTAGGTGGAGGAGGTTCAGGGCCGGCAAGCCGGATAAGGGGTGCAGGTGGTCGGCTGCAAGAGGACTCTCTAGAGTTGGGGGCAGGTTGCGTTTGTAAGTCTTTTAGGGCCTGACATAAATTTTTGAGGGTCTCTGCTATGGCTTCTACTTGCTCTTGCAGAGGATTTGTAGGGACAGTTGCAGCCTGTAAAGCCTGGCTTGGTGGAGTGGCAATAAGCACTGGTGGAGCTGGTGGAGAGGGGGCTGTATAGGGTGTCTCTGCAGGAGAGTGCCTGGAGGGATGAGTGATTTGAGCGCCAGACTTTTAAATTCTGTAAATGGCATGCCCGGTTTTGTTTGGCTAAGTCCCGGAGTCTATCCTGTGTGGACCTGGAATCTACACCTTCTATGCATCTGTCCATGATGATGCGTTCTGCATCTGCAGGTGTGAAGGTGTCTACTTGGCGTACAGCTGTGAAGGCAGCGTGTAGTGTGAGTGCATAGTCTCGGAGAGTCTCACCTGGCTGCTGATGCCTGTCATAGAACTAGAGTCTTACTTCTGAGGGTGACTGGATCTCAAATTCCTCTTTTAACTTACGGAGGATGGCATCAACGCTGGTCTTGTGAGTGGGTGCCCAGGTGCGAACTTTCTCAGCTGCTGATCCTTCTAGCTGGTCTAGGGGAATCTCCACCTGTTGCTCAGGAGACAAGGAGAGAAATTTTAATGATCTGCGTAATTCCTCACTGGAATGGGCCAGTGTCCCTGGGGCACCTCGGTAAAATGGTAGGTTGGTGGGGCGTAGGAAGATGGAAGCAGGGTGAGCTGCCATTGCAGGGGCAATTGAGAATGTAGCACTGAAGGCTGCAGGTGATGCTGACAATGCTTGCGACATCAACGACTTGCTGGTCGTCACTATCTGAGGCAGACATAGTGTAGGCTGGAGCTGGGAGAGCGTGGAGGCTGTTGTAGGATGGTTCTGGTAGTCACTCCTGCTGCTTTCGGGCTGCATGGGACTTGTAGTGTGCCGCTGGGTGGACTTGAGGCTGTGGGGGAGATTGGCAAGATGGCGCCATCAGAACATCCGGTTGATGCTCTTGTCCTTCCTGGTTCTCCCACTGAGTGGCACTGGTGCATTGGCAGGCTTTTGGCGGAATTTTCCCGCTGTTACTTTGGCGGACTTTCAAAGGGTGATGGCGCAGTCAGTTATCACAGAACACAGTCCTGTTACCAATAAAGATGGCTCCCCCACTTCTACATGCACAGTTAGGGCGATTCTCTTCAGGGCAATAGGGGTTTTGGTGCTTAGTACTTTGCAACTCGCTTCAGCGATAAGGAGCACAAAGTTCTTGGCAATCTTTCTTTAGAGCAACAGTTCTTTAGGGTAGCGATTATAGGCAAACAACAAGGCTTATATCCTGTTCGGGGCGCCAATTCTGTGGTGGCCCCTTGGTATGAAGGTGGGACGGCTGGTCACTTGCCAGATGGTTGAGCGGGACGCCACTCCTGTGGTGGTTGGCCGAGATATAGCCGGGCCCAAAGATGTTGTGTCGTGACGCTAGTGCCGGTTGGGCACACAGGTATGGTGGCACACCTGCTTTTATTTTAAAGGGCCAGTTATACCTTGTTCCCCTGTGGACAGTGACCTGCCTGGTTCTTGCGGGGTCCCTTGGCTTGTTTTCACGGTGGTCCGGAGTGGAATAATGACCCACCCGGACTATTGGCACTGCCACCCACCCAAAGGGGAGATAACCCAAGGAATGTTCATGTGCTGTGTTTGTGCAGAATGAGGAATCACAGAGTCTCTTTATCATAAATAAAATCTGCTTTAGACGGGTTCACACTAATTCTCGCGGATAAACTCCGTGGAATTCCGTCGGCTGTACGCGCACATGGCCACGCGCCTTTCCGCCCGCTCCATAGACACCATTCTATGGGCCGGCTGATTCCGCATTCTATGGGCCGGCTGAGGAGAAAAGGTTAACTTCATGTGCTTGAGTCTGCCTCTAGACTGCACACTAAGATTGGGGACCAGGCAGAGGTATCCTTCCTCTACAGAGTCTAGCGACCAAAAACCTCTGCACTTCCTCTACCCATGTGACTTCCTGTCTACAGCCCCTGTAAGGTGTGCTGTGAATGGGTGAAGAGTGCATATGTAAGAAGTAAAGAGAGAAATGATAGGACAGAAGAAGAAAACACGCTCATTGGTCTACAGATCCATGTGACATACAAATAGACAATAACCCTTGCAATACTACAGCTGTGCAGTAACTAAGTACATATACTTACAATAGCGACATCTTGTGGTGAAACTTGGTTACTACTACATCACCACTTACATACAAAAAGTACAGGCTTTTGTGAAGGGTGTAACTATTAGCAACACCCGTGGTGGGATACCACATCCTGACCTCTATATAATAGTGTCTGCAGTCTGGAAGCACAGACAGATATATGACAGGTCCCAAGTGTGTCCTGACCTCTATATACAGCAGTCTGAAAGCACAGACAGATATATGAGGGATCCCAGGTGTCCCCTTACCTCCTATCATCTCACAGAATTGTTGTTCTTGTCTTGTCTTGCAGAATAATAATTTTGAGTTGCCGCTTCCAGAAGAAGATGCGAACCCCAGGGGGGCCGGCCTGCTGTGCCATTCCAACGCCATTCGTACTTACCTGTCTCTTCTAGGACAAAGCAAGAAGGATTCCACATTAGAGGCCTGTGCCGGAGCTCTGCAGAACCTTACTGCCAGCAAGGGCCCAGTGAGTAACACCTGTATAGTAATACTCTGTGTATAGCAACGCCTGTATAGTAATACTGTGTATAGTAACACCTGTATAGTAATACTCTGTGTATAGCAACACCTGTATAGTAATACTCTGTATAGTAAGACTCTGTCAGGGCCAGACTGGCCAAATGCCATAAGGGCTGGTGGCCTCCGGGGGCCGGTCCCATGCTCCTCCTGACCCAGCGACTCCTTTCCCCTACCATAGGGAAAAGGAGTCACTGGGCCAGGAGAAAGACTGGATCGGCCACCGGATGATGCGCGGCTGCCAGGGGTGTCGCGTCCTATCCCTGGCAGCACGCGCATCATAGAGCTCTCTGTGCGCCTGTGACTTCCGGTACAGGGAGCGCACGTTAGAGACGCTCCCTGTGATGGAAGTCCCAGCCCCCAGCTCTCTGATGCGTGCGCTGCCCAAGGATAGGACACGGCAGCCGCGCATCATCCGGGGGCCAGACGGAGGCTGGAGAAGAAGAGAGGCTTGACGGGGGAGCGGGTTGTTTGGTGAGTTGTGTTGTATTATTTTTGTATCTTCTTTGCATGGGTGGGGGGAGAGGAGAAGGGACCATCTATAGGGGGGGGGGGGGGGGAGAAGGGGCCAGCTATAAGGGGGGGAGGGGAGAAGGGGCCAGCTATAAGAGGGGGAGAGAAGGGACCATCTATAGGGGGGTGGAGGAGAAGGGGCCATCTATAAGGGGGGAGGGGAGAAGGGGCCAGCTATAAGGGGGGGGGAGGAGAAGGGGCCAGCTATAAGGGGGGAGAGGAGAAGAGGCCAGCTATAAGGGGGGGAGAGGAGAAGAGGCCAGCTATAAGGGGGGGAGAGGAGAAGAGGCCAGCTATAAGGGGGGGAGAGGAGAAGAGGCCATCTATAAGGGGGGAGAGAAGAAGGGGCCAGTTATAAGGGGGGGGAGAGAAGGGACCAGCTAGAAGGGGGGGGGAGTAGGGACCAGCTATAAGGGGGGGGGGAGAGTAGAAGGAGAAGGCCATCTATGAGGAGGGGGGAAAGGAGAAGCGGCCATCCATAAGGGGGGGGGGGCGGAGAGAGAAGGGGCCAGCTATAAGGGGGGGCGGGGAGAGAAGGGGCCAGCTATAAGGGTGGGGAGAGAAGGGGCCATCTATAAGGGTGGGGAGAGAAGGGGCCATCTATAAGAGGGGTGTGGCGGAGAGGAGAAGGGGCCATCTATAAGGGGGGGGGAGAAGGGGCTAGCTATAAGGGGGGGAGAAGGGACCAGCTATACGGGGGGAGAGGAGAAGGGGCCATCTAAAAGCGGGGGAGGAGAGAAGTGGCCATCTATAAGGTGAGGGGGAGAAATAGCCATCTTTAAGGGTGGGGAGAGAAGGGGCCATCTATAAGGGGGGGGGGGAGAGAGAAAGGGCCAGCTATAAGGGGGGGGGCATCTATAAGGGGGGAGGAGAGAAGGGACCAGCTATAAGGGGGGAGAGGAGAAGGAGCCATCCATAAGTAGGAGGGGAGAGGAGAAGTGGCCATCTATAAGGGGAGGGGGAGGAGAAGGGGCCATCTATAAGGGAGGGGGGAGAAGGGGCCATCTATAAGGAGGGGGGGATAGAAGGGGCCATCTATAAGGGGGGGAGAGGAGAAGGGCCATCTATAAGGGGGGGGAGGAGAAGGTGCCAGCTATAAGGGGGGGGGGGAGAGGAGAAGAGGCCATCTATATGGGGGGGAGAGGAGAAGGGGCCATCTATGAGGAGGGGGGAAAGGAGAAGCGGCCATCTATAAGGGGGGGCAGAAGGAGAAGGGGCCAGCTATAAGGGGGGGCGGGGAGAGAAGGGGCCAGCTATAAGGGGGGGCGGGGAGAGAAGGGGCCAGCTATAAGGGGGGGGGCGGGGAGAGAAGGGGCCAGCTATAAGGGGGGTGTGGGGGAGAGGAGAAGGGGCCATCTATAAGGGGGGTGTGGGGGTGAGGAGAAGGGGCCATCTATAAGAGGGGGCGGAGAAGGGGCTAGCTATAAGGGGGGGGAGAAGGGACCAGCTATACGGGGGGAGAGGAGAAGGGGCCATCTAAAAGCTGGGGGAGGAGAGAAGTGGCC